>VXBU01014515.1:188310-221851 GCA_013400315.1 Bombycilla garrulus
GCGGCGCCCAGGCTGCTGAGGGACGGCCGGGGCAGGCTCGGGGCAGCGGGCCCGGGACCGGTAAGCCGCTGATTCTGTCCTTCGATCCCGTCCCCTCATCATGTGCCGTTATCCTGTCCCCTGGTCCAGTCGCTTTCTCTCGTTTCCTGATCGTGTTCAGTCATCCTGTCCCGATTCAGTTCCCTGATCCTGTCCCCTCATCCTGTCCCTTGATCCAGTTCCCTGATCCAGATCCTTCATCCTGTCCCCTCATCCTGTCCCTTGATCCAGTTCCCTGATCCAGATCCTTCATCTTGTCCCCTCATCTAGTTCCCTGATCTAGTTCCCTCACCCTGTCCCCTGACCATGTCCCATTATCCTGTCCCCTGATGCAGTCCTTTTCTCTTGTTTCCTGATCCTGACCCCTCATCCTGTCCCTATTCAGTTCCCTGATCCAGTTCCCTCATCCTGTTGCAGTTCCTTGATCCTATCTTTTTATCCTATTCCCTCATCCCATCCCTTTGCCTGTCCCCTGTGGGCCCTTGTTTCTGTCAAGAGTAGATTAAGCTGGTGTGTGCTGATAGTATGGGTGGAAGTTCATTGCTGTGCTATAGGCAGCTCCATAATGGAAATTTTATCTTACCTCATTTAAATTATAGCCTACCCCATAATGTTTCACAGGCAGTTGCTCATTTGAGACTTAAATCAATGGATAAACAGTATTTCACACAATCATCAAGTTCACTGATATCACCTAAATACAAGTTTTATAAAGCAGTGACATTACAAAGGAACTTTCTTATTCTGTGTAGGCATCACAGTGCTTGATCAGAAGAACATTTTTTGGATATCCCCTAACTGAAGGAGGTTCTGGTCTGGTTCAAAAGACTAAAGGTAAGAATATATTTGTCTGGGCTTCTGCCCTAATACCAAGATGTAATATTTCCTGCAGGAATTTGGCATTTCTTCTCTGAATCCTGTTCCTCATTCTGGTTTTCTGTAGATGTTTTTTTGAGGTTCTGCAGGCCACAAAGTTCTACAGCAGCTGCTAATGCATCTGGAGAGGATAGATTGCTGAAATGGGGCCTTCTCCTCGTCCCTCTGACCACGTTCGGTCTCGGCACATGGCAGGTACAAATAAAATACATTTTTTTTAAAAAATGAGCACTTGAGGACTGTCAGGTTTTTCCATCTATTGGATCTAGTTCAGACAAGAGGCAGGCTAAAGATTTGCTGTTATTTTACATTTCTGCTTTCTAAGTGTCCACTTGTAAGTCTTTGAAGGAAGTATCTTTTTTTCACTTTCAGTTTAGTATAAATATTTCCTCAAATTAAATTCAGTAGCCTTTATTTTTATATGTCAAATTACCCTGATTTAGGCCAGGTCTGATGAGAAAATTAAGACCAAGATTTTAAAGCTTGCTGGGGTTGTTACATTGCTCTGTTCTACCCTAAGGAGTTACTTTTGTGTTTGTTTACTTCCAGGTTCAGCGCCGCAAGTGGAAATTGGATTTGATTACGCAGCTGGCATCAAGAATCAAAGCAGATCCCATCCCTCTGACATTAGAGTATGGAAACAGAGATGGTTTGTTGTCTGCAGAGCACTGAGTGGGAATATTAGATATGGACCATGCACTAATGAGCTTGTGCTGAACTGACCTGCATGGAAATGAAGGGATGCAATGGAAATTGGGATGTGCCAGCAAATTAGAAAGAGATCCTGATAATTTTTTATTTTTAGTAAAAGGATAAGTCAGTTATTTCCTGTGGGATACTCTAAATGCATGGGCAAGGATGAATCTCAATTCAGGAGAATGTGGGATGTAACTCATAGCATTTTTAATCCTACTGGGGAAAGAGGACTTGGGTGTCTGTGGTGTCCCAAAGGAATTGTTACTGCAACAGGGAGTGTTGGAACTACAGCAGGGCCTGCCCCACATCTGGAGCAGTTGTGTCAGATGTGAGAGAGATATTTAAGGTCACTTGGTCACCTGGCACAACTCTCAGAAGGGCCCAGCTGTTGGATTCCATGGAAACACTTCCCATGGCTGGGTACATGGGCAGAGTCCCCCTGCTCTGTGATACCTGGGTTGCTGATATCATGGAGAAGAATTTCTCCCTGGATCCTCCTGATCATCATTTGATTCTCTGGGACAGCTGAAGTACATTAAGCCACATTCCATGAGCTGTTTGCCATTCGCCTCTGTTTGCCAACAGGCCCCATCCAGAGTGAACCGTTGGGGAACAGAAGAATCCCGCAATAAAATCTCCAGATGGAATCGGCCTGGCACAGCCATGATTTTGTTTCCCTCTTGTCCCACGCAGCCCCATGGAGCTGAAGGAGCTGGAGTACAGACCTGTGAGGGTCCGGGGGCGTTTTGAGCACTCCAAGGAGCTGTACATGCTGCCCCGCTCCCTGCTGGACCCCGAGCGGGAGGCGCGGGAAGCCGGGAGGATCACATCCCACCCCGAGAATGGAGCCAACGTCATCACCCCCTTCTACTGCACTGAGCTGGGGTGAGTGCAGCAGAGTCCTGCTCAGGGGAGCACTCACTGCTCCTTGGCAAAGCTCAGTCCTGCTGGTTGGGTTTGCAGCAATCACTCCCTGCCTTAAAAAGTGTCTCTCAGTCTGTGATGCCACTGAGGCTCGATGTCAAATTGTATTTAAGTTCCTTGATAATCCAGGTAACAGCAAAAGTGGCAGCAAACACATGGGGTTGCTTCTTTCTTTGGTTTTTGGTTCTAGGCAGCAGGAGGAATAAATTCCCTTTCACTCCTCAGCAGTACTTCTTTATGTAACTCTAGGGTCACGATTTTAGTCAACCGAGGATTTGTGCCCAAGACGAAATTGAATCCAGAGACCAGGCTGAAGGGACAGGTAAGGGGGATCCAGGCAATGTGGGTGTTACTTTGTGCCCTTGGTTACCCAGAGGCACCACTCGCTAATCCACAAAGGCAGGAGCTATGTTCAGCATCATGGGAGGTGATTTAATTAGCCATTGCACTTTTCAAAGACAACAAGCCTTTGTTTCCCACCTTTTTGTTAAGTAAACATGTTTTACAAACAAGGAGCTGTTCTTGTTGTGCTTTTTTCCCTGCTGTGTTACAGCACTGCCCCACTGCAGGAACAACCATTTCTGCTCAGACCCTTCAAGTGCCACATTTTCCTGACAGGACTTGATGTGTCACAATATGAAACCAATCTTGAAACATTCCTTTTTTCTTTCTGCACTTCTCAGATTGAAGATGAGATTGATCTCACAGGGGTGGTGAGGTTAACAGAAAAAAGGAAACCCTTTGTGCCTGAAAATAACATTGAAAAAAACCGCTGGCACTACCGGGACCTGGAGGCCATGGCCAGGGTGACTGGTGCTGAGCCCATCTTCCTCGATGCAGATTTCAGTAAGTCACACAGGATCCCAGCCTCATTTATGTCACTCTCCCTCCTTTTCCCCTCAGCTCTGTCCCTATGCTCTGCCACCCCTCTGTTTTGGTAGGGACAGTTCTGTCCCTGTGCCAGGGAGCCTACAGGAGAGCTGGAGAAGGACTTTAGTCAGGAGCATCAAAGGACAAGGGGCATGGCTTCAAACTGCTGGTGGGCAGGGATAGATGGGATATTGGGAAGGAATTGGGTGGGAATTGAGGGTGGCAGGCCCTGGCACAGGTTGCCCAGAGAAGCTGTGGCTGCCTCTGCATCCCTGGAAGTGTCCAAGGCCAGGCTGGATGGGGCTTGGAGCAACCTGGGATAGAGGAAGGTGTCCCTGCCCGTGGCAGGGGGTGGAACGAGATAAGCTTTAAGGTCCCTTCCAACCCAAACCATTCTGGGATTCTGTGAACTTAGGAACACCACTGCCTGAGGGAGAGCAGGGTATCCACCAGATTAACCCCCTCCCTCCCCTCACACACACAGTGCAGCTCCTCTCTAAGGATTTAACGTGGCTGTGTTGTGCCCACAGGGAGCACAGTCCCGGGGGGGCCCATCGGGGGCCAGACCAGGGTGAGCCTGCGGAACGAGCACATGCAGTACATCATCACCTGGTAAGGGGGACCTGCTACAAAAGCCTAGTTTTAACCTAAAACAGCTTATGGCAGCTGGTCTGAGTTGGTTATTGCAGCTGTCTTAGGGAGGTCCAGTCCATCCTGGAAAGGTGCCAATGTGTGATTTTTCCTCTCACAGGTACGGCTTGTGTGCTGCAACTTCCTACTTGTGGTACAAGAAATTTATACAGAAGGTGCCTCTGTGAGGGGAAGGAAGAAACCTCTTTGTTCTACAGTCAAGAGCACACTGTTATGGATGACAGGAGCCTGATCAAGCTTAAACAGCTGAAGCACCTGGAATTCCAGAGCAGTCTCAGCAAACAGACTTGAAGCAATCCCTGCAAACTGAGCTCCCATCAATGTGGAGCATTGAACTCCAATAGTAAGGACAAGAATACATTTTTCTATGTTGGTTGTAAGCTACATTTTAACATATTTTTTGTTTTTCCTTAAGACAAATCCAGAGGATTTTGTGTATCAGCCTATTGGCTGGCAGCAATTAGTCCTTCCTGAAGTCAGGAATGGTTCACAGCAGAATAAATAAAAGGCCTACAGGTCTTTGCTTTGTGACTTGCATCAAAAATTAGGAGATTACTGTGGACACTCAGGTCTAGCTGGGGAAGGCAGCCTGTGGCTTTGCAAGAGGATGAGGGCTGGCAAAAACAAGCAGAGCCTTGGTAGCCTCCACAGAGCCACCAGACCAAGTCAGCAGCACTCAGGAAAAAAAAAAAAAAACACAGGAAGGTGTTGATTCTCACCCCCTCAGCTGGCCTTCACTGCAAGAGGCACTGCAGGTGTGGAAGTTTCTAACACTGTGTGTAACACACACTGTAACCCAGTCCTAAGTAATGAGAAAAGGTTTAAAGCCAGAACTATAACAGTCAATTCCAAGATCCCCAGACCATGTGCAGGGCTGTGTTGTGTGTTCAACAGAAGAGTTATTACACAGGACTAGTAATTAGGGAGAGTTATTCCAAGGTAAGTAATAACCAGTCCTTTCTGCCCAGCACTATTCAGTCACTGGATGGAAGGCACAGTAGTACAGCAGTGCCGCTGTGCTACCCCCTGCCTAGAACACTGCCATGAACAGACACCACTGGAACAGCTGGGGTTTATTATGTACAGAAAACACGGTGCAATCCAGCACATCTTCAGCCCAGCTTGGTAGCCAGCTCTTTAGCCTTTGCTTTTTCCAGCTTTGCAATGCGTGCCACTGATTTTGGACCCAGCACGTTCCCGCCCCAGTGGCGACGGATCTGCAAGGGAGGGAGAACAGGTTAGAGACCTCACTCAACTCTGCACAAGGGGAAGAGCTCCCTCAACTACAACATCCTACACATTTCAAGCACTGCACTACATTTTGGGGCAGCAAAGAGAAAAGATTACAATTTTTCCCAGTGAGGGATGTTGGATTCAGCTATCCCACAACTTCTGGATTTGGGATACGGAGTTTAGGGAGCAGAAGCTGTTGCCCACTCTATTATCCTTGCTGTTCACTTCTAACCTGGTGAGAGCTTTCACATTTTGCCCTATCCTCAGGTAAAGAATCTGGGTACACTGTAAAAAAACCTAGGTGTAACCCACCCAAGTATAAAGTGATGTCACTGTGTCCCATTCCTCCCTTCTGGAAATGTAATCAGTGTAAAAAGACGAGGCCAGCAGCACAGAGAATCTTACCTCATCGTATCTGTCATTGTAGTTGGTCTTAACAGCCTCCACCAGCTTTGCAAGAGCTCCCTTATCCTCCCTGTTGATGACAATTTTTGCTTCTTTAGAGCCTTGATTAAACATTTTCCATATTTTGCCACAGAATTTGAGAGCTTCTAGTGGCAACCCAATTTTTCAGGTGTAGCAAAAGCATCACTTGCAGAGGGTTAACACTCAGAATCTGCACTGCTCAGATTTTAGAGTAACCACCCTTTTGGTAAACCAAAATAAATCTGCACCTTCAGCTTTTTTACAGATAGAGACATTTTTATCAGACACTATAGTGGTGCTATTTTTACTCTACTACCTCAGAGAGACCCAAGCTTGCCACCCACCTGCCCTAGAGCCTGTGCAGTTTGCTTTCTGCACAAGCCCAGAACACTTACGGGTTAACCTGGGTGAAGGCCACCGAGGTGCAGGTCTTCCTGTGCACCAGCCTGCCCAGCCTGGCCTTGCCCTTGATGATGCAGTAGGGAACGCCCATCTTTCGGCACAGGGCTGGCAGGAAAACCACCAGCTGCAAGGGAAGGGAGTGCTGAGTGACTGAGGGGGAACAGCTCTTTGTGCTGGCTGCCAGCCTGGGCTGTGGCAATTGCTCAGTGTTAAAAAGCTCGTTTTGCTCTTCACTGCTGGTTCAGGTGAAGAAATTCAAAACATCATTGCAAGGGCCCAGCCTCACTGTCCAACCAGGACAGTGATAAACACGCACAAGCATCCCACTTCTGGCAAATGTGCATCTTTTTTGTGCATTCCCTTTCAGGCACTTTGTCCTAAAATCTATTTTTTTGCCTTAAAATCACTTCTGAGCCCAGCCTAAGTTACACAGGTAGCCTGTAACATGCTCACCTCAATGGGGTCTACATCGTGGGCAATAACGACAAGCTGAGCTTTCTTGTTCTCCACCAGAGTTGTGACAGTATTAATACCTGAAAAAAAAAATAAATTCTAGATAAGCTTTGATTCCTCTCAGTCCATTTTCAGAGCTTTCTTACAAGCTAGCCCTGATCCCATAGCACAGCATCACCACAGAAATTCCAAAAATTTATCACATCAGTGGCACAAGGACATTTCATGGACAATTTGCTAAAGCTCAGGGTTAAAAAGCTCGTCTATTTTGCTCTTCACTTTGTGCTCAGGTGAAGAAATTCATAACATCATTGCCATAGCTTGTCCAAGAACCAGCTCTTCCATCAGTTTTCTCTCTGGCATACTCCATCACCTCGGGTACACAGTTACCTGCTCGGAGCACTGGTGGCCTCTTGGTTGGAGTATCTCCCTTTCCTGCAGCTTTCTGCTCAGCACGAGCCAGCAGCCTCTGCTTCTTCTCTTGCTTACTTTCAGGCCTGTATTTGTGTGCCAGCTTCAGCAGCTGTGTGGCTGCAAGAGAACACCTACTAATTAGTTGCATGACCTGCAAATCTAAGCATTGTTTTTTAAAAAAATACTGCAGTGCATCAGTGATCTTGGTGGTTGTCATCACTTTTTTTAATAAGCAAAAATTGATCATCATCTGCACAGTCCAAGGGAAGAGCACCCTGAGAGCCCCTAGACTGCCTGGATGAGGAAATGCCTCTGGACCCCACAGAAATTATGGTCAGAGGTGGTGCACTGGCTCTTTTAAAGCAAGGAGCATTTATGAAGAGATTATTCTGCACAGGTATAAAGTTTTTTGCATAGACTCCTTCACAGAAGACCCCTAAATCTCTTCCTTCAGTGCCAGCCTGCTAGTTTTCCCCCAAAACCTGCACTCCCACAGGTGTCTCAAGCAATCTGTTTACACCACCCTGGGTATTCTACATCAAGCCAGAAGAATGGAATCACAGTTAAGATTTAATGCAGAGTTTGGGTCAGTAAATAGAGCTTTGGTATTTTCTAAATCCTTTTTCAGGGTACACAGCAGCAATCCAAGATTTAAACTAGAAATTGATTGACACCACCCTGGTTGCTATTAAAGCCTCCCTAAAACACTTTCACAGACACATCCTAGTTTACTTTTGTTAAGGCTTATTTTGGTTTCTTTCCTTTTTTCTGAGGCACAAACCACGTACAACCCAAGCCAAGAGAACCTTGTGGGGCACAGCCTCACCTGACTTCCACAGACACAGTCCAGCTTACCTTAGTTAAGGCTTATTTTAGTTTTTTCCTTTTTTCTGAGGCACAACCCAAGCCAAGAGCACCCTGTGGGGCACAGCGTGACCTGACTTCCAAAGACACACCCCAGTTTAATTTTGTTAAGGCTTATTTTGGTTTTTTTTCCCCTTTTCTGAGGCAAAGCCCAAGCCAGGAGCAGCCTGAGGGGCACACCCTCACCTGTCTGGCGGTCCAGGGCCTGGGTGAACTGGTTGATGGCAGGAGGCACCTTGAGGCGTTTGTAGAGGATGGATCTCTGGCGCTGCAGCCGAATGTAGCGCGGCCATTTCACAAACCGGGTGAGGTCACGCTTGGGCTGGATATCCTGTCCTAAAAAAACACAGCCTTTAGCTCAGGGCTGCCCCAAACCCAGAGCAGCAGCAGCAGGAGGGGAATGGCACAGGAGCATCAGTGATCTTGGTGGTAATGTGTCAGCACGACCACTCAGATAGCAAATATTCTTTCACATCATCTGCGCCCTGGACAAGAATGGCACTGCACAGTCTGCAGGGATTTTTAATGTTTGTAACTCAAATATCTGCTCATTGAGAAAGAAAAAAGCATGGGAGCAACCATCCCAAATATCCACTTACTCACCAATGCCAAAGTTCTTGGGCCTCTTCTCAAAGAGAGGGTTGACGACCTTCTTGGCCTCCTGCTTTTTGACTACAGCAGGGGCCGGGGCCACCTTCTTGCCCTTGGCCTTCTTTCCTTTCGGCTGCAAGCAAGAAACACACTCTGCCTTCTTCTGCCTCCAAAACCCGCGTGCTTGGAAAAGTTACCAACCCACCCTGGAAACGCATTTATTTTCCCAGCCATTTCACCATGCTCGCCCTGCTCTCCTAGAGAGAGAGCAAATCCTTCGCTTTACCTTTACAAGGTTTAAAAACCACCCGAGAAGTAAAAGGATTAAAGCGAGCGTGATGGCCCTCCCCGAGAGCAGCCGATACCCCCAGCACGCGTTACTGAGCACCGGGACCCGACCTACCCCGGGACCGCCCCGCGGCCTGGCCGGGCTGCCCGCGCCGGCAGCAGCCGCAGCTTCCCGGCCCGGCCAGGCAGGCCCATACGCGGCCTTCCCCCATCACCGCAAACCGCGCACGAAACACCGCTCCACTGGCTTCCTGGGCAGCCTCGCAGCCTCGCGGAGCTGCCGCTGCCCATCGGCGGCGGCGGATGAGGGCGGGCGGCCGCAGATGGCGGCGGATGGCCGCGGCCCCCCCTCGCCGCCGGCATCACTCACCATCTTGGGAGGCGGAAGAGAGAAGCGGCGCGGTGCATGCCGGGGGATATCAGCGCCGCGCGAGATCTCGCGAACTCTCGCGAGAGCGCGGCAGAGCGGGCGGGGCGGGCTCCGTGAGGGGAGGGCGCGGCCATGGCGCAGCCCCGGGTGCTGCCCCAGAGCAAGGAGACCCTGCTGCAGTCCTACAACAAGCGCCTCAAGGACGATGTCAAGTCCATCATGGACAACTTCACCGAGATCATCAAGACGGCTAAGGTGGGCCTGAGCGGGCCGGCTCCCCCCGGCTGTTAAGCGGAGAATGACGGGGGCAGGAAGGGGCTGTGAGGGGAGAGCAAAGCCCGCGAGCGGAGAGGGGAGGACCTTTCGTAAAATCCCGGAATGTTAAAGGTTTTAAAGGAACCTTAAAGATCGTCTCGTTCCACCCCTTGCCATGAGCAGGGGCACCTATCGCCAGCCCAGGTTGCTCCAAGCGCTGTTCAATCTGGCCTTGAACACTGTGTGAATTGAACTGTAATTCACGTACAGATGTGAATTTCACATGTGTAGTGTGTGATCTCATTTCACATATATGGGAAATGCACACACATATCCACATCTATAGGAAATTCATACACATATCTGCATATATATACATATCCACATATAGAGGAAATTCATATACATATCCGCATATATAGGAAATTTACACACATATCCACACATATATTCCCTTATACCTTGTAACATAGCAATTGTCTGTTAGAATTTTAAATACATACAAGTGGATTTTTATATTTTTTTCTTTAGATCGAGGACGAAACTCAAGTCTCTCGAGCAACCCAGGGTGAACAAGATAACTATGAGATGCATGTCAGAGCTGCAAACATTGTGAGTAGCACTGTACTGCTCAGAGCTGTGGGCAGCACATCCTGCAGGGGCTGTTGGGTTCATTTTTGGATCTTTATAACACTCCCAAGGACTGCTGCAAGGAGACTGCTGCTAGCTCTACTTTTAGGGTGTCTGGGGAAGGCTGGGTCAGAATTCTATCAGGATCCTCACATACTGTGGGAATTTTTATCCAAAGTTTGGGCTGAAGGAGCAGCTTGGGAGATCTTGGAGCACAGCCTTGTTGTGATGTGTGTTTTTTTCTGCCTGCTACAAGGTCCGAGCTGGCGAGTCCCTGATGAAACTTGTGTCTGACCTGAAGCAGTTCCTGATCCTCAACGATTTCCCCTCTGTGAACGAGGCCATCAACCAGCGCAACCAGCAGCTCAGGAGCCTGCAGGAGGAGTGTGACAAGAAGCTGATTGCCCTGAGGGATGAGATCTCCATTGACCTCTACGAGCTAGAAGAAGAATATTACTCTTCCAGGTACAAATAGGGCAGTGGACTCTGCCTTACAACTCCAGGCCTTTTTTGGGGTACTTAATCCAGACCGTCAAATAGCCCTTAGAGTGTAGGTGGTGAGAATGTTCCCAGAAATTTTCAGTCCTGTTTTGAATTAGGTCAGACTCTTTTTCAGCAACTAAAGCAACTGCCTTTTCCTTGTAGATACCCTACAGGGTATAAAAGTCCTGGTGAAGGAGGTGTTCACAACACCCCAGGTTTGATGGGTAATTTCCTTTAGGCTTCTGTTGTAATCATTAGAAAAGAAGATGAATTTCCTTGGGGGAAATCCCTCTGAAGGAGCCTCTGTCCCTACAGAGACCAGCTTGCTGAGCTGGGTCTGATGTCACCTCACCTTCGTGGTGAGTCCTTTCACAAGTGACCTGGTCACACATTGTGCCTTTTCCTTCACAGTCCACTGCCCCAGCTGCCTCCAGTCCTGCTGGGGTCAACATTTGCAAGGAGCAAAAAAGACTTGCTCAGTTTCATTGAATTATGAAGTATTGTGATAGGATTTTTCTAAGGAATGACTTATTACCGATTTGTTGGTGGGATTTTTAATACTTTTAAAAGCCTCTTATTTAGCAAACAGACTTTAGAGAATTCAGACACTTTATATTTTATTTTTTCTTGTCATGCACTCCAGCACTTCTAGTTAATGATGCAGTAAATGAAAGCAGAAGGAAACAAATGTAAACCTGGTTATTTTGGCTGCACTTTCCAAGCTAAGTGAAGTCAGTGCAATAATTCTAGGACTTTTAAACAAACACTTTAAAAAAAAATCTTACTTAAAATTTTACTGACCAGGTTTTCTATGTTTGCCTTTTCCTTTTTTCTAAGAATGCTGAATGCCTATAACCCCAGCTAAGTCAACTAGATTGCTCAGTATCTTTAAAAGTAGGGCGATTGTTTATGAATAATATATGTATTTTAAGAGTAAAAAAGATAATAATATGACACAGCTTAGAGGTAAAAGTTTAGAGTTGTTTTTCAAGCTTCATTCAGTTTTTTGAGGAAGTTGTAATGATCACAAAGCCAAGCAGCTGTGCAGGTGCTGTAGGTCCATGACAGCAGTGAGGTGATCCAAAGGGATGTGGTGTGGGATGAGAGTGCCTCATGTGTGCCAGGAGTGCTTCCCTCAGCCTGTCCCCACACTGCCACCTCTGTGTGCTGGTCACTCTCACTCTTGGACTGAGGGGTTCTGGCCATGCTGGCATGGTCTGTTCACCTGGCCCCACACAAAGCAGCCCTTGCTGACGTGGAAGCACAGAGGTTGGTTCACATCAGATGGATTTATTTGCCTTCCTGCTTTTTCTATCATGAGGTGAGGAAAGCTGGCAGCTCTGCAGAGCTGTGATCTGACACTTTGTTATCACGTAGCACTTGGTCATTTGCTTTTAGCACTTCCTCCCTTCCTGTGCTCTTTCCTGTCTTTTTCTGCACCAAAGAAACTTTGTCTGTGTAAATACAGAAATACTATTCAAAGTCCTTTTATAATTAGAGTACTACGATATTTTTAATGAAATCTTATTGCCTAATGTGTGGGAAAGGGTTTCTGTTGTGTCACAGCCATGTTTCAGTAGCTGTCAACACAAGAGCCTGTTTGCCCCCACAGAGGAATTCCTCGCTGTCCTGGGAATGCCTCTTCAGTTGTAGGGTCAGGTGTTTGCCAGGATTCTTATGTGCACGTGGGGCTTTTGATGAGACCCCAAACCTGAACCTAAACCCAAGAAGATTGTCCTGAAGGAATCTTTGCTTTCCTGCCCTGTGATAAGTGCTTTTCTAGAGCTGTCCCTCTACACTCAGACTGTGTGGGTGCCTCAGGGGAGTTGTGGAGTCTCTTCCATGCCTTGGGGAGCCCAACCAGGACAGAGCAGCAGGCTGGGCTGTGCTCAGCTGCTCACTGACCCTGCCTTTTGAGGAGTGTTAGCTGAGAGGTGGAGCTTAGGCCCTGGAACTGTTCTAACTGGGGCAGCAGGAGGAGCAGCCATGCTTGTGACACAGCTGGATGTGGTTAACAACTCCCCTGCCATGGTGTGTGCATGCTGTGGTCAGCTTCTCCTGGGAAATCATGGCCTGAGGTCTGTGACAGAACAGGAATTGTTCAGCCCTGAACAATTGGTTCAGGTTCAGCAAATGGTTCAGCCCTGAACCTGTTGTTAACTGAACCTGTGCTGAGGGCTGCTCTTCCAAGGGATTTTACAGAAGCCCCAGATATAAAACCTGTGTCCACTCCCTTCTCACTTCTCCTGCAAAGCCAGCTGGGTGATGCTGCCACAAAAGAGCTCAGCTTGCACCTAGTGCTTTGTGTGCTTGTTCCCCAAAGTGGTAACTGCAAGTCCAGCTTGCCTCTCTCATCCTAACCCCAGACCTGCATTTGTGTCCATTGCTCCCTCCTCTGAGATCACAGGAGCTGTCTTGAGTGTGGGGTTAAATCTCACATGTTTCATGTTTGTGCAATATGAACTGTCTCATATTTCTATACTTAAAATATTTCCCTAAGCATCAGTCCATACATTACAAATGTAAATAAAGCTGCAACAACAAAATCACTTGACCCATTGGGTTTGTTTTTCTGTGAATGCAAGCTGCTTTCTGCTCCAGCACTCACTCTGTCTTGGGTGTCTCTCGTGTGTGCAGCTCCTTCTTCTCTTTGGGATTTGTGTTGGTTTTGTTCCAGTTCCTTCCTTGTTTCTTTTTAGTTTTGGCCCTTCCACACTGTGCTTTCCTCAGAGTATGGGCAAGAATTAGCCAGTTGTTTAAAAACGTTATTTTCCCACACTGCTGGTTCAGCCAGTGTTGGAATGTAGCCAGCTGCTTTTAGAAGCACTGTTAGCTCTTTGGGAAAAGGCAGGAGCTGTCAATACTTTATAATCAAACTGGGAAGCTTCAATGGAAGACCCAAACCTGTGGAGCACTCTTTTGAAAGGGCAGGGGTGCAAACAGGGCTCTTCTTTATTGTGACAGGGATAGGCCCCAAAACAATAGTGGCAGGTTTTTTTGCTGAAGTAAAATTAAATTTCTATTTTTTCCTCACATAGGTTGCAAGTAAAATAATTGTGGGTAAGGTCCATGTCTCACTCATTAGTAGCAGAACTCACATATTTGGGGGTGCCAGGACTTCACCTCAGATCTTTTCAGAGAGTTGGAGTGTCTGGATTAGAATTGAGCCTTTGTTTCATTTTGTAGCCACAGTTCTGTCTCTGAAATTGCCTCAACCCTCACCAGGCCCAAGAGGTTTTAGGACCTGCCCTTAGGGGGTGTCCTAGGGAAGGGCAATGTCACACGATTCAGGATGACTTCACAAACACAGACCTTACATCCAGCATTTTTTTTTGCCATTTTCTTAATGCTTTGCTTCTGTCTTGCTCCCTCCACCCTTTCCATCCCTCCCCTCCTCTGTCACCACGCCCGCTCTCTCCTCACTGGGGTTGTTTGTTCTGGAAAGCTACAGTCTGTGTGACAGCAATGACCTCCCACTGTGCGAAGCCTACTGGAGACAAGACTTTGCCACGCTGTCCCCCGAGAGCCTCTCGATGCCGCTGGCAGCCGCCACAGCCGAGCAGAGCGTTGTCACCTCGCAGAGTTCCACCCCGTCGCACCCGCACGTGAACGGGCACGGGGCGGGCCCCGCCGAGCATTCCTGAGGAGGATGCGCTGCTGCTGCGGGCCGCGGTTCGTTCTGGACGGGACGGGACGGGACGGGACGGCATGACAACCTCGCCGCGCTGCTGCGAGTCTTCCTGCTGCTGCCGGGAGGAGGCACCGGAGCTGTGCTGGTTCTGTCCCTGCACGCTGCAGTGCTTCCTCCATGCCAGGACCTTGCCAGGAGCGTTCCTGTCCCGTAACACACAGAGATATGTAGGCACAAAGTGAATCTCGTTATAACAGATTAGAGTCAGGTTTGCTTTAATGTGGTAGTTATGTGTAGAGTTCATTAGAAGTCCGGTTTGTTTCCATGTGAGTATTGGAGTTGAATTTCTTTGGGATAAACTTGAGCCAAGTGTGGGGGCAGTGAGTGTATTGGGGTTTTTTACTCTGCTTCCCAAGGTTATTGACATTCTGGCTGCTTTAAAGCTCTCTCAGGATGGCATATGACAACCTCTGGTCTACTGTAAAGAGTCTTACAGTATATTTACACAACAAAAATCTTCACTGTCAAAATGCTTTACAAACTTGAACTCTTGATTTGGAAGGAGGATTCCAGGAGACCTTTATGGAAGGGGAACAGGCAGATGGGGATCAGACTGAGGGATCAATGCTGCCAAAGCCACAAAGAAAAGCAGTGTCATGCTTTAGTGAGATTTCTTCCTCAGTGTTTACACAGAAATTCCTGTTAATATGGCCTGAGCTAACATGGAACCACTGTTTATGTTGGCTTTTAGTTTGGTCTAATGAAAAAAATCTTGAAAGCAGTGAGGGATACTCAGTTACTCTCCATTTCCTTCCAAAGAAACACATTTGGTGCTTGGTCTGCAGCTGTTCAGCAGCTCAGCACATCTTCTGTCCTTTCCTTTTGTGGTGGCTGTGCCTTGGCTCGAGCTGTGTAGCTGGAAGGGAGATGCCACTGAACTGGAACACTGTCACCACAGCTCGGTGTCACGGGCACCACAGAGCCACCAGGGCATTCCAATAACTGAGCTGAGCTTCCCCAGCCTTCTGCTGTAATGTCTCATTTCTTAGGATGTGAATTTTGCTTTTTTTTTTGTTTCTTTTTCTTCCATTCCATTTATTTTTGTAATTAGGTGATTTAATAAAACTGACTGTTTTGTATAATTTTTAAGGCGTGTGTTTTCAGCCACGAGGCTTTGTGAAAGTGTCACAACATGAGCGTGCACATGCGAGGGGATGAGCATTGTCTCGCAGGTTGTGATGAAAACCCTGCAGCTCCCTGCAGTGTTCCCGCACAGGGGCTGAGGTTTGGGGACCTCACCCCCGCGCAGGAGAAAGCTCGGTTTTATCCTCCAGTAAAGGGATGTTTGGCAAAGAAAGCTTTGGGAGCCGCACCCGGGGGCTGCCTGCGGGGATCGGGGGAGGTGTCCGGAAGGAAGGAGGGTCGCAGCCCCTCAGGGACAGCCCCGAGCAGCCGCGAGTGGCTCAGGGACAGCCGGAGGTGGCGGCGGCGGCTCCGGGCCCGGCGCTGCCGTCACTTCCCGGCCGGCGCGCTTCATCCATCACTTCCTGCCGGGGCTCCACGAGGAGGGGAGCGCTTTCCTTCCCCATCCTGCCCCCGAGGAGGACACTGCGCCTCCGGGATGGCGATGGCCAGCCTGGCCGCCCAGGACTCCTACCTGCAGGGCTTGGCCAGGAGGGCCGGCGTGCAGCACTCCCCGGAGTCGCGGAAGAGGAAATTTGGTACTGGAAATGGAACGCTTCGGTTCTGTCCTTTCCGGCCGGTTTGTGGGAGGCTGAGCGCCGCAGCCGTGCCAGCACGGAGTGCTTGGCTCGGGATTGTGCTGGTTTATTACAAAAATACCCCGATTTGCTGACACACAGAGCTCCCGAACGTTGTGCACATTGTACTGGGAGCCCTGGAAATCAGTGGTCTCCATTCGCAGTGGTGATGGATGTGGAGAGCTAGGATTATACCGAAGTGTGTGAGGATGTTTGGTCTATTTAAATAAATCCTAAAACGTATAATTTTTGAACATTAAGATATACCATTGCGATGCTGGAACTTTAGTGTTCAGTAATAACTGAATTTTATGAGTGGGAATGTAGCATTGTCCTTCTTTATGTAATTTGTTTTTGCCTTCTAGTGTCTAAGCCAGGCCAGCCGGAGGATGCTGGCAGACAGGTCAAGAAACAGAAGAAAAAGAAGCCTAGGAAGCAAACTGAGAAGAAGAATGCTTCTTCAGGCAAACAGGTGGTTTCTAACACCAGTAAACCCACTCCAGGACAGAAAGCTGCCCCTCAAGCCAGCAAATCATCTCCACAGGGTGGTACACAGAACAGAAAGGAGAGTTTGGCTGCAGGTAAGAATTCCAACTTTGCCGTGGTCTGATTTAAGTGACCTGGCTGCTTTTCACTTGCTTCACACAAGTCTGAAAAAGGAAAGCCTGAATTGAGAGCATCTTTGCTTATTTCATGTGCCCCAGAAGCTTTTGCCTATGGACAGGAATTTGTGCCGTCACCACTGGGTGGCTCTATGGAAACGGTGTTTAACTGAACTGCAGAGGTTTTGTGCATGTGAGTAACTTTGGGAATTACACGTGGATGCAATCCTTGTCCTGCCAGCTCAGCTTTCCTTTATGACAATGAAAAGCCACATCACAGAGAAAAGATGTTCTGAGCCTCTCTGTTCCACAAGCTTGGTACTTGTCTTCAGCTTGCCAGGCAGCCCCAGGGCATGCCAGGCCACTGCTGGCAGTGTTGCATGATAAAAGGGGAAATTCTAAAGAAACCAATGAAATAGAAACTCTGAGTTTGTTTGGATTTTCCGTTCCATTCACAGCATCTAAAGAGTTCCCAGACTTTCTCTCATAGCCAGAGGAAGTGCTACTGTTTAGCTGGTGTTGCCTTTTAAGTATTTTTATTTTCTCCCTCTCATTTTCAGGAAGTAAAAGTGAACTGAGTTCCCCTTCTGTTTCTGCAATCAATCTGTTGCGTGAGAGACTCCACGAGAAGATTAGAAAGGCTTCTGGACAGGTGTGGGGACTCTGAATGTGTATCCATATGTGTGTTTGTGCACTTGAAATTCTCCCCAGCCTCCCAGGGCATGTGGGGACAGGATCCCAGAGGCCCAGGGCTTGAGCTGATTCCATCTCCTAAGGAATTGCCTGTAGGTATTGCCAGGTGACCTGTGTATGTTCTGTGGAAAAACATGTGAGAAAAGATGGGGTCAGCTTCAAAGAGAACATGCCTTTGGTGATTTTTAGGAAAAAGCAGAATAGCGAGAGCCTGAAAGGGAACAGCTCAAGGCTGTTGTGGGAAAGCAAAGGGTTTGAAATGTTGGTACTGTGTTTAGTGTCCCTAACAGCTGAGTCACAGCTTCACATCACAGGTGGTGCTTCTTAGGGGGAGTTTGAAATCAGGAACCTCGGCACAGCCCACTTTGAATTCTGCTTTAACCCTTTAAGGCTTCTCATGGTCGTCCTTTTCCTTAGGATAATGCCAAAGAATTAACTCCTGCAGTCCTGGAGAAGCGGCAGCGAAGGAAGTATGAGAGAGAGAGGAAGAAACGCCGGCGAAAGGAGTTGAAGATGAAGGCAAAAATGGAGAAGAAGGAAACTGAGGTGGTACCAGCAGAGCCAGAAAACAAAAAGGAGGAGAGCAAAGCTGAGGTTGTCTTCAACAGGGTTGAAGTTCATGAAGAGAATGAGTTGAACAAGATCCAGAAGAAGAAAGAGAAGAGGAAAGCGGTGAAAGGCAACATCACTCCTCTGACAGGCAAAAACTACAAGCAGCTGCTGAGCAGGCTGGAGACCAGGAAGAACAAACTGGAGGAGCTCAAGGAGAAGGACGAGAAGAAAGCTCAGGAGCTGGAGACCAAGATAAAATGGACAAATGCTCTGTATAAGGCAGAAGGGGTGAAGATCCGTGATGACGAGGAGCGTCTGAAGGAGGCCCTGAAGCGCAAGGAGAAGCGCAAAGCCCAGCGCAAGAGGCAGTGGGAGGAACGGACTGTGAGGGTGGTGGAAAAGATGCAGCAGAGGCAGGACAAGCGCCAGAAGAACATCCAGAAGAAAAAGAAGGAGAGGATAGAGAAGAAGAAAGCCAAGGCCCGGAAGAAGGGCCGAGTTCTGCCAGAGGACTTGAAAAAAGCTGGGTTGTAGTGAGAGCAAAGCTGGTCCTGGCATTGGGGTTCCAGGGTAGGGTGTGTGCCTGTCACACAGGGCTGTGCCACAGCTTCCCAGCCTCAGCATACTAAAAAAAACAGTTGTATGTTTGTTAATAAAGTTTTCTATCCTAAAGAAACACCTTCTGGCTGATTTCCAGTAGGAATTACTGTTTCTCTAAAGGGGAAATGCCAGTTGCTCTCACTTTCCCTGATGGACAGCACAGTGACTTCTTTGCATCCCCTGGGAATGGGCAGGAGGAAACAAAAAGGCAAAAGGACCAAACATGGGATTCATCTCAACACAAAGATACTGCAGGTATTGTAAAACCTTTGCTTAATATGAACTTTGATACCTTTGGAAAGGAGAGTGCATCTGAGATACATTTCTCCTTCCAGGAAAACTGGAAATCATTTTCAATTCTAGGCAATGCTGTTCATTTATCTTATAAGTTGTGTTTTATCAGCATTAGGTCAATATAGACGTAAACACGCACACGTACACATGTGGATTTATCGTTTTATTTATTGGAGCTAACTGATTTATTTGGGTCATCCATAGGACACACTGCCTGATCTTGATGGTAGAAGGATTGGCACCAAGTCTGTCTCTGGCAATAATAAAATAATAGGCAAAAAAAAAAATCTGGCAACCACAGATGTCTGCAAGGGTTTCTTCTCTGTGCAGTTCATCAGTGCAAAATTGTATTTGGGCATTACCAATTTTGTCCTTTATTGTTGTTTATACAGAAATACAAATGTAAATGTGAGCAGCTGTTTGCCCAGTTCAGGAGGGAAAGTACAGCTTGGCTGCTGGCAACTCATCCTGGGGAAGATTGGTGGGAACAATCCATCCAGAAAATAAAGCAGCCCTGCCCCTGAGATCAGTCAAACTTTCCTGATGCCCTCCTGATTATGGTTGGTGTGAGCTGATAATTTGTAGTGAGCTCAATGATGATGTAAATTGAGTCCAGCTGAATTCTCGATTCTCTCATCTGGCACTTTGGAAGAAACTCTTTTTTGCCTTTTCAGTGAAGCTGATGAATGTGCAGTGAGGGGAATGCAGGCTGTGCTGTGCACTGCTTCCCGTCTGGAGCCGTGCCAGAGCCCAGGTAACTCCAAGGTTCAGCTGTAACCTGAGACTGCAGAGCTGGGAGCCCCACACGTGTTCCAGCCTCAGGTGTGACTGAACACTCCTGTGCCAAAGGGAGCCTGTTCCACGCTGGAATCCAG
Organism: Bombycilla garrulus; assembly: GCA_013400315.1. NCBI lineage: Eukaryota > Metazoa > Chordata > Aves > Passeriformes > Bombycillidae > Bombycilla > Bombycilla garrulus. Next base: position 207,783 of record VXBU01014515.1, read on the forward strand.
CAAGGAAACCTCAGGCACAAATGGAGCTCTCCCCATGGATATCTTCTCTTTCTTCACGTTCTGAACGAGCCTGCACTCACAGCTCCCCACTTCAGTCGTAGAAATCTGAAATACACGTTTGGAAATCTGAAATAGTTGCTCTGCAAAGAATATTTTCCATGAAACGGTCTCCAAGTGAGGCATTTATCAGCTGTCCAGAATGCTTTCCAAGCAGGGCTTGAAGATAAAGTAGTGCTTTGTTCTGGGAGGTCAAGCAAGTTCATTTGGGAGTAACAGAGCTACTTTCAGCCATATTCCTTTTTAAAAACTGAACAAATTCGAGGAACCTGAGTAACTATTAAAAATGCTTTAGCTGTGATTTCTATTTGGTTGGAGATTCTTTCATCAGCTGCAACCACATCTTTGGTTTTTGTTTGTATTCGTGGTAAACTGTAAATCAGTTGAGGTAAATCTCAGTGAGATGGTTTTAGATGCAAAAAATGTTTCAATCTCAGCTGGCTCCAGTGCTCAGGCAGGTTTGTACCACAGAAACTGGAAATAAGGAGTGGATGCATCAGCTGTGCTCCTAATGATGTAATATTTCAAAATATGTGTATTTCTCTTCCTGAGGGATTAGATGTTTACTCTGTAAAGGACACATGGAAATACTCTATGCCCATTACAACAGCTGAAGCTGCACTAAAATAACCAAACACCCACTCCTTTTTTTATTCCGTGTTAATTTTACTGTCCAACTTGAGGATAACTATAGACCCCTTTCTTCTCTCTATTCTTGATCCTCTGTCCTTCCCCTTCACCAAAATTCTGTGCTCTCAACCTGTGTGCCATGGAGATAAGAGCATGGGTCAGGTGCAGAAAATGGGAATCCCCAGGAGATTGTGCGAAGTGGGACTGTTTGTGTGTTCCTTTATTCTTTGGGTGGAAATATTGAGAGGATATTTATGCAATTGGGAAGTGGCATCAAGCTGGGAGGGGTTGCAAGCCCCAGGGAAAACAGGATTCAGTCAGGGCTTGGTGTTTTAGAAAATTGAGTTTGTTTTCATGAAGTCAAGTACAAGGTTTTTTATGCCTCAGACCTGGCTGGGCGAGGTTCCAGGGAAAACACATGGATTGCATTTGGCCACAGGCTGAATGTCATCCCAGAGCTGTGTCCTTGCAAAGCAGGCAAGTGTCCTGTGGAATGTATGAACTGTGGCAGCTTTTCAGTTCTGAGGGGTAATGCAGCTTTACTTCACACTGCTGAGGGGAATTTGGGTTGTTTTGACATCAATTTCAGGAGAATGGGCTGATTAGAGAGAGTCCAGTCAGAACTGACAGGAATAATCCCAGACCTCGAAGTTAGAAAATTACAAAGAAAGATTGAAGGTGGTCACAGGAAAGAAGAGGGAAGGAAACATCAGAGCCTTCAGGTATGGAAAGAGAGACTGCCCAGACCTGAACTGCAGCAAGATCCTGGATGGATATTTGGAAGCCTGCTGATGAGAAGGGCTTTCCTACCTGCTCTGTGTGCAGCCAGCTCTCAAAGACTGACTGAAAAACAACTGTTTGAACTCTCTTCTGCACATTTATCTGCTTTGCATGTGCTGGAAGCATCAAGCACAAGGTAAGAAACGTGACACTGACAAATCCTGGTGTCAGCATAGCAGCTCTCCTGACACACCTAGCACAGGAATGAGATAAAACTGGTGAAAACACAGAATGACTGCTAGAGGGGGAAGGCTGTTTGTACTTCTTTCTGTGTTTGTGGATCTGCAGCATTTTTAGGCAAGAATCCAGAACAGCTCAGAATGAATCTGCGAAGGTTTTAAGTGGTGGAAGGCCTTAAGACGTATATATTTATATAGATGCACACACACACATATATATGTGTATATATATATATATATATATATAGTTAGTCATTATTTTTAAGTAGGATTTTGTGATGCTTCCTGATGAAAACTAATTAGATTGTCTCAAAGCAAAGTGAGGGACAAGCACCAGAGAGGATTTCTGTGTGACACAGTAAGGCAAGTTAAAGAACTTTGTTGCCACTTGTCTTTTTCCAGCCAAAGAAATTAAAGCAGGAGAATCACTCCTGCCTGTTCAGATCCATTGGCACTGTCCTATACCTTACCAAGGGCCAGTAATGATCTCTGGAATTACTTCAGCACCCTCCAAGAAACATCATGTACCATTTCCTCCCATTAGTATAAATGTCACTATCTTTATAAATAGTTGATAAACAGCATGTTTCTCTTTTATTTTTTTCCCTTGCAGGCTCCAACCACATTATAGGGAAGTAGAAAGCATTAACTGGAAATGCATCCTGTCTCTCCAGCCAGTCTGGAAGAGCGCTTGGTGTGCAGGGTTGGGTCCTGAGATAGCAGGAGGGAAATGAAAACACACAAGCCCGACCCACAGCTCCCTGCCTCTGTCCTCAAGGTCATAATGAAGGGAATGACAATTACTGTGCTTATAACCCCTCCGCAGCCCCATGCAAATGCATTTTGCATTCGTCACAGGAACTGACGGAAGTTCACACTGTGGGCACCTTTGCTTTCTGTGAACAGAAGAAGAGATTGATTTGAGCTTTTAAGGTAAGACTGCTGGGCTCGGGAAAGTTGATTTTCATGGCTGCTGTAGAGGAAATAATTTCTGTGGCTTAATCTTTACCCAGCATACATTATCTTTCTTTGCTGGTCTCATGCCTCATTTTACCTTTGGGACAGGCACCTTTGCAGGAGTAGCCTCTGGTGGTTACTGGACTGTGAAAGGTGGATTTAATCAGCTCTGGTGATAACTGTGTTAGCTCTCTGATAGAACTGGGGTGGGTGATTTGATTCAATTGCAAAAGGGGCATGCTTGAGACGAAAACATGGAATCTACAGAAAGTGGAATCAAATCAGAAAGGCTCCCCATGCACTAGAGCTGAGGAGCTCCTTGAAATGGAGAACTTGCTCAGACATTTTACAGTTAATGCCTCAGTGCCCTGGCTCTGAGTCTGATGCCTTCCATGTTTATCACTTGAGAAAAACTGAAAGAGAAAGACCCAGAAGCTTCATCTTCCTCTGAGGAAATCACACATTTCTCTCAGAGTGAGGTACTTCCAGCCCTCTTCACTTCGTTTTTTTTGTTCTTTGCAGAGTGAAAGCTGCTGGAATTGAGAAGTCGCCCTTCCTTCACCTCTAGAAGATATGGTTTCCAGGAAAGTGCTGGTGGGATCTTTTGTCTGCCTGGGCAGTGTTGTTTCTGCAGTTATCTGGTAAGAATTTGCTGGCCAGCTCAGTCGTACCTAAAATAATCCTGTGTACATCTTGTGGTAAAACTCATAGAACACAAAAATAAAAGCTGTGCGTTTTATGGGAAGCCCCTGTTTGAGCTGCACGAAGGAACAGGAATTTGTGTAATAGATAAAGGAGCACTGGTAGAGGGAGAGGGCTCTAAGGGAGAGAGGAAGAAAGAGCAACTGAGTCCAAATCAGGCTGCTAACACTGGAGTGACTCACAAATGTTTGAGTACAGAATATTGCAGTTACATTTCAGCTCAGGCCTTAACAGAGGTGATTATCTGTCTCTTCAAGCAGTCCAAACTCACTTCAGTGTCACCAGGGGCAGCTTTGTAACTATCAGACATTGCAGCTTTCAAACACTGTGAATTTTGTAAGTGAATATTCTGATGACTGAGTATGGCTTATAGATTCTGTGGAGCAAACTCAAACATCATTGTAAGGGAATCTGAGATAAGGCATTTCATTAAGTATTAAAATATTAATTATTAAATTACTATTAATTATCCCATATTTATGATGTTGCAATTTGCTGTACTTTCACCTTGTGGGTAGCTACATTTTGCCTCAGCAGCAGGACATTGTGTTGAAATGTGAACTCAGCAGACCCTACACTAATTAATAAAGTAGACATGGAGTTAGCCAGAGTTACTTCTCAAAATCTTTCCCAGGTCCTGAGAAGGTGATCTTGGAAAATCCTAGGAAGGTTTCCTTCAACATTTCCTATCTTAAAACATTTCTTTGCTCTCACAGGGTGATAGCTGGGAGAGGAAAAATGCACTACCTGCCCTACTACCTTCCTTGCCCTGAAATCTTGTAAGTAGTTGTTTTTGTGTCCAGTGAGTAACACAGATCATTGTTACAGCCCTGCTCTCACTGACAACACAGTGACTAACAAGTTGCTTGTTCTTTATTTATGAACCTGTAATTAGTCACTCTCTTAAAACAGAAAGCTAACCATGCTGTTTGGGCCTGCCTGTCTGCACATGTGAGGGAGGCTTTGTTCCTTGTGAGCCACAGAGTCCAGGACTAAAAGGTTCATGCAGCTTCCTCATCAGGGTGTGACCACACACCTGCACATGCACAACTGTGCTTTAAGTGTCCACTCACTAGAGAGGGACACCTAAAGCAGAGAGGTGGCATAAACAGGCACAGGAGGAGCTGTGGCACAGCCAGGAATAAACCCCCAGTTCTCATCAGGCTCCCGTTCTTCCCTCTGTGATCTGTGCTCTTCCCCCTCTCCGTGGATGTGTTTGTGCCCTGGCAGCACTTGAGCTCTGGACCTGAACAAGTGAAGGGGAGCTGCTTCTGAGCTTCCTTGCATGCAGCAAAGGATGTATCTGACACAGCCTGGGTGCACAGCAGAGAATTTACACTGTGCAGGGCCAGGGACGTGGCAGTGACCTCCTCACTGCCACGTTGCACCAGAGCTGGGACATGACAAGCCATGCCTTTTCCCATGACCTACTGATTCTGTAAAAACAAAACTAAACCATGCAAATAGAAGAAAAATTATATTTCATGGAGCAATTTCTGGTTATTCCAGCCCATTCCAAACCATTGTGTTTGGTCAGGTGTTTATTTCACTGAGTGCTGTTAGAAATGTGATTATTTCAGGTAGTGCAGCCCTCCAGGTGACCAGGAACAGTTTTGCAGGGCATGGAGCACATACAGGACCACTGCTGACAGTCCCATGTGGATTTTGACCCCTCAACCCTGATGTCCCCACAGTCTGGGATTGGTGCCAGCATCTCTCTGTCCCTGTTGTGCTGTGTGACCTGTCCCAAAGTTGTCCCTTGCCTGGCAGCCCTGGAGGTGTGTGCAGCTGATGCCTGTCCCTGGGCCAGTGTCCACAGCAGCTGGAGCTGGATTTGGACAGCTGTCAGTGCAGCAGCAGGTCCTGAAGCCAAACTTGGTTGATATTTTAAGAAAAGCATAACAATCCCTTTCTTCTTCTGCCCCATTGTGCAGCTCCATGAAACTCGAATATACAGAAGAGAAGCTAATCCAGTTTTCCTCCGAGTAAGTACTGACTTTTATCTCCTGACCTTTAAACTGCTGTTCCTCTCTTCTAGGCACATTCATGTATTATTCAATCGATATTTCTTCCTTTTTACAGATTATTTTATCAGCAGCCAAGAGTGCTGGCTCCAAAGTAAGTTTCTTTGTTTGAACTTTGTTTCTGCTGAGTTTGGTTTGGGCACTTTGCAGCACTCACAGTTCCGGAGTCCTGGGGCACACTGAGCAGGACCTTGTTCCGCGAGAACCCAACCTCAGGGGTGTGTCAGCAGCTGCCTGTGCTGCCCTGAGGTTGGGTTTGGTTACTGTGCACTCATTAACCCACTTACTGTTAATTCCCAATTATTGCTTTAGCAAAAGTGAACACTCTGTCATGGCCAGGAGCTGTTTTTGAGGTGGGAGATCTGTAATGTCTGTAAGTGGGAAATACCTTCTGGGGCTGTGCTGGAACCAGCTGGGGGAGAGCTTTGAACCCTTATTTCAGCTCTCCCACAGCTTCTCCCTTTGAACCCGTTTCAGGGCAAAATAAAACAGGTGCTCTGTGTGACCTTCAGCAGCGGTGTCAGCAAACACAGACAAATCTCTGAGACACAGCCAAAGCAGGGAGTTTAAGGGAAGGTTTGGGACAGCAGCACTCAGAAGTGCCTTGGACAAACTCTCTGTGCAGATCAGGTTCTTGCAGCATCCTTTGGCCCTTGCTCCTGTGACCTAGTTTTATCTGGAGCAGTTCACCTTCAATAACCACATTCTTTTGCATGCTAACAAACACACCCTGTTGGTACACACTCACACACACACACATAAATATATATTATATATATCATTTCCCCTACATATTCAGGATGTTCTCAGCCTGAATATTTCTTCCATATCAGAATAAATTTCTGTGCTAAACCAGCTGGTATATACAGGGCTAAACAAGGGGAGAATCTTGAAGCTTTTCATGCCCTGTGTCTTCTGGAGGAGGTTCACTGGCACTGAGAGAATGACCATGACTCATTGGGACACCCAGGGCAGCCCTTTAAAATGAAATTTTAAAAGCTTAGAGATGTGAACATGCATGATTCCTTCCCTCTCCAAAAAACAGGATAATCAACCCAGAAACAGAACAGATCAGTTAGTACATTTTCCCCAACCCAAATTATTCTTCCTGTATAATTTAATCTTTCAATCACATGCATTGCTGTAGGAAGGAGTCAAACTTATTCTTGTATCCTCTCAGATTGAAAGTATTAGATCTGGGTTGGAGGATTTGATTGAATCTGCTGCCTGAAGCTCCAGGCTGCTCCCCACAGCTCCCCCAGTTTGGTTCTGGTGCTCTTTTGCCTCTGAACTGTGTCAGGTGGGAGCCTGGCAGCCCCCAAGTGTGGCCACGTGCTGTGTGTGACAAATTTCATTAGCAGAGGGCTCCAGCTCCTGGTCTGGAGTGAATCTGAGCAGGCTGGGGTGAATTCCACCATAAATGACATCTCCTTTTAAAATCAAAAAGGTAAGAATGAAACACTGAAAACAAAGCAGCGAATTGAAACAGCATTGCAGAGCTGTAACAAGGCAGAATCAGACTCTGCTGCTTTTATATTCAGTATTTCCACTTCCCTCACAGGAGATTAAGGATTTTTCTCTAATTTTGTTACACGTTTGAATGCTGGCTCACATAGAGCATTTTAAATTATATCTGAATGTGTTGGAGCTATATATAAATACTGGAAAAATAAGCTGTCATGCTGCAAGCTGTGTTTTAATAACACAGCAGTGGGGTATATTTTTATAGTAATTTTCATATTATTTTCACTTGTGTTTTAATCTGCTCGTAGCAATCTGCATCAGGCTGATAGCAAATAGGCACAGCTTCCCATTCTGAGAGTTCAGTGGTCATTAAACTCTCCTCAGCAGAAAAGTCCTTAAATGAGATTTTAGCAGATCCTCAGGTTTTTGCTGATGTGTTAAAGTGCTTAATTTTAGCCCAGGAATTGAAATGTCCATGCTCTGTAACCTCAAATAAGAGTGCAGGGAGAAAATATCTGAGGGTAATACCCTCCATGGCTAATTAATGCTGATTCACACACTCTTCTAGCTGCCTTTTTTGAGCTTCTTTCCCATTTACTGGCCTTGAAACCAACAGGAACAGTTACATTTCATGAACATTTCTGGTTTCTTCTCCCTTCAGGCGCCAGGATGTGCTGACAGTCACACCATGGCTGGCCCCCATCGTCTGGGAGGGGACCTTTGATCCTGAGATCTTGGACAGTGCCTACAGACCCCTGAACCTCACCATAGGAGTGACAGCCTTTGCTGTTGGAAAGTAAGGGAAGCACTCAGTGGACACAGTTCTTGGAGTGATGCCCTTCTTCTGTGGAAAGATGATTTTGGCTTTCCTTTTCCTGAGATTTGTCCCGGTTTGGGGGGGGTTTGTGCCTGTGTAGTGTGTCTCTAATCACACAAGCCCACAGGATGACAATACCTGAGGTGTGGGAAGTATTTTTTAAGAATTAGCAGGTGGCTTGGGGATTAGAGCTGGTCAAAATGGGGATAATCCACTTATTCCTCGTCCTCCACTGCACCTGTTGCATGTGTAGTGTGTGGATTCTTGCAGTGATAATCAGTGAACTCTGCTCACTCCTTGTCTTGCATTCACTACAGTGCCCTTCATAATCCACCATGCAATCCCAGAATCGTTTTGGGTAGGAAGAGTCCTTAAAATTCATCTCCTTGCACCCCCTGCCATGGGCAGGGACACCTTCCACTAGTCCAGGTTGCATCAACCCGTCCTTGGACACTTCCAGGGATGGAGCAGCCACAGCTTCTCTGGGCACAGGGTCTCCCCACCCTCACAGGGAAGGATTCCTTCCTAATACTTGATCTAACCCTGCCCTCCTTCAGGTGAAGGCCATTCCCATTTTGCTCTAGCACTCCATGCCCTTAGAGAAAGTCCCTCTCCACAGAAAGTCCCTCCTTGTCCCTGCCGTGTCCCACGGGCTGTGTCTGTGCAGGTACACGAGATTCGTGCGTCACTTCCTGGAGTCGGCAGAGCAGCACTTCATGAGGGGCTACCGGGTGAACTACTACATCTTCACAGACAGCCCCCAGAGCATCCCCCAGGTGCAGCTGCAGCCGGGGCGCAGGCTTGACACCATCTCCATCCCAAAATACTCCACCTGGCAGGAGATCTCCCTGCGCAGGATGGAGGCCATCAACCAGCACGTGGCCGAGGTGAGCCACCGCGAGGTGCAGTACCTGTTCTGCCTGGACATCGACATGGTGTTCCACAACCCCTGGGGCCCCGAGACCCTGGGGGACATGGTGGCCGCCATCCACCCTGGCTACTTCAAAGTGCCACGAGAGGAGTTCCCTTACGAGAGGAGGAGCTCCTCAGCAGCCTTCATCCCTGAGGGAGAAGGGGATTTCTACTACGGAGGAGCCGTGTTTGGAGGCTTGGTCAAGAAAGTTTATGAGTTCACCAAGACCTGCCACATGACCATCCTGGCAGACAAAGCCAACGGGATCATGGCAGCCTGGCAGGAGGAGAGTCACCTCAACAAGCACTTCCTGTCCCTCAAACCCTCCAAGCTGCTTTCTCCAGAGTATATATGGGACGACAGGAAGCCAAAGCCCCCCGAAGTCCACCTCATACGTTTTTCCACAGTGGATAAGAACTACAACGAGGTCCGAAATTGATCCCTGCAGAGAGATCTTCCAGGCAATCAAACCCACCAAAATTAGTTCTTGCATAATGTGCCCCACCATCAATTTTTGTTCCTGGTAGGAGCAAACTGGGAAGGGAATTGTGATGGTTCCTCTGGAGAACAGACTCTAAATGCATTTCAGAAGCAGCAGTCAAAGTGCAGGTGAGGTTAAAAATGTTTCTGTATTCCCACTCTTTGTAAATATGTCCTGCTGGAGGCTGTAGCATGCAAAAAAGCATCCAAAAGGCCAGTTAACTAATGTATGTCTTTAGCTGCCTTTGCATGAGTGTTTCCTCGAGGCCTGGAGGAAACTTAACAACATCAAAATGGTATTTGACATTCCTGTGGAGAAGAAGACCTTAGGTTTTGGTAAAGACCTTTTCACTGTAAAAAAAAAAAAAAAGAATGTTGCAGGCAATAAATTTTCCTGTATTGTGATTTGAACTAGCACCTTTTGTCAGAATCAGGAGGAAACTTGCACTCAGAGCACGTTATCCCTGACTGGTGTGCAGCAGGATTTCTTGGTCCTTCTCAGCAGAGAGCTGGTACCAGCCATTGCCAGTAAGAGCCCTGGTCTGACAGGACAAACAGCGTGAACTTATCTAGCAGTTATCCCCCAAATTCCAGCCTGTGCCTTGGAGACCCAAGTTTAGACAGAACTGGCACAGCTCAGAGCAGGCTGAACTTCTTTGGGTTTATTTCAATCACAGATGTGCTGTGAACCTTTTCCCTGGGTCACATGTCTCTGTGGAACATGTAATCTTTTCCAACACAGAAAATCTGGTTTTGAGATGTTCATGTTCCTCTCCGTTGCTTCAGCCCTTTCCAATTTCTCTAAGCTCTGTGAAATAAATTGGCGAGAAGCTGCTGGAGCTGACAGCACGAGCTGATGCCTTTCCAGCAAACAGGATGATTTCATTCCGTAATGAAATGCTCTGGTGAAGCTGGGAGTTCGGCACAGAGCTGGAAGTGGGCTGGGGTTAACATTTTCTCTCCTTGGATGTGCTGAGGAGCTGAACCAGGCGTTCAGAGCCTGACAGCTCCCTCGGGGCAGCACAGGGGAGCAGCCACGGCCGCGGCTGGCAGCTGAGGCCACAGCACGGGGTGCCTGGGCCACCTCCCTTGTCACAGCAGGGCTGCCATAAACATCATCCCCCCTGCTACCAAAGGGCTGAGAACGTCAGTCCCTGTTCTCTCTGAGGGAGCAGGAGGAACAGCAGCGCTCGGCGGGGAGAGGAGGAGCAGGGTGAAAGGGTGAACGGGCTGTTTCTAAGGGAACAGTTTAGGGGGAAAAATAAAAAGGAAAAAGAAAGAAAAGGGAAAAAAAAAGCTCATTTGGCAGAGAGAGGGAAAATAGGGAAGAGGTGCCTGACTGTTCCTGCTTCTCCTCACATGAGAAAATTGCTGTATGGCAGCAAATCAAGTATTCAAAGCTTTAGGGCCCCAGCACTGATTGCAGACGACTTAACGAGCCATTTCAGTCCTGTGAGCAGGCTGGAAATAGCACTTGCCACTGTCATTGCAGGCATTTCATCTTCCAGAAGACTAATTAGAAAAGCTTTCACGGACCCATAATATAGATAAGGTACCTGAAATACCTCCAGCCCCAAAGCCCCACTGGCAGCTGGGTTGGCTGATTTGTGCTTAATCCAGCAAAAGGTTTTTATTACATTTTCTCCAGACTGTTCTTAGTGATGTGGTGCAGGAGGAAGATGCCCCTTTACATAACTAAACCAGAACTGAAACACCTGCCATGTATGTTGGGTGACCAGGCACCTCATCTAAGCCAAAATGGTGGGGGAAAATACTTATCCAAATATTTCCAGAAAGATACATTTCCAACCAGCCCAGGATTAATACTGACTGCTTCTTATTTGTTAAAGAGTTAGTGCCTCAAGGCCATGCTGAAACTGGCTTCTCATTATGCTAATTATACATTATGCATATGGATTTTTTACCAGCCAGAAGGAGCTGTCCAGTCTGCTCTGCACAGGACAAGCCAGATAATTTTATCTCCTGGTGTCAGTATGTGGCTGGGCTGGGCTAGACCTCGTAGAAAAGTATTCAGATTCCAAGAAAAACGTGAAGTTCCATAGCAGCCACAAATCCACAGATCAGCTGTGCCAATGGCCAATTCCTTTTGTGCCTTAATTCTGCTGGAAATTGCTCTGGCTTTGCAGCCACAGGGCTTCATTCTGCCACATTAATTATTGAATTCCTGTGCAGATAGTCATAAATCTTCCGTGAGAGGAAATTCTGCAGCACAGATGATAGTTGGCAGAGGGTGGTCTGTGTTTCTGGGAGTACCTGTTTTGGAAAAAATTGTGAAGGGCTTGTTCTGAGCTCTGCATCCGAGCTGCCTTTTGGCTGAATCCTCAGCCCTCTGATTGACACCATAATGGCCTGGTTTGTACTGTGCCAAAGATGTTTATTTTCCTGGCAGGCTCACAGCTGCTCTCCAGGGGAATGGCTTGTGTTGTGTGACACAGTTCTGCTCCACGGGGCTGTGGTTTGAAGCTGTACCTACAAACTCCCTGTGCCTCCAGGGAGCAGGAGAAAATCTGCGGAAAAAAAACCCCACAGCGCTGAGTGGGAGATGCTCCCTGAATCAGCTCGTGCCCTCCTCTAATTAATGAAGGGCTGGACTTCTGTTGTCATCTCCTGCTGATTAATCCCCTGCCCCCACCAGCAACAGCAGCGAGCTTTTCCTTCTCCCGGTTTGGATTGTGCAGCCTGAGGCTTGTGTGCACTGTGGGAGCTTCACCAGGACCTGATTTCTGATGTGCATTCTCCACCCACACCCAGTGCACAGTGGGGAAACTGAGGCACACGCTAGGAAGGCAGCAGTGTCACTCTTGCCTTCCTCCACTCGCCACGGGGGACAAGGTTGTCCTACATGTTCTTGTGCCAAAGGAATTTGGACTTAGAAATGCAGGGAAGTGCATGAAATCTGAGTCACCACGTGTAAATAAACCCCATTGCCTGGGGATGTGGTTGTGCTCTCGAGGTATTTCCCACTCAAGCCCTTTACCCAGCCTCAGAGCAGCAGCTTGTTGCCTTCCCAAGGGCCCTTTTTTCCTTCCATCCCTTTCTGCTCGGCTGGAACAGACTCATCATTCATTGTCCCTCTAATTTAAGCACCCATCTGACAGGCTGTTTCTTTCCTTCTCCCTGCTGCTGTCTGGCCCAGTGCATCCACCCCCAAAGGGCAAATTTCTCTGTGTGGTGTGAAACAGAAACTTCCAGCACTGAATATGATTTGAGGTGGGGCCAGACTGTGATCCTCTCCTTCTCCCCACTGATAGGACAAGAATCATTTCCATTTAGCCAGATTAGGCTTTTTTTCCACTCCTGTTTGGATTTCCCATAGGTGATGTCAGTCCCCTGATACTTTTGACCAGAAATGTCATTTTGTACCACACAGCAGCAGTTACAAAAGGACTGGCTTAGTCAAACTTTCTGTGGGTGAGATCTGTGGCTGTGGGGCACGGAAATGAGATGATCTTTGAGCAGAGGGGGATGAGGAGGGGTAACAACGTCAGTCACACGTTCCTTGCACAAAACCAGCTTGTGGGAAAGCCACGTGCATCTGGCTGGCTTCATGCAGCTGAAGAGGGTGGAAAGGAGCTGGAGGGCTGGGAGCTGCCCTGCCCTTTGTCTCACCTGTTCAGCTTTGTGAGGGAGGGACTGTCACTGTCTCTGTCTCTTGTTCTGTGTTTGCACAGGGCCCAGGCCAGGTCGCTCAGTGGGGATTTGCTCCACTCTCAAAGGGCAGCTCTCAGCACCAAGGTTATTATTTTCTCACTTGAATCCCACCTGCTCTGCTTCACCTCCTGGCCCAGCAAGTCCCCGTGGGACCCCAGAGATGACACACACAGAGCAACAGCTGCTCTCCAGGTGGAGTGACAGTGACAGGCTGTTCTGGGGACAGCAGGAACTGGAGAAGGAGTTACAGGAGTGGGTTGGGTTGCACTTTACTCACAGTAAATCCCCAACCCTGGAGTTCTGCTCCACACAATCAAACGATCTAGGGAACTGTCACTAGAAAAACACATCTGAAGAGTGACATTTGAGTGTCTGCCTGCCCACCAGACTCCCTCCCTTCCCCACGAGTGTTGCTGTACTGACGTGACTTCTCCTGTGCTATATTTAGGTTAAACACAGATCCACCAAATGTCGCTGTTTCGTGTAAAACTAGTGTAAAGCCTTTGGAGTAGAAAGGCAGTTTTAACCACAAATCTCTACTGCTTGTATGCCCACCTCATCCCCCTGCCCCCCTGCTGAACCTTTAGCCAATTTAAAGCAAGCCAGAAGAGTACAAATTACATTTTAAAAGTGCTTCATTCTGGTGTGGTTTTTAGTGAGTTTTGCCAGCAGCAAATCACATAGTTCTAGACCTTTTGAAGTAGGTGTTTTTCTCACTGTTGAGCACTGACACCGTTACTATAATTAGAACGATGTTGCTCTGTAGCAGCATCTAGAGCCAGAGCCCTGGCAGCACCTTCTCCTTTCCTGGCGGCGCTCCCCAGCCGGAGCTGCTGGTTCAGCTGGCCCGGAGCCCCGGAGGAGCTCAGGTGCGATGGGCTGTGCCTTGTCACTCACTGCCGCTGTGACCCCGGAGAAAGGGGGCGGCTCCTGGGGCCGGCGCGGGGTGTTGGTGCCCAGGACCAGCCCTGCAGCGGCCGGGAGCGCTCGGCCACGGATTGACGCAGCCTCCTGCCGGCTCCTTCTTCTCCTGCCATCGCTGTAATGGCTCATGTCATCGGCCTCACGATGACAAACGATGGGGACCGGAGCCGCTGTGTTTCCAGGGCAACCCCGCTGGCTGCCCAGCTCCCGCTGCAGCGCAGGCCGTGCTCCCGCAGCTCCCGCGGCGCTGCCCGGGGCTCCCCCCGTGCCCCGCTTCGGTGCCGGCCCGAGCGGAGAGGAGCGGCCGGGGCTCCGTGTGGCGCCCTGGCTCCGTGCCGGGCCTCTCCTCCTGGAGGGGAACAGCCCGGGGGTCTCTCTCAGCCGCGGCCCCAAGCGCTTCTCCCGTTTGCACCCCCTCCCACCCACACGGCCCGCAAGGTGCCTGCCCCCGGCTCCTGCCACCCCCGTCA
>VXBU01014515.1:221939-254403 GCA_013400315.1 Bombycilla garrulus
CCCCGGCCGCCGGGCAGCGCCGCGGGGCCCTGAGCGCGGCCCCGGCACCCGCAGCCCGGCCAGAGGCTCTCGGCGCGGCGCTGGGGCTATGAGCGGGGCACGATGATGATCGACACCCAGGTGAGTGCGCGGGGCACCCGCCGGCTTTGTCACCCAGAGCTGTCCCGGCCCGGTGCGCCGCTGCCGGGCTCGGTCCGCTCTGGGAGCCTCGTCAGACGGGACTCAGGGCGGCCCACGCGTGTCCGCGGCGGGGACCGATGGGTGCGCGGAGCCGGGGGGCTCTGCGGGGCTGGCTCGGGGTCTGTCGCTGCAGGTGTCCGTCCTTTGCTCCCCCCTGGGGCCGGGGTCACTGTACGTGCCTGCAGCCCGGGCCCCTGGTCCGCAGCGGGGGCTTTAGCGGAGGAGACGCAGCAGCTTTGCCGAGAGAACGGGGGAAAGTCTCTTTTTCAGTGTTTTTTTCTAAATTGTTTTGCTTTCTGTTTGTGTAATGGTGAACGCGGCTGGGAGAAGAGGAGCCGAAGGGTTGGGGACGGAAGGGACGCGGTTTGGGACGGGGTCTGAGGGCGCTGCGATGCTGCAGAGCCGCTGTGCTGCGATGCTGCTGGCACGCTGGCGCTGCTGCTGCGTGCTGTGCCAAGCCGGGGCCAGCTCCCCCGGCACGGCTCAGGCCAAGTGGCATCAGCGGGACCCTTGTCTCTGCCTGCTGCTTTTATGAGGCCAAAGAAGCTAAATCGAGCCGAGGTGGGCTAAAGCTCTGCGCTCCCAAACCAACTGGTGCTTTTGGGGCAGGGGGGGGATGAAGCAAAGGGTTGAAATTCGGGGGTGGCACCGGAAGGTGACTCTGGGTTTGGTTATGATGCTCCTCTGACTTTTTACTTTCTGTTCCTCTGCTGCTGTTCCCTTCCTGACCCCATCCCTGGGAGGGAGGGCTGTGCTCTGCCCTTGGGGGGGTGCTGGGATGGGAGGTGGGCAGCAATGGCTCCTTGGAGACCAGCGATGAATAGAGGGAAGGGCTGATGCTGTGCTGGAGAAGTGGGCTGGGATCCATTTTTGGACTGGAAATTGTGCATTCCAGAGCTGCCTCCTGCACCCCGTGGGGCTGTTTGGTCTGGGGCTGGGTTTGTTTGGTCTGGGGTTTGTTTGATCTGGGGCTTGTTCACCTCGGTCCAACCCGATAAACAAAACCTGAATTAGCTTATAGGTATATTCATGTGTGAGGCAGGCCCTAGTGCCACACCAGGGTGTGCTTGATGGTGGCATGTCAATTTTTGAAAGGGGATTGACAACCAAAATACTGGAGTTTAGATCCCAACCCTGCCTAGGGTCAAAAATGAGAGTTTTCTGTCATTATGGAGCAGGAAGATTGATCTTGCTGGGAGATCTAGAAAATGAAAGGTCATCTGGAAAAAAAATATGTCCAGAGCTCAGCCTCACAGGCTGGGGAATGCACACGGCATCCTATGGAATATTTTGCATTAGGGTCTCACCTTTAGTCTTCCTGTCCCCTTTTCATGCTTACCCCATTTTATATATTTATTTATTTATAGGTATATTTTGTATGGGTAAACTGAGGCACGTAGAGCTATTTGTTCCAAGCCCAGGTTCCTGCATGGGTGGAGAGCAGAGGTTTAAAGTCCTGCTTCTGCCTGCTGAAGGGGATGAGCCACTCTGCCTTTTAAGGGGTGCAATTCATCGAGGTCCCGTTGTTTGTGGCTACCAGTTAAGAGGAATTTCCAGCTGCACCCGCAGCCGCACCCTGCCAGTTCTGAGGGCTGTACAGCTACATTTTTCATGCCTTGTAAATGTCCCTCTCCCTGGTTGCTAAGGGAAAGACCCACACAAACAACTGGTAAAACTGAGTGTTGCAAAGTAAATAAGCTGAGCAAACAAGGAGATTTTTTTTTCATCTCTAAGTGCTGCAGGTGTGTTGTTCCAGGTGTCCTGACATGTGAAAGCAAGGGTTCATGTGCAAGGGTGAATTTCAGCCTTTGAAATGGAAACCTGCTCTTGAGCTGGGTCAGAAGGTGGCTTCCATCCTGAATCAAGCTCCCAGAGCTGCAGACTCGTCCCCTCCGTCCCTTTCTGGCCGTTTGGGCAGGAGCAGGGAGCAGATGGTGGATGAGCAGTCTTGGGCTGGCTGGGGGCAGGACGCAGAGAGCTCGAGCGCAGGCGGGCTCAGCTGGAGCTGCCTTTGGTTTTGTCTCTCCTTTCATCTGCTCCCAGCGTCTGAAGTTGCTCCAGCGGCTCGGAGTTAACTCCTGGTGCTGCTCTGCATGGGCAGGGGGGCGAGCTGGCAACAAGTGACGGCGAGTGAGGGTCCAGCTGGCAGCAGGGGCCGGGAGGCAGCAGGTGGAGAGATGCAAAGTCCCTCCTCGGCACGGCTCAGCCGCTCCATCTGGAGCTCCCACTCACGCCCGAGTCTGTGTGCCTGCGCTGATCAGACGTGAGCAGAGGATGCAGCGACTGCTGCAGGCTCCAGAATAAATCTCTGGGATGTTGTAATGATGGATCTGACATCCCCTAGCTCGGTGCAGAGCCAGTTGGCTCAGAGATGACTCTTTAAGTCACTAGAAGAAATGAGGGGCTTTTCAGGGCTTTGGTTATTCTGGGCATGTTTGGGGTTGTGTTTTTCATCTCCTCATAGTGTTTTCGCTCTGTCATTCCCTAAGTGGTGCCTGACTGCTGGACCTGATCAGGGCAATCAGGGCTTCTGATCTCAGGTGGTGATCTCCAAAGCAATCTGCACTATCCATCGAGATGGATTTTGCTTCTGATACCTTTCCCATTGCTATAGCAACCCATCTGATGAGGATGCCAGCACCCTTTCCAGGCAGCGTGTGCAGGGAAACTGCTTCACCTGCCACCAAGCTGCCACCAGTGGTGGGGCAGGGCTGGTGAGCCGGCAACTGCACACAGGTGCTGAGCCTGCAGGGGCAGAGGAGCTGCTCTGGGCTCCCTCGGGCTGACCCTGCCCTCCCACCACCTGGAGCTTCCCTGGGCTGTCAGAGTGATGCAGCGCAGGTGGGATGGAGTGCACGGTGCCCAGTGCCAGGATCTGGAATTTCTCTCCAAAGGAGATGCTCAGGATGCTGTGAAGGAGCTCTCCAAGCCTTGGTGAGTGTTAGGAGCTGCTTCCCTCTTCCCCCTCCCCTTGCCTGAAGAGAGGATGGGAGACGGGTCTCAGCTTCAGGGCGTTGATAGAGCAGGACGGGGTTTGCCTGCTTTTGCCTGTTCCCTCCTCCATGTCCTTCACACTCTGCAGCCGCTAGCCGGGCTCCAGGACGTTCTCTGTCCTGCTCTGCCTCTCACCCCGCCGCCCTGTGCAAGGCAGAGGCGGTCCAGCTGTGTCTGGCTGTCGGGACAGCGGTGGGGCTGCCTTGCCCCACAGTGGTGCTGCTGTGCTGTGTGACCCAGCCTGGGCCGGCCAGGCCGCCCCGAGCCCAGCGGGGCTGTGCAGCAGATGGCACTGTTGTTTTCCCGATGAGTTATTGCCGTGGGTTCGCTTCCTCAGCGCTGGCGGGAGCGGGGACAGGGCCAGCCTCCGGCTCCCTGGGAAAGCCCAGCACGCCAAACTGGGCGCTGCTCACCGGGAGGAGCCGTGCCTGTGCTGAGTGACACGGGCCAGCTCCATCCTCGGAGACCTCAGCTCCAGCCCCGGAGCCGCGCTGGGAGACCTCAGCAAGGCCGCGTCAATCACCGCGTCCTTCCTATAAAAAGAAATCCCTGATCCCCCGCTCCCTTTTGTGCTTGTCCCCCCTGTCACCAGCCAAGCCGTGCCACAGCTGTCCCCCAGCACTCTGTGAATGACAGGGAACGTGTGACCTTTCCCTCAGCCGGGAGATGCGCCTGCGGTGTCACATCAGGAGCGCTTTCCCCGTGCCCGGGGCGCTGTGGCTGGGCTGTCACATCCCTGTGAGGCGGCTGTGACAGCTGCTGGCAGCTGTTTGGTTGCTCCCAAACAAAATCCGTCCCGCCCTGCCCGGCGCCGGCTGCCGCGGGATGCGCTGGCGGAGCCTCCAGATGTTGACAGGTTTTCCCGATGGGATCGCCCGAGTCCAGCCCGCCTGACCCGCGGTGGGGCTCACCCGTTTGTTTTCCTGCAGGATTTGCGTTTGGAAGTGGCCGGGTTTGGTGGGGACCTTTTGGCTCCCAGGGCGCGGCGGGGGTGCGCGGTGTCTCCGCGGATATTCGGATATTCGCTCTGCGCTGACATTCCCCCGCTGCACGCCTTGGCCGCGGGTCAAAGGCAAAGTTTGTAGACATCGGCTGGCGTCAGAGGCGGCTCGGTGCTGGCGTGCTGCGGGCTCACAGAGTTTCCGCTCCCTCGAGGCCCTGCAGTGCAGCGGGAGTTCATCCTCGGCACGATTTACAGCCCCCGCGGTGCTCCCGGGTTTGCTGTGGCCCTCAGGGCTCCTGTTTCCTGTGCTTGGAGCTGCCGAACCTCCCGTGCTCCCTGGAATCGGTGTAGCTGTAATTCCGTGTCCTTCAGCACCCTGCCTGCAGACAGGTTCCAAGGATGGGAGAAGGGGAAGCGGGGCGAAGGGGCTGGGGAGAAGGAAGGGGTGCAGTGGCGCCCTGGTGGGTCAGAGAGGGTGGAGAAGCCCTTCCTTGGTCTGTCCTGCCCTGTGTGGCATTGGGACAAAATCTGAAGCTTTAGAAGTGCTGGCAGAGCTCTGGGGAGTCAGAAGGTGTGGGATGTCAAGGCATCCCAGATCAGGCCCCACGCTTCCCTGTGGGGTCTGGAAGAGAAAGGGAGAGGGAGAGGAGAGGGAGAGGAGAGGAGAGCCGGTGCTGTGGGGAGGGATCGCTGCAGAAGCACTCCAGGCATGCTGGAGGGGATGTGGCGGCTGCTGGCACAGCACAGCTCAGCAGTGATGCTGTGCCTCTGGCTCAGGATGCGGCCATGGGAGCCTGCTCTCCTCTCATGTGGGCCGAGAACACCCTGAGAGCCAAGTCTGGCTCATGGGCTCCTCGGGACTTCCTCTGTCCCTTTTTATCTTTCCTCTCCCGTGCAGTCTCACTCCTCTTCCCACTCCCCTGCCATAAACACCCTGGGCTGGCAGGAAGCAAACCCTGGAGGAGCCCGGCCAACTCCGTGTGAGCTCTCAGCAGGAGGGAGGTCAAGGTCATCCCTTTGAAACCTCCAGCAGCCGCCCTGCCCGGCTCTTTCAGCCCTGCTGGCTCCAGCCCACATCGGATTTCCCACCGAGTGTTTCCTGCCTGTCCCTCTTTCCTGCAGCGTCCCACCTAAGCACAGCTCTTCACGTCCCCAAGGGTGTCAATAACAACAGCGGGCAGCCAGGGTGGCGTGGCAAAGTCCAGGGAGGCAGGAACACCACGGGCACGGGGACTGTCCTGAATGACAGGGACCGGAACACAGCCATGTCCCTGACTGACGAGGAGCCTTGGCTGCTCTCAGCCCCTCTCCAAGGAGGTTTGATGGCCCTGGGAGCAGAGCCATTGGTGGAATTGGCTGGGAGAGGGTGGAGGAGGCTCCCCAGGGTGGTGATTGTGGCCGAGGTGTTTGCTGTGCAGGCCCAGGAAGGTGCTGCTGCCCCAGCTGTGGGGTGTGTGTGGGTGCACGCCGGGAGAGGGCAGCTGGCCCAGGGCAGGAGCAGCTGAGGGATGGGGCTCAGCTCTGCCTGTGTGGAGCTGGAGGAGCAGGGCTGGGTGTCCTTTCTTCATCATCATCATCATTACTACTCTATTTCAATGATTAAGCTGTTCTTATCTCAGCCCATGAGGTTTTTACCCTGGGAGAAGTCACACATTTTCTGCCCCATGACCAGCAGGCCGGAGGGAGCGCAAGTCCTCTCCTTGTACAAACGAGGGGTTGAGGATGTTTAAGGGCCCTGTTTCTCTTGGCAGAGGTTGAAAGTCCCAGCAGGCTCCAAACCCTCCCGTTCAGCATTTCCATGGTGACAGGAAGGCTCTTCTGGTGTCTGTGCCATCCTCAGTGCCACCGAAATAAGGAGGCTGGTGCAAGCTCTGTGCCTTGGTGGGGGCTGGAAGGCAGAGCCTGTGTCCAGTGTTGGGCTGGACGCTTTCCTTCCCCCGTGCTCACGGAGGGCAGCTGATTTTGCCCTGTTGGGATAAACCCAAAGGGAGGAAGGGGTTGTTGAGGACACCGTGCCCAGCCTCCCGTGCTGTCCCTGCGTGTGTGGCGCTGCTGGTGGTGCTGTGGCATCACGGCCCCTGACAAATCCTGTGCCTCTGCATCCATAACCCAGCAGGGAACGCAGCAGCCCCTGTTACTCACGCAGCTTTGCAGTGCTGTGCGGATCACCGAAGGCAGAGGGAGGGGAGATGGCTGATAAGCGCTCCCGCAGCCCGGCCAAGGTGCGTTTGTGCTGCTGGAAAGGTGATTGTGTCCCTCCTGCCGCAGCGCACGCCCTCCTCCTCCTCCTCAGGCTGCGATATCCCCCGCTGCCGCCTGCCTGCAGGGATCCCGCAGGGATTTCAGCTGGATGAGCCAGCAGCCGGGCATCCATCCCTGCCCTGCGCGGTGGAGCTGTGGCCGCAGGACCCGTGGCTGCTCCTGTCCCTGTCCCCTCCTGCGGCTCAGAGCGTTTCCCTGGAGCTCGGCAGAGCCTAAGGCTTCTCCCATTCGCAGGGAAAAGCAGCACGGCTCTGGGTATCTGGGATTGGGATTTTACGTCCCCTGTGTGCTCAATTTATGTTTTTTCCCCAGCTCTGGCAGTCGATGCTAACTGGGGGGAGGGCTACACTCTTGAAACCCTTTATAAATACTAAATATATCCTTTCTCCTTAGAACGCAGCAAAGGAACTCCCATTCTCCCACGGAATGTTTATATATTCTGGCCCAAGCTGTGTACCTTTTGCTGTCAAACACCCATAAGTAGGAGCAGGTGCAGTGATATTTGTCAGTTCAGGGGCTGGCTCCTGTGAATTTGCCTGCGTGGGCACCGTGTCCCTGTGCAAAGTCTCCTGGCTCAGTGACCTGCAGCCAGAGCCTGCGTTTCGTGGTGGGATCCAAATTTTCCCAGTGCTGGCCACCACTGAGCCCTCCCTGGCCACTGTGGGTGTCACAGCCTTGCTTTTTGGGGCATTTGCCCAGAGTTTACTGGCGCTGGGTGCTGCACGGCGTGGCTGTGACTGCTTATGCAAGTCCCCTTTGCACTCCTCCCAGTGCTGCTTGAAAGGGTGTTTAGTTAATAGGATTATAAAGCTTTCCTGTCGTCAGGCAACGGAAATCAATGGTGGGCCCCTGGGAATGAGCCTCATCCGATTTGCAGCACAGCCACCGCACGGGTGTGTGGCCAGGGCTGCAGTGCTGCTGGAGGGGGGACCTGCTGCCCCTCCCTGGTGCTCCCCACGCTGCTGGGGCCTCCTGGAAATAAGGGGAAAAAAAGGATGTAAAGCTGTTGGAAAGTGTCCAAAGAAAATGGTAAAGAGTCTGGTGGGGCCGTGTGAGGAGTGGCTGAGGTCGCTTGGATTTTTGGCTGGAGGAAAGGAGGTGGGGGAGACACTGAGGTCTGCACTTTGCTCACGAGGGACAGGGCAGCTCTGATTTCTCCTCTCTGGTGACCAGGGACAGCACCCGAGGGAATGGCTGGAGCTGTGTCAGGGAGGGCTGGGTGGGTTATCAGGGAAAGGTTCTTCCCTCAGAGGGTGCTGGCACTGCCCGGGCTCCCCAGGGAACAGGCACGGCCCCAGAGCTCCAGGAGGGTTTGGAAATCCCTCTTAGAAATGCACAGGGTGGGGATGTTGGGGTGTCCTGGGCAGAACCAGGAGTTGGATTTGATGATCCTTGTGGGTCCCTCCCAGTTTGGGATAGTCTGAGGTTCTCTGAAATGCAGAGGTTGCTCCCAGGCACCTCCTCACCAGCTGTGAGGATCCGGCTGGAGCAGTGCCTGGGGCTCCTCAGGCAGTCAGGACACTGATGCAGCCCCAGTCTGTCCCAAAGTGCTGGATGCTCCCCAGCTCCTGTGTCTGCTGCTGGGCTGGTGCACAGAACCCGGGATTTTTCCCTTTCTCCGGACAAAAATGATGGCTTGTCCTGAAAGCTGAGAGCAGGGGCTGCTCTGCAGAGCCTGGGGGGCTTTGCCCTCCTCTCTGCTGTCAGCGAACATCTGGGGACAGCAGGTTGGCGGGAAGGGCTCACGAATTTGTGTAAAGCAAAGGGAGCTCACAACTGCTGTCCCCAACACACAGCAGGCTCCCAGCCCGCCCTGCTCTGTGCTGCACAGGGGCCTGGAAAAGCCAGGTCTGGCCACAGCCCCAGGGAGATCAGGGAAGGGCCTCTGTGCTCTCTGGACTGTCTCCAGCAGAGCTGACAGCCTCAGGGGCTGCTCTGTCCAGCCCTGCAGGGGATTCCAGGCTGGAATGCCTCTCCCTGCCCGGCCCAGGGCTGTGGCTCCCAGGAGAGCTCTGCACCAGCTCCCCTTGCAGCCAAGAAAGCCACTGGAACCCTTCACTGGCAGAACAGGAGGGTGGGGAGTGGCTGAACGGGAGCCCTGAGGGAAATTTACATAAAAATCAACCTGCTTCAGGAATCTGGCAGTGAAAAAAGGGTTTCCCTTCCCCTTGGCTGTTCGAGAGGGGACTGCACGTGGTGGAGACTTCTTGAAACCCTGGAGGCTGCAAGACAGGCGTGAAGAGGGAGGGCTGGGAGAGCCCTTGGCTCAGGGTGCAGGGCTGGGAGCCTGCAGGCTGCCAGAGCCGTGTCTCTTATCTCTGGAGCCCGGGGTTTGCTGTGTGCCAGGGAGCAGCGGTGTGCATCTGCAGATAACCTCTTGGCCGTGGGGAGTGTGGGCTACAGCACGTGTGAGGAGCTGGGTTAAACAGCACAATGAGAGCGAGCTCCAGGGCTGGCGAGGCTGGAACCTCCTCCTCTGCGTTTGTTTAAGCTCCAGCTCAGCCCTGGAAAATGTGCTGAAGGGAACAGCCCTGCCCAGCGCTGGCGGCTCGGCCAAGTGGGTGAATGAGTGGATGCCCCATCTCTGGTGAGCTCTCCGGGCTGTGCTGGGCTCTGATTGCTGCAGACATGTGCCCACAGAGATGCCCTGGCCTTGCTGCCAGCCTGCTCCCGCCACAGACGGCCGCTGCTCTGGCCTGCAGGCAGATGGAATTAATCCCTGCAGAAAAATCGCGATTGGTAACAGTGGGGATTGCCGTGACTGGCTCATACCCTCGGCTCTCTGCTCTCCCTGGCGTTTCTCTTCTCCAGCAAAAGTATTTCAGTGGGAAGCACCTGGTCCTGCTGCTGGGCTGGCGTGGGCACGGCTGAGCCTTGCTGTGCCCACCTGGTCCCTGCGAGGTCGGTGGCCAGAGCTGGCCCTCGAGGGGACAGGATGTGCCGACACTTGGGAGCTTATTCTGCAGCCTGTGCTGCAGGCTCCCCCACCAGCTTGGGGAAATTGTGAGGCTTTTCCTTAGGAAAATGCTATTTTTGGAGCTGCAGGGGACAGCGATGGGCATGTGGCAGGTTGTGGCATCGTCCTGCAGTGCCAGCTCCAAAGCCTGACGTGTGTGCCTGGCCTGGGAAGTCGGGCAGCCGTGCAGGAGCACAGACAGCCCAGCAATCCAGGCCCTGAACAGGTGTGGGCCCTGTGCCAGGGATTTCCCGGCCAGGGAGCCACGCCCGGGTCTCCCCGTGTGGTGCAGGCGGGGTGGGGACACCACGTAGGGGTTTAACCTGGTGGGAAACCATTTTGGGGTGAAGCAAGAAGGGCTGGCGGGAGCAGCAAGGAGTTGTGTGGTCCTGTCCTCCTTCCTCCCGCAGGAGGGAGTGGGGATCTGCCCAGGGACACGGGGTCCATCCCCACGCCGTGTGTGAGCGCTCCTGGAATGGCTGTGGCGTGGTGGAAGGGCAGGAATCCCCTCCCAGAGCAGCTCTGCCCGCCCGGGGGCTGCTGCAGGGGTGTTCCCACGCTGAGCCGTCCCCACCTCCGGGAAGGGAGGCTGTGGAGACTCCGTGAACTGTTGCCATGACAGCCCCGATCCCTCCCGGTGCCGAGCCCAGCTCGGTTTTCCCAGCTCCCCGGGCAGGGCTGGGGCTGCGGGACGGCGGGCAGCAATCCCCGTTCCCCTGCCGGTGCGGGCGAGCAGAAAGGCGGCGTCTGCGTCCCCGAGGTTCCCTTCCCGAGCTGCGAGCGGCGCTCCCGGCCCCCTGCGCTCCTCTGCAGCCCCAGGAGCGCGGCAGGTCCCCGTTGCTGCGGTGACAATCTCCATGGAGACGAGTCTGGCACAGCCGCATCCCGGGGACCGCGGCAGGGAGGGATGGGGAGGTGTCCCCCTCCCCACGGGGACCCGCTGGCTCCCGGGGTGCACCCTCAGCCCCCCGGGGAGCGTGAAAATGGAAATCCCTCGAGTGGCAAACGTGTGGAGGAATCCCAAGGAAACTAATTGGTTTTCCCCCACCCTTCCTTTAATGCTTGTTGGCTTTCACTGCGCTCTGGTAATTGCTGCTCGGCACCTATTAAAAGGCTGCCTCGTGCTTCACACGGGCTTGGTTGTGAATTAATTTTGCATACGTATCTATTCTGGGGAGCACGGGAGTTTATTCAGGATGCTGAAACGCCAGACGGGCTTTCCAGAGGCGTGAGGTGCAGCACAGGCTGTGCCTCCCCTCAGGAGTGACTTTGAGGAAATGACAGTGGCTTCTCCAAATAAACGCCTAAAAACAAGGGTGCAGGTTCAAATCAAGGGGATTCACTCACACAGCTAGTCTGGGACAAGACAGGTTGTGGGTGCTTCTGTATATCCCGTTTGAAATCCCTCTTATGTCACGGTGATTTTGATTTTCACTGGGAAATAGGTGTCCTACCTGCTCGTGGTCTCCTGGAAATCCCACCAGGCTCCATCTCCACGTCTGCCTCTCTAAATCTACCCACAGGCTTCCTGTAGACACCACATTTCCCCAGAGAAATGCTGTTCTGTTGGGATTTCTGTGGTTGTGAAACCAGGTTTCCTCTTTCTATTACTGAGAAGTGTCGAAGGGGAAGAGCTGTTGGGATTTTCCATTTGCCATTTACTCGTCACGCCGCTTTCTTTCCCCTTTGCCTCTCTATCAGCCTCACACAGTGAAAATAAACCCGCAGGTTTTGTGTCATTTCTCTCAAGTACCGCACTCTGGTGCAGGATGCTGTGATGTTTGGGCACCGAGCTGCAATTTCCTTTGAAAAACAAACTCCCATTGTCATTCAGGGGAATTTCTTTCATTTTGTGGAGGCCTTTGATGCTTGACCTCAAGCACTGGAGCCAGTCTTCCTTAGGTGGGCCTTTGTGAGTCACTGGGTGTCAGGAATGCCCCACAGGCTGGTCACTGGTTTTTGGAGCATCCTAAATGTTCACACCATGCAGCAAAGATCCTCCTGTGCACCAGTTTGTCCCTGAAAGCTGCATTCACCTGCGCAGAGGTGCGTGGGGTGCTCAAAATGATGTTTTTGCGAGGTGACAGAGGCTGTTTGGACCTTGAGGAATGGATTCACTTCCCAGGGCAGGAGCCGGTCTCTCCCCGGGGCAGCAGCGGAGCAGTTTGGGAGCAGGATGCACCCAGCATGGGAATTGCAATGAATTTGCCCTGCAGTTGCTCTGTTCCTGCCAAGACTCTTACTGGAAAACAGTATTTCCCCAGTAATGGTTGCTAGGCGCTGAGGTCTCATGATGGGCTTTATCTGCTCAGCTGGAGCTGCGACAATAAAGCTCCAGTGCGAAATGAAACGGGGACACATCAGCCTGTGCTGGGGCTTCCCTGTGCTCCACAGGCAACACCAGGAGGAGATTTCTCCTCCACCCTGGCAGGGCTGGCTCCCGCCTCAGTGCTGTGCCAGGGGGGATGGCTGCTCTGTGTTCCAGGGGTGGTTTTGGTGCTCGGCTGCTGCTGCCGGCAGATCTGGGCTCGTTTCCCCTCACGTCAGCCAGACTGGGGGAGCAGGAGGATGAAGCTGTCGTTTAAAAATCTGCGTAGGATCATCCTGTCCGGGCTGGTTTGATGGCAGGGGATTCTTTGCTTTGTGTTTCTGCTGCAAATCTCTCAGAGGGAAAGGGCTCAAAGCCCCTCTGCCGGCTGAGGGACCGTCACCTTCCCCGCTGACAGAGGCAGGTGGGTGGACACACCTGAGCTGGCCCCAGCAGAGGAGGGGAAGGTTCCACACCATCTCTGGGGCTGTGTGAATGCTCACACCCTCTGGCTGGTTGCCTTTGACCGAAGCATTCCATGCACAGCAGCTCCCGTGTCCCGTCAGCCCACCCTGTCCTGTTCCTGTGGGTTTGTGATGGTTCTCTGGAGCATCTCTGCTTTTGTTCAACCTCTGCTGCTGCTGCTGCTGCTGCTTCGCATGGTGTCCCTCCTGGGACTCTGCACTGGGAGTTTTACATTCCTTTGCAGCCTGCCTGTGTGGTTTGAGCCCCTTCCAGAAGAATTGTCCCTTTTGGCACCTTTATGGCTGCTGGGTGGCATTGCCAGGCTCTGGGACCAGCAGAGCACACTGAGCCCTGCCAGAGGTGTGTGACAACCTCTGAGCCTGTTCCTAGCCCTAGAAATCCAGGGGAGCCCCAGAAACCAGGCCACCAGCAGGTGACAGGAGTCCTACCCCTCCACACCCCCTCTGCAGAGATTCCTGTTCCCATGGTCCAGCTTAGCTGCTGATCAGGATGGTGAGTTCCTGGGCATGGCAGCCCTTGGAGACTGTGGCACCTGAGTGTGAAATCTGTGTCCTTCTCAGGATGTTCAGAAGCTGCAATCCCAGCTGCCTGAGCCCAGCTTGTTACTGGAAAATGGTTGTTGGAAAGCCGAGCTCTGCTGACCAATTGTCGCAGGCAGGTGAGTAACCTGAGCTGGGGCAGGAGCAGAGCTGTGAATCACCTTTCCTGGAACCAGAGCTGCCGGTGCTGCGGGCAGGGCTTGGTGCTGGCGAAATGTGGGACAGTCCTCCCTGGGAATGCACCTGGCGTTGAGTCACCAAGGAATCCTGAAGGAGCAGGACAGAGACTGCCTGTGCCAGGGAGTTTCCAGCGCTGTGGCGCTGCCTCTCTGCATTGAAAAGAGTTGCCAAAATTCTATCAGTCAGCAGCTGGGGCACGGCCCTGGAAATTTTGCCTTGTCCACGTGCTCCAGCTGTGATCTCCCCTGCAAATCCGTTCCTGGGGCTGCTGCAGCGCTGCCTTCTTGTCCTCGCTGCTGCTCATCTCCACCATATGGCGGATGAAAAATCTGCCTAATTTCCAGTTAAAACTTAATTTATCATGAGTTTATCCCTATTTGGTCTTGTTCCAGGCTTGCCCATTAGCTCCCATTCCTGCAGTGTGTGAGGGCTGGTTTTCTCATCCCCGCGTTTCCCCCAGGAATGATGGCCCAGACCCCGCTCCAGTGCCACACTCAGCTGTGACTGTGAGTGCCGCGGAGGGTTTGTGTGTGTGAGACCCCTGTAACCCCGGTTCTTGGCTCTGGTTCCTCCTGGGATGAGGCAGCCCGGCGCTGGCTCGGCGCTGAGCGGGGCTCGCCAAGCCCTGCTTACCTAACGCCGCAGGAATGCCTGGCTCAGCGGGGCTCAGCGGGGCTCCTCGGCTCCGCTCCGTGCTGAGAGCCGCCCTTGTGGCCTCGGGCAGCGCCTGCGATTGGGAAAGCCGGGAAAAGGCCGCGCAGAACCAGAGCTTTGCCCTGCAAGAGACTCCTCAAAGTGGGACCCACAGAGGCACCCAGAAGTAGGAGTCTGTTCGCCCGATTTATGTCGTCCCTGCTGGGTCCTGCAGGAAGGGCAGATGTAAGGACATGAACTCCTGTTTGTTTGAGGGCAGTGGGGATTTTCACTGGCATTTCCCCCAGCCCCTCTGTCGGGTACGTAGCTGGCCCCAGTGTCTCTCTCCCCCTGGCTGGGTGTCAATCCATGGACCCACCAACCTGCTCCTCTCCTGCTGCCCTGGCTGGGAGGACACAGCCTGGGTGTCACCCCTGCCGCTGGGATGGCCTCTGCAGCTGTCCAGGGTGAGGTGATGCCTCACGGGCTTGGCCCCAGGGTCACTCTGTTTGTGAGAGCAATGACATCCGTGTGATCTGTGCCTGCAGGTGATAACACAACTTGCTCCATGTTGAGACTCCCACCCCACTGCTGCTGTTGGTGCAAATTCTGTAGGAAGGTGCTTTTCATAGCAAACCACCCAATTTTGTGCCATGCTTCCTTTAGCAGAGCTCCAGTTTGGATTCAGGGTTCTCCGGTGGGAAAGGCACCTGGGAATGCTCACCTGGGCAAAACTTTCCACACACAATTGTCGTACAAATGAAGTGACCACCATTACTGATGGCCTCTCAGTGCCATGCCGCATTCCCAGTGCCGTGAGGTGCCCGAGCACTCTGTGGATGTGAATTATTTAAGCCTCACTGTGGTCCTGGGAGCACAGGAAGGCGTTGAGCTGAAACTGCCTCTGACAATGGGAAACAGGGATGGGAGAAGAGATGGGAAGAAAGGGGGAGGCTCCAGCTCCGACCATTCATGCTCCCTCTGTTTCACACCCTCTCATCCTTCCAGCTCTGCCTGTTTGCTGTCACAACAGCCACAGGGAAATGCTGTGAGCGCTGCAGACGCGGTTTGATCATAATCAGAAACCAACAGCAGGCAGGACCTGTTGTGCGTCTCCAAGACAATGCGCGGGCTTGGCGAGTGCCACGCATGTCGATGAGGCTGGGGAGCTCCCGGCGGGGCCGAGCAGCAGCCGGAGCCGGCGCCGAGGTCACCCCGAGAGAAAGGAGAAGCTGGGGGCAGGCAGGGAGCCGGGCAGGCTGGCCAAAGGCTGCTTCCCCAGCGCGGGGAGCGCCGGCACACACGCACGCACACGGGCGCGCTGCTCACACACGCGCACGCTCAGCCTCCCGGCGCAGCTCCTCGCGGCTCTTTGATTCGCGAGGGAGGAAATAAAACCTCCTAGGAGCGGCAGAAGCAGCAGCAGCTGTCGGCAAGATGTGCTGACAAAATCGGACGGGGAGAGAGAGATCTCCGATCGGTTTCGCCGCCTGGGCTGGACCTGCTCCCGGGAGAGGAGCGGCGGAGGAGAGGCGGGAGGATGAGCAGCCCCTCCATCCCCGGGAAGATGGAGGCAAAACCTTTGTTCAACGTACAGAAGGCTCTGGTGCAGCCCGTGCAGATGTGCATGCTGGATATCCCCCTGAGCGTGCAGGATGACGATGTAAGTAGGAGGCGAGGGAGCTGCCAGCCCGGGGCCGGCTCGGGGACACGGTGGCTGTGCGAGGGCAGGGAGGTGCTGTGACCCCACCCCGGCACCATCCGGGGGTGGTGAACTTGTGGCGAAGTTGACGGTGCCAAGAGCTGGCACCGCCTCCAGATGTGACCGGTTCCTCTCTGAAGCGCTGTGTCTCGAGGCACGCTGTGGCGCTTGCCAAATCCAGGGCACCAAAACGAAAGGAGGGGTTTGGGGAGGGAGGAGAAGCCTTTCTGTGTGGAATAACAGTCGTGTTGTGGCTCGGTGCAAAAGGGAGCGTTTGCTGTGCGTGTCCTGGCTCTGCTGCCCTGGGTGTGAAAACCTGGGAGGCAGCTCTGCCTTCACACACCTTGCTGGCTGTCCTGGCTGCCGTCACCATCCGTGGGCTCCGGCCCTGCCCTCTCGCTCTGCTGCAGCTGCAGCGTTTGGTTCGCTGTGCAAAAATTGGTGTCGATTGCAGCATTGAGGCAGAGCTTTCCCAATGTGGGTCAGGGGGTTCCTGCCGAGGGCTCCTCTTGCCACCTCAACTCTGCCCCTCACAGAAACACACCCCGAACCCGGCTGTGCGTGAAGGACCCTGGGATACAGCTACTGGAGAACCCAAAATCAGAGGTGATGCTTTTTAGGGTTGGTGGGTGGTGAGCAGTCCCTATCCCACCTGTGTAAGGGTTTTGGGTGTGATCCAGGTGCTGTCGAAATTTGAGGCAAAACTTGCTTTGATTTTTTGGAGCAGGGAAAGCCCATCCCCTGCTGTGTGCGCTCAGGGTATGTAGTGTTCACTGCAGGAGCCTTAAATCTGGATTTCCTCCATGGCCACCAACTGATCTGTCACAATCGCTGCTACCTTCTCTTCAGCATTGTCTGTGCGTTTAAGGAGGTCAAACGAGAGCACAAAAACGAGGGAGCACTTTCCTGCAGGGCGGTGTGCTGGATCGCGGCAGGGGTGGGGAGCCCCAGCCCCGCATCCCGAGTGTCCCTGCAGGGACAGGGGACGTGCAGGGAGCCTCCTATTTTTAGAAACACCCCGGGGGGCTTTGCCGGGATGGAGAGTGTTGCTGCACTAATGAGGATAACGAGGATACCTGTGGCGGCCACTGCGGAGTGCTGGGCTGTGCCGCGGGTGGGCAGCGCCCCGAAAGCGCAGGTGCCTCCTGCAGCATTCCCGGGAAGGAGGGAGGATGGAAGGGAGGTGGCTGGAGCGGGGGATGAAGCAGTGCCTGGGTGTTTTATTCTCCTTCGGCTTGATTCCTAAGCAGCAGATTTCTCCAGGTTTGCTGCAGGCGATCTCCATTCCTGCTCAGCAATCTGGTGCTGGACTTCCCTGCGGCGCCCGGTGCGGCGAGGGGGATCCTCAGGGTTTGCCCGACACAGGTGGAGCTTTCCCTGCTTCCCTCCCTGCGCTGGGCATGGCTGGGACCAGGCACGGGGAATGCCCTGGCCTGGGCACTCGGGGATCTCTGCTTGTAACATTCCTGGTTTTTAGCAGAAAAGACAAATCGTTTTTAAGGGGGCTGTGTAATATGTTAGTGCTGTTTTTTTTTAATTTGGTTGGTTGGGGTTTTAACAATTCCTACGAGCTCTCTGGAGGCTGCTGGGTGACAGCCAGCCCTGGCAGTGTCACAGTGAGGCTCTGGTTGGTAACTGGCATGCCAGGGTGTCCCCAGATCTCAGGTCATGGCCGGGGCGTTAGTGCAGGGCAGGAGAGGTTGGGGCTTCCCTGTGGAAACTCGAACTGCCAGGGGGTCACACTGGATGCTGGTTTCCAGCATCCCCATTTTCCCATTTCCCAGCTATGCTCACGTCTCTGGGCTCACTGGCGCTTTCACCCCCTGCCCTCTCCCGCCCTGGGCAGAGTGGGATGAAACCCCCGTGGGTGAGCAGTGTCTGGCAGCACCAGGAGCTGGATCAGGCTCTGCTCTGCCTCTCCACGCTCACGTACCCCTGCCCTGAAGCTCAGTTTCCATTCCTGGAAAGCGGGGGCACAGCGGGTCCCATCGCTGGAAGCTCCGTCTGCTGCAGAACACAGACTGAGAAATGCCAGCAGGGAAATCCTGAGTGACATTTTTGTCGGTGGGGTGATGGAGAAACGCCTCTTTCAGCTTTCAGAGCTGAAATATTCCCCCAGGCAGGCAGGGTTTGGTGTCTCACACCCACCCGCAGGTCCCTGCTCATCTCCTGCCGTCGCTTCCCCTGTCTGCGTGGGCAGCAGGGAGGGAGCAGTGTTGGCATTCCCCCCTCTATTTCAGGACTTGAATTTCTATTTCAGGCTCATTAATTTCCTTTCTTCTTGGAGATGACACAGGCAGGTTGGGAGAAGTTTAGGGGCTGCACTACCTGGGGCTCTTCTGCAGGATCCTGTCCTTCACATCTGGGCCATCCCTGTGGGAGGGCCTGGCTTGGAAAATGGGCTTGGCTCCTGCTGCAAATCCGTTCACTGAACACACAACTGACCTTTTTCAGGCTGGATTCCCCGGGAGCAAAGCTTTGACTTCAAAAAGGAGCAAGGCAAAGCCCAGCTTGGGGACACCCCACAGAAACATGAACCTCTGGCTCAAGTCTCCTTTCTCGGGGCAGCATCTCTGTTGGGTCAACATCTCATATTCCTGTTTTTTGGGGAAGCTGCTGTGCCCCAGCAGTGGACTGGGTCTCCTCTGGGGGACATTTCACCAGCTGGCAGTGGAGCACTGGAGGTGCTCACGCCCACGTTCAGTGGGTGGCCAGCTGGAAGGGGAACATCCCCCCAGGGTTACCCTCCATGTGGTGCTGTGTATCAGGCAGAGGAGCTCTCGTTTCTGCCTCCCTTGATCGCTTTCAGTGGGGTTGTCAATCCCGCCTTTCATAATTCAGCCGCAGCAGTTGCAAAATTGCCCAGGCTGCCTCTTTTGCTATGATGGGGAGGGATTTCCAAGGCTTTGCTAATAAAAGAGCAACAGTTCCTGTGTCTGGGAGGTGGGGAAATCAATGAGCAGGCTGTTGCGAGTGATAGAACGGCTTTTTGTGGCATCTCAGGCGGCTCCCCGACATGATGGAGCTTTATGGCTCGCTGTTTGTCAGCTTAATTGGCGACATCCCCTCGCTGGCAGTGCGAGCCCGCGGGGCTGGGAGGGAGCCGAGAGCCGCTGTCCCTGGCGCTGGGATGCTGCTGCCCGTCCCCAGGGCATCCCTCCTGCCGTGGCTGGGCACCCCGGGGCACGCCAGGCCGATGCCACGCCGCGGTCACAGCGCTGGGAAAACCCCCCTTGCTGCGGTGTGGGCAGCACAGGGAGGAGCAGCGCGGCCGGGGGTTCTCCCAGCGCTGCTCTCCCCGAGCTGGGCGCTCCGTGAAGCCCTGCAGAGTGAGGAGAAATCAGGGAGAAATCTCACTGTCCCGCTCGGGCGCTTGCATCTTCCACAGCCCGTCCTGGCGGTCTCCCCATCTTTGCCTCCTTCCTTTCTCCTCTGTGATGTCCTAATAAGTGCAGTCGGTCTGACTTCAAAGTGGTTAGCAAATATTTTCCACTCCAGTGAGCTAATTAGTTAAATTACATTTCACATGCTAATTTATTCCTCTAATATTATTTTTTTTCCCCTCAGCATACTGAAATACAGGAGAAGATAAAAGCTCGGTTTGACCTTAGAGCCAGGCTCCGAGGAGCTGGAGATGGGAACAAATGATTAGTTCCCAGGTTTGCTGTAGCACAGGTTTATTCCCTGCCGCATTTGAGACCTCATTCGGTGGAGTTTTAAGAGTTTTAGCTGCGTGCAGCCCGGCCATCCTGGGTGAAACGTTGTCCGCTGGCACACAGAAAGAAAACTTCAGACCAGCCGTAATGAGCTACTAATTTCCGGCTTCATTGTTCCTGTCCGCAGCACCGGTATCACCTTGGAGTGCTGCATAAAGAGCCAATTAATCCTTGCGGGACTGGGTGGGAATGGTGTTACTTCCCCCGTCGGGGCTGGAAAGGCTTTAACTGAGAGTCAGACAGGGACAGGGAGCTGATGCTGGTGTCAGTGCCAGGCTGAGGCTGTCGGGGCTGGAAAGGCTTTGATGGAAGTCAAACAGGGACAGGGAATTGCTGCTGGTGTCAATGCCAGGCTGAAGCCGGGGTGCAGTGGTAGCTGCCAAGGGCCCCGTGGTGAATCAAAGTCTGCCGTGTCGGTATCAAAGGCTGTTTCTTTTCCACCGCGTGCATATGGTAGATGTTATCGAGAGGGAGGAGCCGAAAATGAGCTCTAGGACCATTTCCTGACCACAGTCACAGTCAAAAACAACAAATCCCTCCATCCCTGCTCTTGGCCAAACTCTCCTTTTCCCTCAGGCAAATCATGGCTTGGTTTCTTTGGAGATAATGAGATACTGTGGAAAAAGACTCCCAGGTTTAATTCTCATCTGTAAGGGCAGAGATTTAGAAGCAGGCTGTAAAGTCTTGAGATTTCTGGGAATTGCCGTGGCAAGGCTGAGGGCTGAGCCCATCCCACACCATTTGTGCGCATTCATCTGTGAGTCCCTGCAGTGGTGTGGTGTCCATGCAGTGCTGTGGCGTGTCCCTGCAGTGCTGTGATGTCCCTGCAGTGCTGTGAGGTGTCCCTGCCGTGCTGTTGAGTGTCCATGCTGTGTTGTGGGGTGTCCCTGCCGTGCTGTGAGGTGTCCCTGCCGTGCTGTGAGGTGTCCCTGCCGTGCTGTGAGGTGTCCCTGCCGTGCTGTGAGGTGTCCCTGCCGTGCTGTGAGGTGTCCCTGCCGTGCTGTGAGGTGTCCCTGCCGTGCTGTGAGGTGTCCCTGCCGTGCTGTGAGGTGTCCCTGCCGTGCTGTGAGGTGTCCCTGCCGTGCTGTGAGGTGTCCCTGCCGTGCTGTGAGGTGTCCCTGCCGTGCTGTGAGGTGTCCCTGCCGTGCTGTGAGGTGTCCCTGCCGTGCTGTGAGGTGTCCCTGCAGTGCTGTGGGGCTGTGTAACCCCTCTGCTGTCAGATCTGTGCTGGGGGAGGGAATCAGAGCCCTGCCCCACGAGCCACCTGAACCCCACCAGGTGCATGTGAGAACACACGACACCGTGAACGCTCTGCTTTGTGCCTCTGGCTGATGCTGTCCGAGGTCCCAGGAGCTTTTGGGGTGGTGGCAATCCCTGTTCCCAGCCCTGGGCGAGGCTTCAGAGAGGGAAGAGTTGCTGTGATGGCTGAGCCCTTGCCCTGGTTCACAAGGGATGGGGAAAAGGGTTCCCAGCTGCTGCTGTTTGGGTCACTGTGCTAAAACATCCAGAGTCCTCAGCTGTGCCTGTGTTCCCACACTGAATAAACATGTGAAATAGCCCTGGGAGTGCCAGGCCAGTAATAGCAGGGTTACAAATGAGCAGGTAGCAGGATGGTGTTGATGCAGACAAGAGTTGCTGAAGTAGAATGAGAGCCCAGACCTCAGGAGCCTCAGCCAGCGTCTGACACAGCTCCCTGGGCCACAGCCTGTCCTGGGGCTCATGCTGGCCAAGGGCTTGTCATCATTGCCTGACCTCTGTCACCTCTGGGACTTGCTGTTTGCAGGTTTTGGGATGCCTGGTGCTCCCCAAATGTCTGTGTGGTCACACCGGTGGGTCTGTGGTGGTCACCTCACGTGTGCCACAGCGCTGTGTGGTCACTGCAGGGGCTGGAAGTGCCTGAGCAGCTCTCACTGCTGCCCTGTGGAGTTCCTGGTGCAATTAGAGCTGTGCTAATTCTCTGTGTATCGTAGGTGATGTTTCCAGTAATTGCTCAGTCGATCTGTTTTCAATGTATTTTTCTAAGTGGCCCGGCTGGGTATGTGCTTGCGAGAGGTGAAATACCCAGTGCCCCATCCTCAGCTGGTGCACACCAAGGTAAACCCTCTGATTCTGGTGGCATTACAGCCTGTCCCTAGCCAAGAATGTGATGTTCAAGGTGACCTCTGAGTGTTTCTCTGCTTCTTTGCTCTTCAGCTTCCCCACCCTTCAGCACCAACTTCTCCGTCTGAAGCTTGAGGGCAACGTGAGAATTTGCTCTTGGCGCAGCTTTTACTCTGTCGATGTGGTTCTCCCGGAGGCACAGGCTCTGCCTCTTGCACTTTCCCTTTCTCCAGTGAAATGGGATCTCCTCCTTGCGCTTTCAGCTTTCTCTCTCTCTGCTCTCAGTTTCCATCCCGACGATCCCGTGGGATCAGCAGAGCTTTTCTCGTGGCTCCGAGCGCTGCCGAGGCAGCTGCCCCGCCAGGTCCCGGTGCCCGTGTGCTGCTGGCTCCATCCCTGCCCCGGGGCTGGCCGCCCTGACTCACGGCACAGCGGCCACGGAGCAGCTGCCTCCCGACAGTTTGATTCAATAAGGGCCCGTCAGAGCAATTTGCTGTCATCTGTCACCGTGCAGCGGGCTCAGGGCAGCGCCTGCAGAGGCAGCTGCTGCAGGAGTGCGCCGTGAGCGCTGCCAGCGCTGCCCACGTGTGCTCAAAGAAGGCAAACCCAGTTTGCCCGCTGGTTTGGCACAGGGGCAGGCTGTTTGCTGCCTGCTCTGGGTCTTTGCCAGAGCGTGGGGATTGTTTGCCCCCGGCTGTCCTGCCCTCCCTCAGGGGAGGCGGTGAACTGGGTGTGGGTGTTGCCTGCCCAGGCTCCATCCCCTGCTCCGCACGGCCTCCCGTTGCAGGTCCGGCAGCTGCTGGGGCAGGGACAAGGCTGCCATCACTGCAGCCATTGATTTGGAGTGTGCCAAAGAAAAAGGAAGGAAAAGGAAGGGTTTGCCCCGTTCACAACCCTTAACATTGTAGCAGAGCGCGGGTGTGTAACCCCAGGCATCTCCCATCCAGGGACTCCTCAGAGATGACCCTATTTAATCACCCCGTGCTGCAAGGAGCCCTGGGCTGTGCAGTGACCCAGCCAGCTGCGAGTGTCAATGCTGAGCGCTCCTGACACGCCTCCAGCTGGACCCTGCCTGGCCTCGGATGTGGCTGCCACCACAGCGGCAGTGGCACCGCTCCTTGCTGACACGAGCCGTGCTCCTGTGGCCCCTGGTGCTGCTGAAATGTCCTCCTGTCGCACACAGCTGCAGCACGGCTGCTCCTGGGGCAGCACCAACGAGCCCTGGGGCTCTCGGCTCTGCTCCAAAGCCAACACATGGCTCTGGAGGATCCCCTGCCCCTCGCTGCTCACTGGTGTCCCCGTGCAGGAAAGAGCAGCTTGCTTTTGTTCAGCACTGCCAAGCACAGATAGGCGCCACTGCTGCACCCAGACAGGGCTGAGTTCAGCCATGGGAGCTCCAAATATTCCTAAGAAACGACCCTGCCAGGAGCCCTGTGCTGGAACAGCTAGATTTGGGCACTGCTGGCTGTTCAACGCTGTCGAGATGCAAAGAGCATCTTTGGTTTCAGTGCAATTGCTCGTGAGGTGGTAAAACTCTGCAGGGGGACAGAACACTGCAGGACAGCCAGGGGCAGTTTGGTGGTGGCTCTTTATGAACCTGGAGTGCTCTGTGGTGTCAACACTGCTGCAAGGATTGGCTCCACTGCCCCAGGAGTTGGTTCTCCCCAGATCCTCCTGCCTGCCCCATCATATGACCATGGTGTAACAGCACAGGCAGGGCTGGGGGTTCAGCTGGGTTCCGGCTTGTGATATTTGGGATTTTTGACTCCTGGAGTCACATGTGTGGCATCACTCGTGGTGTCTGGAGAGGGCAGCACACGGTGCACCGCAGTGCTGTGGTTTGGAGCTCAGGCTTTGGGGCACCACCTCCATGCAGATGCTGGTGAAGGCCTGGCTTTAAGAACTTCAAAGGCTGTTTGCATCCAAAAATCTGATTTGTTGATTTTCTTGTGTCATTTCTGTGCAGGCGTCTCCTCAGCCCTGTGTCTCACTCCTCTCCTGGCTTCTCTGGGCTCGTGCTGGGGTTGTCCCAGGGTGTGCTGGGGCTGCAGCAGCTTTTGGCAGCAGGACTTTGGGGTTTTAATTCCTCTTGACAGTCCAGGAGTGGGAAATACCCAATGCCATCCTGCTGACAGCTGCCTTTGTAATTCGGGTGCTGTGAGCTCCCAGAGGACAGCTGTGAGCATCAGGCCCTTCACCTGGAGATACTGAGGAGCTGTTTGGGAGGACAGGGCTGCTTTGGGTGTGACAATCTCAGTAGTGTCTGGCTGTTGGTGACAGGGAAATGCAGTGCTGACCCGAAACGAAGGGGCTTCCTTTCCAGCCTGCAAGGAAAGCAGCACCCAAAAATCTCCCTTAAAAACCCCTTTCTGCTCATCCTTCTCCCTTCAGGCTGTGCTCACTGCTCTGAGAGCCAGGGGTTTTTCTTTCATCAGAGTGCCCCAGCACTTCTCCTTCCCATACTGGAAACGGAGTGTGAGTTTGAAGCTGCAGCGCAGCGAGGAAGGAGGGGCAGTGTGGTTTGTGGTGCCAGAGCCTGGGCTGGCCGAGCAGAGCAGATGGGAGGCACTTCTGGGGGCTCTAGGGAGAAGAGCTGAGGGCAGGGGAAGCGGGATGGAGGAGCTGTTCCAGCCCCGTGGGGTCTGGCAGTGTCGTGGTCGTGGGTCGGGGAGCCCCTGAGCAGGGGGTTCCGGCCTGGGCAGCCCTGGAGCTGTCTGGAGGCAGGAAATGGAGACCAATCCCTCCCCACCCTGCTGCGTGCAGAGCAAGAGGGAATCAAAAGCAGCTGAAAATCCCGGATTTCCCTTTCTGTTTGGCGGAGAGGGATGCGGGAAGCACACGGGAGGAGATGGACAAGTTAAGTGGGCGCAGCTCCACCTTTTCCCGACGCCTCTGCACCCACAGCCCCTGGGGGGAACTGGCCCTCCCAGCCCTCCCCGGTTATTTTGGGGGTCAATCAAAGACCTGGCTGCTGCAGACAGTCCAGCTGGCCACAGAATGGCACCAGACCCCATCTGAGACCTGTGACACACTTGATCCCCAGGGGCCCTCGAGTGCCAGCTGTGCCCCGGCACACCCGCCCTGGGGAGGAGCTTTGTTAGAGGTGACTCTGAGCTCGGGCTGGGGCAAGGAGGGGAAAAGGGAAGCTCCCCAGGGGTTTGGCTGTTGTGAGAGATGACTCAGTGCATGCCCTGGCTGGGTGGCACCGTCTGTGCCACTGTGTTACGTGCCCGCGTGTCACGGAAACCCTGACACCGCTGCGTACCCGCGTGGCACGAGTGGCATTGGGTAATGAGCCATCTTTTCGGGTCTGATCCTCACTGCTGAGGTTAAAAGAGTCGCCCTGCAGTGGTGCTGGCAGCTCAGGAATGGATGGATCAGGCCGTGCACTCTGTGCCACGGGAGGCAAAGATGGGAAAGGCTCCTCAGAGCCCCAGCGCTGCAGAAAGTCTGGGTGAGATCCTCGGGGAGCAGCTTGTTCCTCTCGCTGTCTGCTCCCTGACCCTCCTGCAAGAGCTCGGGTCGTGTTTCCTCGCTGTTTCCCCTGCAGTTAGGGGAGCCAGAAAGAGCTTAAAATTTGATTTCCTACCAAAATCAGGCTAATGCTGTCACGATGTCCCTCTGCCTGTGCCCTCTCTCCCCAGGCGACTTCTGACCCCGCTGACCTGCGTCGCGCAGATCTGGCTGAGGGCTTGCAGATAATTAAGTCTGTGCAGAGATGATGAAATGAGATGGTTGAGAGGAGAAAAAAAATCATGTAAATGTCCCAAAACATCTGTAGCATGAGTTCATGTATTATTAGACACCAGCAAATCCACGTGGGAGATGCTTCTTACAAACACTTAACCGCAAAAACATTTTCATTCTCGGTTCGTACATTTTTAGGCACCAAAACCAGTCTCGAGACACAAAACCATAGGAAGCAACACAAGTAGTTTCAGCGCTCATGGGATAACCTTTTATTTTAATAAAACCTGAAATTGTTTCGGCACTCAACGCGATTCCCAGAGCCAAGGCTTGAAGGAAAAACAACATAAATCATGGACTCGAAAGTAAAATGTTGGGAAGGTCAGCGGCACTGTGGCCGGACTCAGCCGTGGTGTGACTCGATGGCACCTGATGAGTTTGTTGATATTTCTGCCACTCTAACTGAGGGACAGCCCTGGCCCTCAGCCCCTGGTGTACAGTATTGTTTGGGAGAACACTGCTCCTCCCTGCCAAAACCCCCACAACAAAAAGAGTTCTGCTGGCCATGGAGAGAGGCCCTGGAAAAACTTCCCCCGCTGAAACAATGCGGAGCGGAAACCTTTCAAAGTGGTAATTACCAAAGGGAAAATAATTTTTTTTTTAACATCCTTTGTCTGAGCGCCTAACAATACCTGGGAACGCTGAAAGACTTTTCCAGTTCTTAATTGACTTTTCAGCCATGTCACTGTTTGTTTCATCTCCGCAATACCGGCTCGGGGCCGGGTAGTGAAACTTTCCCTTTCCAGCTCTTGCCAGCCCCTTCTCCTGGCTCTCATGTGGCCAACAGCAGTGTGTGTGTGCTCAGGCTGTTACAGCAGAATGTTTTCGTGTCCACTCACTGCGTCCCTGCCCAGCCCGTGGTGAATTTGGCCCAGATGACTTGGCAGGGGCCGTGCACTGTCAGCAGCGGGGCGCGCTGCCTGCTGGTCCAGCTGCCGGACGTCTCTGCTGCTGCTGCTCCTCCTGCAGCTCCTCTCCCTCATCCCTGCGGCTGTTCCGGGCCCTCTGGCTCCTCTCTTGGCCGCTCGCTTTCAATCACATCAGCTCTTCGCTCTGCTGGAGCCTGGCTCCAAGGTTTCACTCCTCACTTCAGATCAAGTCAGCTTTCCTGCAGCTTCCCGACGCGTCTGGGGTTTGATTTATGCTTTCCCTGACGTTCGTGCGGTCAAAGGAGATACAGGGCCATTGTTGGAACATCCTTTTCATATCCCCTCTTAAGGGGCTTCGTTCCTGTTTAGCTGGGTTTCTTATTTTCAGTAATCTCAGTTATTTATCGGTGTTATTAATGCTCTGTGTGTGGAACACTTTGCTGTTGCTTCATTTATTCCCATGATCTGGCATTGAAATCTGTTCCACCTTATTCCTCATTCCCGAACGGGTATAACTTTATGCAAATCTGTTTTATTTCCCTACCTGCACCTCTCCAGATCAACTCAGCACCTTGCAACCTGTTTGGCCCCATTTTTAAGCTGGCCTTTGGATATAATTTAATCTTGTGTAAGGTATCAACTCCACGCGCTTCTTCCCTGTGCCTGTGCTGTGGCATCACTTTTCTCTTGGACTTCTCAGCAGCTCCATGGCATCATTCCCTCCCCTGCGTGTGTCCGGGCACGTCCTTGCAGCAGCAGGGCAGTGAATGGCGCTGTTCAGGTTCAGGGAGTTGAGTCTGAGCGTGCTGGGGTGGGGACACGGACGCCAGCCTGCACCGCTGTCCCCAGGGCCAACGAGCAGCGTGGGGTCAGAGCACGTCCCCAGGTGCTCAGGGATGCCCTGCGTGTGCTTTCACCTGGGCAGAGGGCACGGGGAACCTGTCCTGACCTTCCCTAGCCCAGGAGAGCCAGCAGGAATAAAGCTGGAGTAAAGCTGGAGTAAAGCTGCTCTCCAGGCTGGAGATGCACAGCCCAGCCCAGCTCCCCATCTGTGCCTGGCACAGGTGAGCTGGGTGCACCTGTCCCTGTTCCAGGGAGGGCACAGGTGGGAGCAGGGCTGCAGCCTGGGCTGGGGTAGGAGCTGAGGAGAAGGAAGAGCTGCTCTGCCAAGAGTTTCTCTGTTATCCACTGGGATTTCTCCATGGATCGGTTTCCAGAGCCTCTTGTTTCTGGGATTCTCCTTTTACACGACTCAGCTGAACGTGTCATTCTGGCTGGATGTTGTGGGTGGAAAATTGTGCTGCCTGCCCTTGGATGTGTTTTTGAAAGGTAAGCAGAGCCAGAGCTTTGCTCTGCTCTGTATCCACCCAGGTGGAGGATGTGTGTTTTCAATATAAAATGAAACCTCACTATTTCATTTAACTTTTCTGGCAGATGAGAAGGAACAGCTTGATTTCAGAAACGAGTTTCCCTTATCTTCAGGGGCTACACCTATTCCCACCTTTCCCTGCCAATTTTTATGGCTCCACAACCTTTCCCCTCTTTTCCACCAGCAGTTTTCCTTTCCCTGGCTCTTCTGCAGAGAAGCCAAGCAGGCAAGGATGGAAATTACAATAACGGAGCACCTGGGAGGCTTGAACTCGCCTCACACTGATTGCTAAGCAACAGGGAGAAATGTTTTTCCTGTTTTTCTTTTGGTTGCAAGCACCTTAGGTGGTATTTGTTGAAAGAGCTGACTGAAACATTCTGGCAGAAAGGTGATAGGGAGATAAAAGCTGCCTTTAAAGACAAACAGCTCAAGAAATAATGGTCCTTTAGCAGAGGGCCTCTGGTGTGTCTGCAGCGTGTCAGGCTGCGGCAGCTTAATGCCTGCTGAACTCCGCACCCCGGGGAGCGCCCTGCCGGCCTGGAGAGCCACGTGGAAAAAGGGAAAACCTCCTCCTGCCACCAGGAGCGGCAGCTGCAGCTTCCTCCCGGTGCTGATGGTCCCTAAAACTCGCTGGGTGTCTTGTGATCCTCCCAAAACAGGAGTGCTGGATGAGCTTTGGTCCCTGCAAAACGCTCTGAGGTCTCCTGGTGCTTTTCACCCCTTGGGCCCTGCTGTCTTCAGCTTCTTGGGATTTTTAATATTAACAGTTGTATCTTGCCTCTTATTTTTCTGAGTATTTTCTTCCTTGCTGTGAAGAAATCCAGGTGCCTGCCCGAAGTGTGGTGTGGTCACTTCTTCCTGAGAAAGGGGCTGGATCTGCCCCACCTCACGTGTTGGCCTTGTTCTGATGAGCTTCTAGAGGTCAGAAAGTTTGGAAAAC
Source organism: Bombycilla garrulus (assembly GCA_013400315.1). NCBI lineage: Eukaryota > Metazoa > Chordata > Aves > Passeriformes > Bombycillidae > Bombycilla > Bombycilla garrulus. Next base: position 249,864 of record VXBU01014515.1, read on the forward strand.
AGATGTTTGTATTGTTGCTTGCTGCCCTAATGGAAGCTCCTCAAATACTTAATGAATTTCCTGGAGAAGAGAAGGTTCTGGAGAATCCCAGCACAAAAAGTGGCTTCAAAAGAGCTGGAGAGCGACTTTGGACAAGGGTCTGGAGTGACAGGACAAGGGGGGATGGCTGTGAAATGAAGGAGAGTTGATTTAGATTAGATATGTGGAAGAAATGTTCCCTGTGAGGGTGTGAGGCCCTGGCACAGGTTTTCCAGGGAAGTTGTGGCTGCCCCATGATCCCTGGAAGTGTCCCAGGCCAGGCTGGATGGGGCTTGGAGCACCCTGGGACAGTGGAAGGGGTCCCTGCCGTGGAAGGGGGTGGAACGAGATAATCTTTGAGGGCCCTTTCAACCTAAAAAACCCAAATCCCCCCCCCAAAAAATCTGTGATTCTGCTATGTCCAAGAGGGCAGTGTAAGGAGCAGGATGGAGGAGAAATATTCCTGCAAGCTCTTGAGTCTCCAGGGCTTGTGGAATAATTGCTGAGCTCCAGGAGCCGGCAGCCTCGGCAGGAGATGCCGTAGCCCAGCTGTGCACAGGGGCTGCAGGAAATGAAACACAGAATAGCTGGATGGAGACTTTTAGATCCTGATTGCCCGGGGATTTGCTGTGCTTCCTCTGCTAGGAGCTGGCAGTAATTAGGGGCTGCGTTAATGCTTGGTGTGGAGGAGAGCTGTGCTCCCGAATTAACCCGGCCCCGGGTCGGCGGCTGCCCACGGGGGCCGAGGGGAGCAGGGGGTGCTGTCCCTGGCAGAAGGGGCACAAAGGGCAGGAGAGCCCGAGCCAGCCTTCCCCTCTGCCAGCACAAAGAGTTCGCAGTGCCTGATTTGTAAAAATGGCCCTGAAAAACACTCAAAACCTGGAGGCAGAGTGACAAAACTGCCTGGGATCTGAAAAACTCAGCAGAGATTCTCCTAAAATCCGTGCCTGCTGTAAGCTGTGGCAGGTGATGGGTGGCTCTTGTCTAAAATCTGGTCAAATCAGGGCATTGATCACGCTGTGAGTGAGAATTGGGTCTGTGAGGGTCTGAGATCTGTTGGTCCCCAGATTTGGGAGGGATCCAATCTCACTTCTCTGTACAGATTTTATGAACGGAGCAGTGACATCGCTTCCCCTTCTTGCACAAGCTTCCCCTCACCCTGAAGTGGAAGAGATAGTACTGGTTGTTTAATTTTTTTTATTATTATTATTACTATTACTATTATTACTATTATTTCTTATAAAATAACCTTCCAGCTGAGTCTGGGCAGTGAAAACAAAAGTCTTTTCCAATTAAAATTGGAATACCCAGAAAGTTTTGATCTAGCACATAGTGCCTAACCTTCAGCTAGCAATTCTTGTAACTGGGTAGCACTTTTCCTCCAAAATGCCTCAAAAACATCAAGAAAAAGGGCTTCCCCAGCTGCACAATAGAAGGAAGCGCTAAGGGCTCCGTGTCAGAGCCTGACACAGACGCGCCTTGTGAGCTGGTGCCAGAGCTTGGGACAGAGGCCAGATAATGTTGCAACTCCCACAAAAAGCAGCCCAGTTCCCCTCAGAGGCTGCTGGTTTGGGTCCTGGGTCCCTCGCTGGCCCAGCAGTGAAAGCTGGAGGTGTGTGATGCTCCAGAGGGGCTCAGCTGGAGGCCGTGAGGGTGATTCCTGCCTTCTCTGCTTGGGGCTGAGATCAGCTCTCTGCAGCTCTTGGCACTGGTCCTGCTGTGGTTTCACTGAGGCTCCAAGAGAATACGGGTTTGTCGGGGTGGTGGCAGTGCCCTGGGGTTGGTGGCAGTGCCCTGGGGTGGTGGCAGTGCCCTGGGGTGGTGGCAGTGCCCTGGGGGGGGGGGCAGGAGCACTGGGCAGCTGATGCCAGGCAGGAACAACTCCTGTGGAAGTGTTTGCGAGCCGTGCTTTGGGGTGGGCAGCCTCGCTTGACGGAAAAAAAGCCCCACAGCCCCACACTGGGCACAGGAACTGGGTCACTGTGAGTTTTGCCCTGTAGGAAATGTGCTGGAAAGCCCCACTCAGCAGCAGAGCAGGGAGATGAAAGCAAAGGAGGGCTGGAGGATGTAGCTGAGGGAATGCTCGGACACCACGTGCTGAGGGGAGACAACTCGGGGTCCAGGCTGAGCCCAGTTGTTAACTGAGGTCTGAATCTGCAGGTCCTGACTAAAACAGATTGACCCAGATTGATTCTCAAACCAGAAAACTGGTTTAAAGTTTCCAAAAGCCTCTCTGTGTTACCTTCTCCACGTTATTGACCACGCAGGAAAGGCTGGAGACTGCGGCGGAGGAGCAGAGCTGCTCCGGTGTTGGCCATGGGGGTTTGTATTTATCCAGCCAAGGGCTGATTTCAGAGTGGTGGAAGGACAAAATCTGATGGATTTCCCACAGCACCCAATTCCTGGGCCTGCCAGAGTCGAAGGGACATTTACAATGACATCAAAAAGCCCAGTGTGTTGTGAAAAGTTCCTTGCTGGGTTTGCCAAGTGCAAATCGACAGTATATTTTTTTAATGAGTCACTCAAGCATTGATCGTTTTCTTAAATCCCTGAAGTCACGTGCGTGTCAATTAATCCCATTTTGCAACAATTTCTAGACCTTCAAGGGTGCCAGAGGGAAACCTGAGGGTGCGATCCTGCCTGTTCCCTTTCAGCTGTGTGCCTGGAGGCAAATAAGAAGCCCTGAAAAGTTATTTGTTTTGAATCTCATGATTTTCAAGAGCCTTGCCCCTGACGGCTGAGTGTTTGGGGTTAGCTACGCAGAGCAAACTTCCTGAACTTGGGCTCCTGACCCCGCTTTGAGTGTTTTGCTTTTCAGACCCAGAAGGTTCCCAAGAGAGGAGAAAGGAAACTGGCCGACTATTTTTAAACCCCTGCAGTTGCCTTCCTGCCTTATATTATTTATTATCCATTATCAGAAGTGTTTTTCCCCTGAAACCATCTTTAGTGGTCAACCGAGGGACAGTGAAAATTGCCCATCAAACAGAGCTGCATCTTTCTGCAGAGGTCAGACGGAGCTGGAGGCTCTGGGAGGGCTTTGCCAGCTGAAAATGAGTGGTGCTGTTGTTTGTTGTGTGCGCTCGAGCGGTGCCAAGCGATTCCAGGGGTGGGCTGTGATCACTCTGCCCTCAGACTCAAACATGAGGCAAAGCAGAGTCTCCCTCCCAAATATTTCACAGCCCAGGGAGGCAACACTGATTTCTGCTGGAAAACAGGTCCCTGTCTCTGGTTTTAGCATGGCCCTGCCTCTGATTTTAGCAAAGTGGTGCACAGCACTGAGTTTCACAGCACATCTTGCGCTGCCACGTGGTTCCTGCATGACGTTCCAGTGGGGCTGGGGACACCCCTGCACCGAGCAGCATCACATCCCTCTGTGCTGGAGAGAGCTCCAGTGACCCACCTGGCACTGCAGGGTGAGCTGGGCAGGGATCAGGGCTGGATCTCTGTGCCTGGGCAGCCTTAAAAAATGTGTATTGCCCCCAGAGATGTGGGGCAGCGCAAGGCCCTGCTGCTGGGGCCGCATCCCCTTTCCCAGGGTGTCCAGGAAGTCCCCTCTGACCTCCTTGGCTCCAGATAAAGCAGGACAATAGCCCACGTTGTCCTGGCTCATCCTTCTGCCTGGTAAACTTTCCAATTTGAAGCCTATCACAGCCTGGCAGCTTTGTTAATCCCTTCCTGCCCGGGCAGGAGCTGCTGGTGCCCTGGGCCGAGCTGGACATGTGAGCCTCGGCTCCACGGCCTCGCTGGAAATAAAGCTGCAGGCCTGCAGGGCCCGGGGAGGCCAATGTTATTTCAGCTGCAGAGGGAGCTGAGGCATGAAAGCCCGGGTTTTGGTGGTGTCAGCAGCAACTGCCCGGGCCCTGTGGTGCAGTTTCTCAGCAGTGTGTGAGGAGGGAAGGGGAAGGGCAGGGGAGGGCTGGAGCACGCTGTGCTCAGCGCAGGGGGGGTGATGAATGACAAACAGGTTTGCCCGTTTCTCTCCGCCTCTGAAAACAAAATCATGTTGCAGGGGTTCTCTAAAGTGGGATCTGCAGCCCTGCTGTCCCCCGGGCTGGTTTTGCTTTCCCCGAGGCCCTGCTGGGCCCAGAGCAGGTGCCCTGGTCCCTAATGGTCCCCAGTCGCCCCTTTGCTGTGTGCGGGGGGCCTGGCACGGACTCGCCGTGGGTCTCATGGCTTCATCTCGCAGGGGACACTGCGTGCTGCCCCCGCAGGGCTGTGACCGTGTCACACAAAGCCACAAAGCCCAGCTGTGGCCAGCGAGGGGCTGGGCAGTGTTGCTGGGGGCTGAGCTCATGGGCTGAGCTAATCCTCGGATGAAAACACGTGCTGATGATACTCAGGCGCTCGCAGTTAACACTTTTTCTTTGGCCAGCGGGGTGCGAACCCCGGGTGCTTCAGGAGCACCTGGTGACACAAAGATCCACTCCCAGAGCCGTTGTCACCTGAGTGACTTTGCTCCCTCCCATCAACGGTAACACCCCAGAGTTTCCCCCGCCCAGCTGGGGCTCCGGCCACCTTCAGC
>VXBU01014515.1:254552-285853 GCA_013400315.1 Bombycilla garrulus
GATGCGGCGGCCCCGCCGATGGTGAGCCGCCGCCGCGCCCCGCCGCACCATGTCCCCGCCGGCCCCGAGAGGATGTTCGAGGGCTGCCGGCGGGCCCGGAGCCTCTGGGGCGGCGTCAGGCTGGAGGTGGCCGGCGAGAGCAGCCCCGTGGTGCTGCACAGCTTCACGCAGCTCGACCCCGACCTGCCGCCGCTGGAGGTGAGTGCGGCTGCGGGGGACGCGGGGTTTGGGGCCGCTGGGTGCGGGGAGGGCCCCGCTGCGAGCCCCTCGCTGCTCTGGGGGGCTCCGCCTCGCTGGCAGCCTGGGCAGGGCTGGCCCGGAGTTTGTGGGCGCCCGCAGAGTGTTTCGCAGAATTGTGTTACACAGAATCGCGGAGTGGTTTGGTGCTCAAAGGGACCGCAAAAATCATCACCCCCTGCCATGGCGGGGACACCTTCCACTGTCCCAGGCTGCTCCAAGCCCTGTCCAGCCTGGCCTGGAACCCTTCCAGGGATCCAGGGGCATCCGCAGCTTCTCTGGGCATCTTCTGCTGGTGCCTCATCACCCTCACGGGAAGAATTTTTTCCTAATATCTAATCTAATTCTACTCTCCTTCAGTTTAAAGCCATCCCCCCCCCTTGTCCTGTCACTCCATGCTGTTGCAAAAGTCTCTCCAGCCTTCTCGTAGGCCCCTTTAGGTACTTTTGGTGTTTTTATTTTATTGAATAAATGGTGCCCCTGCTTGGAATTTTTTTGCTGTGAGTCCCCGTGCCCCAGGAACTGGCAGGCAGGGAGAAACCAGATGCTCTCCCTCCGGGCACCCAGGGAAAGGGGCAGATTGTTAAAACTTCGGGCTTTTAATATTTCATTTGAGACTTTGGCTGCGGGAGGCAAGATTCTGCTCAGATCTGAGCTGCTTGTAAAAGCCTCAGGCTTGTCCAAACCACAAAATTGTCCTCTGGGAAGGTTACGGGCATTGGGAAGGACTTTCCTGGAGGATGCAAAAATATTTGTGCTGGTTTGGATTCGACCCCGGGTGGTTCAAAGTCAGGCCGGTCCCGGCGAGGCCCGAGTGCTTTGTTGATGGCAGTTGCATGTGGAGGCACCCGAAATAATCTGAGTCAGAGCTGGGCCTTTTATCTTAGGAATGGGTGATCGTCATCGTGGGAGTGGCGCTGACTGGGAGCAAACGGTGTGTCGGGAGCAAGGTTTTGCGGTTCCGAAGCAGCAGCAGCAGCAGCCCTGGCCGTGCAGGGGTTAATACCAGCGAGGGTCAGCAAGTCTGGCTTTGCTGAGATTTAGAGCCAGCTGCAGATGTGCTGCTCTGGATGCTTCCCGCTGCAATGGGGGCGGTGGAGGGGGGGAATCGCCACTAAAGCCTCTTCAGTTGCTGTGCAGATATCCGCTGAGGGCAGCCAGCCTTTCGGGGAGGGCAGTGGCTCCTTCTCCCCGTGCCGAACAACCAACCCCACAACCTGGGATGGAAAGTGTCGGTCAGGCACGGCCAGGAAGGGATGAGCTCAGGCTCCGGCTGTTCCGCTTCACCTCTGGCCTGGTGGCAGCGGCTCATCAGCTCTGCAGAGAGTTCATGGAAGCTGCATCCAGCTTGTTTTCCCCGCTCTCCCCTCCCTGCTCGTCTCTCCTGGGGGTGGGCGTGCTGACACGCTTTGGAGCACATCATCTGGTTCGTGTTATGCCTGGCAGGAAGTCCGGGCCCGCCGCGCTCCGGGAGGCGCAGGGGCCGCGCTTTTGGCAGGGAGAGCACGAGCAGGGGGAGGAAGAGAGCGAAGAGAGAGGGTGATGCAGGGTGCTGCTCCTCTCATCCCGGGGGAGAGCCTGCCCGGCACAATGGAGGAGGCTCTGGAGCTCAGGAGAGGCTTTGGAGCATCTCGGGCTGTGAGGGAAAAGTGACGGGGCTGAGGGGGGCTTTGCGTGGCCCACAGTGAGCAAACCCCCGCTCACCTGAGCGTGGCACGGGCACAGCTGGCAGCCAGACCTCCTCCCGAGCTGCCTTTGCCCACATTTCTGCCCTGGGCTGTGCGTGGGTTTGTGCTGTCAGAGCACAGCCCCAGCATCCGCTCACTTTCCCAGTCCTGAAGAGAAATTCCTTCTTTTTATTCTATTCACAAGTGATGGCGAGAAAAGGGACATCCCAGAGGGGCGCACGGTGACCCGTGGCCTCCTGAGCAGCTTTGGGTTGCACAGGGTGCTCATTGCATGACTGGGGAAAGGAAAAAATGTGTCACTGTTGTGACAACTGTGGTGGCCTGGCGGGGTTGCAATCCTCGGGCAGAGTTGTAGATGCACACTGAGAGGGGAAGGCAGATTATTTGAATAAGAACCCCCAGGGACCCATCAGTGTTTTGCTGAGCCCCAGTGACAGTCCTCAGGACATGATGGGACTTTTGTCACCTCTGCCAAAGGGAGCTGTGCTGGGTTTTGGCGGAGCTGCGGCAGCTCGTGGCTGGATGGTCTGGTCCCACAGGGAATAGAGGATCCCTGGAAAGCTGCTGGGCAGGCTGCAGGGAATGCGGCTCGCTCTCTGGTCCTCGCTGAGCCCCCAGGGATGGCAGCAGGGAAGGTTTGTATCCCACAGCAACGGTATCGATCCGCAGGCATCGCTCTGAGGCCCCCTGGCCGTGCGAGCCGAGTGCTCTCACCGTGATTTTAACCACAGGGGATGGAAAATTTAAACTGACTGTCTCAAGTGGGGGATTGACAGAGCAGCTCTGCAGACCTTCTGCTTTGACCTTTTCTGTTCCAATCCATTCCATATTCAGCAGTGAGTGTCAATCCTTCCAGTCCAGCAGCAGCCACAGAGTGAATTTGGTGGCCCTCCTGGTCCTGCTGGCCAGGAATGGCCTGAAACGCCACTGCAGATGACACAGACTGAAACTTTCGTGAAGCTGATGTTGCTGAACCTCTGACGAGGCTGGGCTGACTCTTATAAAAAAAGCCCATGTCCTTGCAATTCTGGCTGTATTTGTTTTCTGAACAATTAGGAGATTTTCAGTTGCTAAATGATCCCTTGAAAACTTGAATTGCTCAGCTCAGATGCCTTGTAGGTCCGCGCTTGTTCTTTACAGCTGGGAGGGAGAGGCAAAGACATCTCTTAAAAGCCATTTTCTTTTCACTTCCTATGGTGCCTTTGGAACAGGATCCTCTTCTCCCAGCCTGTTCTCCTCCCCCAGGCACAACCTGATATGTCCCTAGCAATTTGCCAGATGAACATCATCTGCTGGTATTTCTTGGATGGGGATCTACCTTCTGGCTCCCTTCCAGAGAGGTTTGGAGCTGGTGGTGAGGCCTGGAGCGGGCTGGGATGCTGATTGTTGGTGGCTGACGCAGGGTGGGAATAACAGAAGTGGGAGGGATTCTTTTACTGTTATTTGATATAATTAGAAGTTTTGGAGAGAAGCTTCCAAATGTGTTTAATAATCGTTTTACTCAGAGGCTGCTGTGCCATGTGCCCATAAGGGTGGGGATCCCCACAGTGGGGTCCCACTGAGGTTTTAGTGGATTTAGTGCCAGACTGGCAGCCCTGGAAACTGAAATCTGTGTTTGTTCACAGGCTGAATGGGCAAACCACCCCCCAGGCCATCCCTGTGCTTCAACCCCCTGTCCCAGATCACTCTATTGCTCCACTCAGCCTCTTTTTTTTTCTGGCATCACCAGGTGGGGGCAAGTAAAAGCAGTCTTGGAGTATTTTCCCTCTTCCCTGTGCCTGGCTTCGGGGTGTGACGAGCAAAAGGAGCATCAGGCCAGCTGTGCCTGCAGGGATGGGCCTCGTTTAGCTGGCACCCACCAGTGTTTGGGGTTTGGGGGGCTGGCTGTCACCACCCCACACTCAGGGCCGGAGCACGACCTGTTTTTAGGGCCCCTGAGTTGGTCTGGCCACAGGAAGGGCTGCACCACCAGCAACTCCTCCATCTCCCCTCCCAGCTCTCTCACCAGCCCCTGTGTCCCCCGAGGGGAGTGCAACTGAAGGAGGAAAGAGCTTATTTAGGTCACTCCAGAGCGCATTTAAAGGCTGGGTATGCCCTGCTCGCACTTTCTCTGACACCCTTATCTCCAGAGCTGCCTAATGACTGGCTTTCAAACGGACATGCTCCTTTTATTTAAATATATCCTTGCAGCAGGGCTGTCTCAGTTCTCAAATATTTCTTCATCTCCCACGGACTCAGCAAGAGGGGGGAAAAAAATGTGGTTGCTAAGGAGCAGGATTTGGATACAAAGCTGGCTGAGCTGCTGGCGGGGGGCCCCGGGGGGCTCCAGCACAGCTCACGGCGAGTCAGGGTTTGTGCAGTGCTTTGGTGGGACGGCACCTGCAGGGTCTGGGCGAGGAGCTTTGGGGTTTGAAACATTCCTTTGGCCTTGGGGAGAAAGCTGAGCTGTGGGACTCGCTCCTTTTACAGGTTGATGTGTTCATCTCGCGCTGTTTGTGTGGGTTAGATCCCACGGCAGCATCCGTGGCTGGTCCCAAGTGTGTGTCTGCTGTTGCAGGGGTCTGTGGGAGCTTTGTTTTGCAGAGAGGAGCATCTGTGGGCTGAAAGGTGATGCTGGCAGTGGGGTTTTGGTGCCCAGGAAGAAGCATCACGCTGAAACTGGGTGGCAGCCTCTGGCTGGGGCATTCCTGGGAGCGCCAGACCAGGGGAAGGACTGGGGTGTTTGGATACTCCAGTTGTCAGCCCTCTCATTGCCCAGGTGGGGACTCACCTTCACGCCACAGCAGCCCCAGTAACGATGCGTTTGGACTTTGCTCCTGAGTCACTGGGGAAAGGGAGCGCTGAGCTCGGGGCACACGGAGCACTAATCCCAGTAATCCCAGTAATCCCAGTAATCACAGCCACTCCTGGGGCTGGCAGGTTGGCCGCCCGAAGGGAGTCACGGGGAGGGGGTCGGAGCAGGGGCAGAGCTGCAAGGGCTGATCTGGGCACTCGGGTTAGCACAGGGCGTTTGTGGATGGGCCTTTTGCTCCCTCAGCACCTGGGAACAGCTCTGCCAGAGGTGCCAGGAAAGCCCTTTCCCAATTCCCAGCACGGGGCTGTGCTGAGCAAACGCTGCTCTCCTCCGGTGCAGGGAGGTGGTGACTCTGCAGCACCTCAAGCCTCTATCACCTGGTTTTGGTTTGTTTTTGTGACGTTATGCAAATCTCCTCTCCGGTTTTCGGTTACGGTTCCTGTAGGGCAGCACTTTTACATTAGATAATGAGTTCCCTCTACCTGAGGGTCAGGAGTGATGTGACAGCTGAGTGTCAGTGGAGATTAAGCACACACAGAGGCTCCTGGCGTGGCCCGTTTGCTTCGGCTGGCTCCACAGCAGTTTGTTTTCATTACACCGTCGGTATTTGGATGAGCTCTGCTGTCAGAAACGTGCTGGGACGGGACAGGGCGTCCTCCCTGTGCACGTGGGGCCGGTGGGAGCAGCTGCCCGGGGAGCCCCGGGCTCAGCACAGGCAGGATGGGGATGGCTCCGGCTGCCGGGCACCAGCTGAATCCTCGGAGCCGATGGCAGGGGAAAAAAAGTTGGTCTAACTTGCAAACAGAGCAGATTGAGGAGGAAACTCATCGGAGGCTTCATCTGGAATGCTGAGGCATTATTTTTAGAGCGGCTTTGCTTTCTGCTAACCACACTCCAGCAGCTGAACCGAGGGCTGGTGTGGAAAACCTGCTTTGCAAAGGGCTCGCTACCCGTCTTACCAGAACTTGTTTTGATGTGAGGGAGCAAAACCACGCGGCCTTTCCCCCTCTGTGCAGCGGTTGGGTCTCCATGGAGACTCTCAAGCTGAGGGCCTGCCCCAGGCTCCTGCTCCAGCCAGTGTGTGTTTGTGCAGTTACGTGTTTGCTTTGGGTTCACCTCTAGGAGCTGGAACTGACTTCAGGAAGCCAGGGTTTAGCCAAGCTGGGTAACAAACGCTCCCTCACTGGCAGGGGCAAAGCTGAGCTGTGGGAAGTCAATAAGGATGGTGAAGCACCGCCTTCATGTGGTTGGGGGGTTCAGGACCTCACCTTCCAGTTTAGGCTGAAACCCTGCAGATTTTGGTCAGACACCTGTCTGAAAGGCTCGGCTGGTGCCCTGCTGCTGGCAAGGCCTGGCTCTGTGCCCTGCAGCGGCAGCAGAGCCTGGGAGCTGGGGGATGTGAGCTGGGGCTGATGGTGTCACCCCAGCCCTGCTGTGACCCCAACAATCACTGCAGGCTGTCCAGGGCGAGGCCAGCGCTCAGGCTGGTTGATCACCTTAAAGCAGCCGTGCTTTCCTCCAAATGCTGTTTGCTTTTGGTTGTGTTTTTAGCGGCTACGTGGTCCCAGCTGCAGTTGTGCTGATCAGGAGCCCCGTGCTGAGCGAGGCGTTGGCCATGCCCGTTGCTGGTGACAGGCTCTGGGATTACTGGATTTCCAGACAATGTGGTTTAGTCGATTCAGTGCTGGTTGCAACAGTGAGAACTGGCACGAAGACGGGACAGGCCTGGCTGGTTCTTCCCTGGCAGAGCTGGGGTGACTCAGAGCGTAGCTATGGATCACACCGGTGTCGTAACAAACGCTCCCTGAGGTGCTTCTTGGGGGGGTACTCCACAAACCCCATCTCTCCCAGTCCTCATTCCCGTGGATTTTGGTGTGTTCCTCAGCAAACGACGGCTCTGGGCTGTTTGAGGCTTGACCTGTCTTGGTCCAGGGGGCATCAAAGGAAAGCAGTCAGGGAAGGAAGGTGGGCACCTCTGCCCTCTTCACACTGATGCTGCCCCACCGTCATCGTGCATTTTGGCTTTTTGGGTATCCCAGGGTGTGTGCCCCCAAATAATTGTGTTAAACAGGAGGACAGGCTGCCGGAGTGCTCACCTGTGGCAGGTAATTGCAGGGGATGAGGGGGGCAGGAGCAGATGAGTCGGGTGGGAATGTGCCGTGGCCAGGAGGAGCAGGGACCTGTGCGGTGTTTGAGCTGCCCCGACGTGGCCCTTGGCCAAACCCGCACCTACAGCGCCGGGTGAGGGTCTGGGGTGGGAATTCATCCTCCCTCTTTTCTTGTGCTGCAGATCCGGCACACCCAGCGCTCAGGGCAGGACCCGGGGCCAAACCTCACTGCTGAGGCTCCCGGTGCGTGTGTTCAGGCATTTGACAACAGCGGGATTTTTATCCTTTTCCAGTCGTTTCCTCCCCCAAGGTGCCAGTAAATCATAAATCTCATTTTCCTCCGCTGTGGAAATCACCCGGAGCTGGCAGAGCATCCCGATTGCACCCCCCGGGTGTCGGCTTGTTGACACCTGCTCTTGTAGCACCTCCTGCCTCGTTGACACCTATTTAAGTAATACTCCCAAGGTGAGATTTTGTTGATTGCAAAGCAGAAGGGTTTGCTCCTGCCTCTTCAACCTTCCCACGGGCGCCGCGGGGAGGGGAACGAGTAGCGGGATGCCCCGCAAGGGGAGAGAACCTGTGCAGGGCGAAGGGGACGGCCTGAAAGCCGCAGCCGGGCTGTGCTGGGACACGCTGGGGCTGCGGGTGGCGGGAGGAGGCTGGGACGAACCCGGCTGATCCCGGGAAGCGCGGGCCGGCAGCAAATGGAGGAGCCGCGCGTCATCCCGGCCGGGGTGGGAGCTGGGCGGGAGGGCACGGCCGGAGAACAAAGCCTCGCATTTATTCCTGCCGTCCTTTCACCGTCAGCCCCTCTCTCTGCCTCCCTGCGCTGGATTGTTCCCGCATTTTCTCTGCTTCAGCTGTTTACTGGGTCACCCCGGTGCAGACACGCACACAAAGAGCGAGCCACCGCCGAGCCTGTCCCCGTGCCACCGGCGCTGCCAGCCCCTCGGCACAGTGGTGCCATTGATCCGGCTGGCACAGCGTGCCCGGGGCCGGGCCGGGCTGGGGGCGTGCGGAGCCCCCCGGGCATCCTGCTCTGCTCGGGCTGTGGCCGTGGGATTTTAGGGAGGGAGCCCCAAAAGGTCTGGGCTTGCCAGCTTTGCCCATGTTCGGTCACAGCGGGCTCGGTGTGGGGAATGTCAGCTGATGTAAGGCAGAGTAAACACGCGGGTGGACGCGTTTATTTCACTAGGGCTGATGTTCGGCCTATCTAAGCTAAGGATGTGTCTCAGCTAAATTGAATTTTACCTTGTTCGAATGGAAATTGGGGAGGAAGGTGCAGTTTCTGTCAGCCAGAGTGTGGCCAGGTAAAGCTGTGGCTTTTGGACAGCCCCCAGCCTGGCCAGCCCAATACGTGCACCTTCAGAATTCCAGGGAGATGTGACTTTGCTGTCTTTTCCCCTGTGCAAGCTGCAGCAGGCGAGTTACTGCGCTGACATTTACATTTGCAGCTTAACCAGGCTGCTTGGGGACAGCGTGTGGTGAAACTCTCTGGGAATGTCAGAGTGGGGCCAGGGGGATGGTTCAGCATGGCATGGGGGGCTGACAGCCTCCTCCTGGGGCTGGGCTGGTGTTTTACACCTGGCAGTTGTGATCTTTGCTTTGCTTTTCCTGCACGTCCCACCTTGCTCGTGCCCAGGTGAGCACTTCATTCCTGCAGGTCATGGATGTGCCAGGGCAAGGGGCAGGTTTGGCAAAAGGAGCTGATTTTATTGCAAAATACTTCTTAAAACTTTTTTTTTTGGCTGTTGGGGCTGGCGCATGAACTGAGAGCTGGAGAGTATTCAAGGTTTTGCATCTCTGGGAATGTAAAGACTTTTGTGAAGATGAAAATCAGCAGGTGCTGATCCATGCAAAGGACAAGCGTTGCCCTGGAACTGCCACAAGGAACAAGTCTGTGTGTCCTGGCGAACATCTGTGAAGCCAGAATTGCTGTTCTAGGTGTGACCATTCCAATCAGTTTGAAGGAACATCAGCTCTGACTGCCAAACTCATCTCCATCCTTTTCCCAATACTCCTGGCAGCTCTTGCTACCACAAAAATAACAAATTTGGTGCCTGGGCCCTGCCTCAGAGGTGGAATTGATAGAGTAGCATTCAGGTTGGCCGGAACTCTTCAGGACGCCCCTCATGTTTTAATTCACATTTGAACAAGGCACTGGGGAACTGTCGTGTTGCATGTGACTTCCAGGTGCTACTGTACACTCAGAAAAGATCAACCCATTTTTGAACTTGTTTCAGTTACCTTTTTTTTTTGCAGATTTTTCTGTTCCACGTCGGTAAAACGCAAATCTTTTCTTCTGAGCTGAAATGACTTGGGATGAGACGCTTGATCTTTATTTAACCTCGCAGAGCAGTGTCTATGTTAATTTTTCATGCACCGTTTTTCACCAGCCGTGTCGTTCTGGTTTCACTTCCAGCAATGCCCCGGGGGGTGTGGGTGAGTCGGTGTTGGAGCAGTTGCTCTGTGAGCTGAGGGCTGCATCCCTCTGCTCCGAGCCTGGCCCTGTGGAGGCGCTGGCTCTGCGCAGGGATGCTGCTGGGGCCATCACGAGCACAGGGCTGTGGAGCAAGAGCCAGATCCGCTGTGTTGGCGGGATCTTTTTTTCCATTGACTTAGAGAGGAAGCAAAACCTGCTGCACTCAGTTTTCTTGGAACAGCCTGTGAGGGGAGCCCCTCCCAGCACGTCCCCTGGCAGGGGACACGAGGCTGTCCTGCTCTGTGGTGTTTCCGTGTGGGGTGCAAATGGTGGTGGGCATCTCTGCTCCTGGGTGTAGGACACGCAGGGTTTGCAGTTCGTCGGTCATCCCCGTGGTGGCTGGAGTTTGCTTTTCCCTGGTGATCCCCCAGCACCTGCATTTCCCCAGCTCAGGGGGCTGATCCTGCCCCTTGAAGGCTGGGGATGGGGTGGACGTGTGGAGTCCTTGATTTCCAAACCACAAAAAGAGTGGAAAAGTCTCTCCACGTGAGAAGGCTCTTGGTTTTCTCTAAAAGCAAACCAGGAGCAAACGGAGGAGAGGAATCCTGTGTATCTGCTCTGTCTCGTTCCTGGACCCGGGCTCTGAGCTCCTAATCCTTGCTCCAGCCACTGACTCACTGCGTGTGAGTCACAAGATGCCTCTGAAACCGATCTGCCAGCTTCCCTTCTCCCTGAGCTGCCAGGGTGGAGAAGGCTGCCTTTGGGTACCCTCTGCACCCCCTCTGGGTCCCAGACACGGGATCAGAGCTGCTCAGGACCCACAGAGCCTGAGGGAGGAGGTGTAAGATCGCACAAGAGGCAGATATGGGGTGATGTGGCCTCTTTCTCTCTGCCCCATCCTGTTCCCCTGGGGCACAGCTTTCCATGCTGAAACACCTGGAGCAGAGTGCCAGGAAAGCCCAGCTGTGCAGCCCAGCCACTGATGGGAGAGAACAGGCCCTCAGCTGTTGCCACTGGCCTGGTGTCCTGGCAAAACCACCCCTTTTTCATGGTGGGTTTAAGTTTAGCTTCTGGCCCTTTTTCTGTTCTTTTCCTGCTTCCCCTTTTGTTGCCGTGTTTTAATGGGCTGTTGGAACCGGTCCTGGTTTGAGGCAGCTCGGAGCAGGCAGGAAGGAAGGCAGTGTTGAAAACCCAAAGGAATTGTGTCTTTCTGCTGAACTTCTCTGCAGGGAGAGCAGGGGCTGGGTACAGCCGAGCTGTGGCAGGCACTGAGCTCCATCAGCAGCCCCAGGAGCACTCAGGGAAGAGGAGACAGTGGGAGATCACTTGTCCAGCTGGACAGAACCACCCCAGTGCCACCCTGGCCACGGCTGGGATGATGTTTTGGAGCTGAAGTGCTCCTGCCCTCAGTGGGGCTGCTGTTCCAAAGGACACGCTGTGAGTCACCAGCGTGGGCACCTTTCCTTCTCGTGAAGCGGGGGATGTTTGTTTGTCAGCTTCCTCGCCACTTTGGGGAGTCCTTGCAGCCTTCCTGAGCACAGCCAGGGGAAGGAAGCTGTGAGTGCCAGGAGTGGATGATTCCCTCGAGGCTGAGCGGTGGGGGAACAGCCAGCACAGGGCTTTTGGCCTGGAAGTCCCCACGGGGGAAGAGCGTTGTGCTGCGTGTGCTTATTTTGGACGTGTAGGACAGAGGGTGCTTCTGCTTTTGCGGTCTTTATCTTCGCTTCACAGAAATGAGCTTGTTTTCCTTTCACTACCCTGGGGGTGACTTTTTTCCTATTTCCTTTTACATAATGTCATACACTCGGCTTTGCATAAGAGGTCCCAAAGTCGCTGCTGCTCCCTGCAGGGGTTCAGGGTTTGCTCTTGAGGGTGAAATGAAAGTTAACCGGGGCTTGGTGTCAGCCCTGGAGACACGGGCCGTGCTGGAGCCCCTTCCTTTCATTTTTGGAAAGGCCCATTTCCCTTTCTAGCGGGAAGGGATTATTCTGAGAAGGGGATGGGGATTGTAAAGACCGAACTCCCACTTTCTGTTTCTGGTTTTGCCACCGTTCGAGTTCTTCTGAGCTTGTGCAAGCGCGGAGCTTCAATGGGAAACCCCTGGTGACGTCTCCAAGGCTCGGCTCTGCCTTTTCTTGTCTCGTTAGCCATGGGACTGTTAATTCCCAACAGGCACACATTCCTGGCTTCCCGTGGGCAGGGCTGGTGTCTGCTCCTCTCTTGTGGCTGGTAGCAGCAGCCCCTTTGGAATCACAGCGCAGAGATGGTCTCAGTGCTGCTCTGTACCTGTCTGCAGAACAGGCATTTCATGGAACTCGGCTGAAAAGGGAGCAGAGTAACACAAATATCTTGATTGTTAAACCAGCTGTGGTCCAGAGAGCATCAGCAAAAGCACTTTAAGCGGTTGTGCCTCCTCCACGTGTGCTGAAATTAATACCTTTTCCAGTAACAGTTCATTATTTTTGTGCCTTTGGAGGCCGGTGCTCTAACCCGGGGCATGTGGGGCCAGAGCTCTTAAGGCCTGGTGATTGTTGGGTAATTGTCTGTGTGTAACGGGTGAGGATGCTGCTGCGCTCACACTTAATCCTGCACTTTGCTCCTGTCTTACTAAAACCACCTTTGTGACTGAGCTCAAACGCTTTCCAAAATGCTGATCCCGAGCCAATGTTTTGCTTTGCTGTTTGGCTTTTGCGTTTTCGTCTCCTTTCATCTGTCGGGAAGAGCTGAAGGCAGAGTCCCTGCTGCTGCTGCTGCTCCCTGCCTGGCTCTCAGGGTCCCTCACACCCTTCCTCCAGGCTCACGCGCCTTGGCTGCATCTCAGAGCTCCTTATTAATCCTGTGTGTGGAGAGGTGGGGTT
The DNA here is from genome assembly GCA_013400315.1 of Bombycilla garrulus. Taxonomy (NCBI): domain Eukaryota; kingdom Metazoa; phylum Chordata; class Aves; order Passeriformes; family Bombycillidae; genus Bombycilla; species Bombycilla garrulus. The sequence goes on from VXBU01014515.1 coordinate 266,660, forward strand.
TGACACCACGCCGAGTACAAGAACATTCAGCAGAACGCAGAAGAGTTTATTGCACGGAGCAGGAATTCCTCCCTGGTGTAGTCACAAAAGCTTTGAACCATCAGTGGGAGCTCCAGGGCTGGCTGCAATTGGAAGAGGCAGTCCCCAGGCCCAGGGCAGCCATCTGGTGCAGACCTCCCGTTTCATATTTCAGGGGATGAACTCCTGCAGAGTTCACTCCCGGCTGCTTCTGCAAAAGCCTCTGCTCTGCACAACCGGGGAGAGTTAAACGTGGCTTTTCCTTGTGCCCCTCCAGCCAGAGGCCTTTTTCCTGGTGTGCGGAGAGCACCAGGATTGTGCACTGAGCTGGACAAATCAAACCAAACCTTCATTTTTCTGTGTCTTCCCTTTTCCTGGTGCCCGTTTTGAAATGTTTTGGATCTCGCTTTCTGGGCTGCTGGGTCCCACCTGTATGAGTTTGGCGGGAGGTGCAGATGCCATAACCATCAAATCTTGTTGCCGATGTTTAAAGCACTGCCTGGGCCTGTGGGATCCATCCCTTGTGCCAACAGAAGGGGCTGTTCACCTGTGTCCCACCCTCAGGCTGAGGAGGGTTTGTGTGCTGGCTGGGCCTGACTCATGCTCCCTTCTTCTGAGGGGCAGAAAATTCCAGCAGCTGTGCAGGGCAGGCAGTGGGGAGCAGTGGCTGTTGCAATATTTACCAGCACTCATCTGTCTCTTCAGAGACCATTTTGAAGGCGTTCAGCTTTGGCTGACTTGCTGGAGATCCCGGTGTGAGCGCAGGATTCTGCGTGGCCCGCACAAACACAAACCACAGGTCAAGGTTTTGAGTCTCTCCCTGCCCTGTTCCCCCCTCATCCCCTCACCTGCAAAAGGAGAAACGTGTGCTTGGTGCAGGTGTTGGGGTGAGGCTCCTCTGGCCCCGTCCTGCCACCGCTTTTTTGCTTGGTTGGTTTTTAACCAACACGTGCGGAATGCACAATCAGCATCTCGGAGGAGCAGCCGTAGGAAAGAGGAAGCTCACATGGAATATAAATAGCCAAATTTTAGAATGTCCCAGTGTAGCAGCTCTCCTGGCTCTTGGCAGGAGCCTGCAGAGCGCTGGGAAGCCGCGGCCTTCGTGTGTGGTTTGCGAAGGGGGAACTTTGGGGGATATCGCGCAAGTCAGCAAGGCAAAAAGTGAATGAATCTGACAGTTTTGGATATGGGAAGGAAATGAAATTTGCTTTTCTGCACATCAGAATGGGGTGTATCCCCTGCACGTGACATGAAACGCAGAGTGAAAACCTTGCACGGTTGTGGCAATACTTTCCACTGTAGTTGCACAGCAGCTGCCAATGATTCATGGGTTGATCCTGAGGTGGTTTTTTCCTCCCATATGATTTAATTTATGAATTTAATTGCATGTCAGCAAGCATCTGATTTTTCTTTATATTTTTGTCTGGGGTTTACAGCTGCCCGGCCAAATGTCTTTTCTGAGTTAGACTGTACAGGGCTCTGGTCCTGCTGGACCCAGAGCTTTCTTCTCAGCCTAAGTGGGAGGTGCACAGGGGGTAGGGCTGACATGCAGATTGGGTGATGAAGGCTGGGAAAGAGCCCAGGACAAATAATTGGGAAGCATTTCCATGGGTGTTTGGGTTTTTTTGTTGTTGTTTTTTTTTGGGGTTTTTTTTGGTTTTTTTTTTTTTTTGAAACAGCATCTAAAGGTGGAAGAAAGACAACTTGGCCAACTTGGTTAGGTGCTGTTAGTACAGATATTTGATCCAGAGTGGACACAAAGCTTTAGCTGTGCTGGCAGCCCTCTCCCAAGGTTGTGCCAGTCCCCAGGGAAGTGTAATTGAACACAAATTCGTGCCATAATTTATCCCAGAGCCCAGAACAAGAGAGGGACAGACGCAGGTGCCAGGAAGGACGTTTAGTGTCTGCTGCCTCGTGCAGGTGCTCTCAGGGTTGGTCTGGAAGCCTGGGAAAGGCTCCTGATGTTCGCAGCAGAGCCTCATAACTCCCTGAACTGCAGCAAACCAAACCTCCCCACAGTCTGGCAAGAAGTGAGAGAAGCAGGTTCAGCAGAAAGTGAAAAAGTCAGTAACCCTGCCCAGGGGGATTCTCTGCCCTCATTCATTACAGCCATGAATGAGAGGCTTTTTCCCCTTAGTCTCTGAGCTGGCTGTGCTTCCCTGCCTTGATTGCTTGTGATTAACGAGCCTGTGGGTGAGCAGGGTGTGACAGCAGAGCAGTGACCAGAGCAGTGACCACTGCAGTGACCAGAGCAGTGACCACTGTGGTGGTGCTGCTGATGAAGGAGGGTGTTTAAGAGCATTTGGGGGCTCTTTGGTCAGCTCAGGGTCGTGTTCTACCCCTGTCTCTGAGGTGTGCAGCCTCTTCTGAGCCACATGGCCGTCCCCATGTTCACAGGGGGCAGTTTGGAGGAGGATTTTTTGCAGGGAGCAGCGTCACTTCTGGGGCTCCATCCTAATTCCTGTCATGCAGTTCCTCAGTGAGCACTGTGGTGTTGTCAGGGCTCTTTGAGGGGCGGTTGCAGGGAAAGCTGTGGGCTGGCTCTGGCAGGAGAGGTTTGTCCCCACAGCTCTGTGTCCCAGTGATGGTCGCCTGCCCCTCTAACCAGCTTTTGGGCATTTTCTCCATCTGCTGAGCTGTGGGTTTTGGTGTGTGTCCGCCCGTGTGCTGCCATTTGGTGAGGGGGATGGAGGGTGGGGGAGATCCCTGCAGTATTTAAAAGGATCTGGATAAATCTTCTTAAGGGAGGCACTGACTCAGCAGAGCATGGTTAGGGAGGAGGAGGAGGGAACCAAATTGTCCTTGTGGGGCTGGAGCTGCTGCTGAGCCCGTGCTGCTGGGGGAGGTGTGTGCCTGCAGACCTGCCCTGAGAAGCATCACCCCTTTCCTCACCAGATTTCAGGTGCTCTCCATCCTCCAGAGCAGATGTGGGAGCCTGAGCTGGGTGCCTGTCACCCAGAGGTGCCTGAACTCTGTGCCCAGACCAGTCCTGGCTGTGCCTGCTCCCACCCTGCTGCAGATCTCGGGGGCTTTTCCCCCACTTTGAGCTTTGGATTTCTGTCTCGTGCCGTGGCCAGCGCTGCCAGAGCTGTTGACAGCTTGCTTTGACAGCGATTATTTCTTAGGGAAGTGATTATTTCTTGGGGTGCTTGGTTCCTGCAGGGACAGACCACTGAGGCTCTGCCCAGGAGCCAGCGTCACCTCAGGGGCAGGCAGAGGCTTGGGGAGGGAGCAGCCAGGGCTGAGCACTGGGCTGTGCCGTCCCTGTCCCTTTCCCTGCCTTGTGAGGGTCCCACCTTGCACTGGCACGGCCTGGCTTTGCTGAAGGGCTGAGACATGGAGCCAGAGACGTGAGACAGACCAAGAGCAGCTTCCCAAAGTCCTGGCTCCGCCGTGGGCAGGCTCAGCTGGCCAGACACTCTGGTGTCGCCGGGTTTGCATTTCTGAGCAGGTGAGGGAGACTCACTGCCAGCCAGCTGCTGCCTTTGGCGTGCTGGGACCCCTCCCAGGAGCCACAAAGGCATCTCTGCCACGCTTTGCTCCCTTTATCTCACGGTGTATCTTGTCTTTCCATGCAGAGCTCCACGCAGGAGATCGGAGAAGAGCTGGAGGACGGCGTGATCTACAGCATATCCCTCCGGAAAGTGCAGCTCCATCACACAGCCAACAAAGGGCAGCGCTGGCTGGGGGTGAGCTGGGGGCTCCTCCTGCCACGGGGAGGGTTCAGCTGTTCCCTGCCATGGAGTCATGTATTGATTTGGGAGCACCTGTTGTCCTCTGCCACGTGGGAAGGGGCACAGGTGAAACAATGTGCAGCCCCGTTTTGGGCAACTCCGATTTCTATCTAGATTTTGGCAATGCTGAGGCCTTTCCTGGGGTTTCCCAAGTGCTCAGGTCTTCTCAGCTGGGTTGCTGGTGTTTGCTGTTTGAGGAGACTCAGCTTTACTTTTCCAGTTAGGAGGGCCTCAGGCACTTGGTTTGACAGTGATTATTTATTGGGGAAGTGCTTGGGGTGCTTGGTTCCTGCAGGGACGGATCACTGAGACCCTGCTCAGACCAGGAGCCAGCGTCCCCTCACGGAAAGGCAGAGGCCTGGGGAGGGAGCGGCCAGGGACCTGCGCAGCCTAGACCTGAACTTGGGAAGCTGCTGGGAGCTCTTTGCACTTGGTGGTGTCTGTCTTCACCCAGCCCACTGACTTCTCTCCTGTCCTGGCAGTTTGAGAACGAGTCGGCCTTAAACCTCTACGAGACGTGCAAGGTGCGGACGATAAAAGCCGGGACCTTGGAGAAGCTGGTGGAGTACCTGGTCTCAGCCTTCAAGGGCAATGATTCCACCTACGTCACCATCTTCCTGTGCACCTACCGGGCCTTCGCCACCACCAAGCAAGTGCTGGACCTGCTGCTTAACAGGTGAGGCTGCCCTGAGCCCCACAACACAGCTGGGAGTGGCCAGGAAAGCCACAGCGTCTTCTTCTGTGGAGGTTTGGTGGCTTCTCCCAGCACCATCAGCGTGAAGGTTTTGGGACAGGGCAGGGAGGACACAGATTCCTGGAAAGCTGGAACTGCTCCAGTGAGGTAGCCAGTGCTGCCTGCTTCCCTCTTCCTGACACGGGGAGGTCGTGGCAGAGGGAGGGGAGCAGGACACTGCCGAGCAGGTTCACCCTGAGCCCTTGGCAGAGCTGGGGGGGATGTGGAGGAGAGGAGGCTGCTCTGAGAGGCAGCTGAGTGCTCACTGCCTGCCCTCTGCCCCACCAGGTATGGCAAACTGCACGTGCAGGCGAATGGGGAGCACGCCAGGCACACTGTGGACGAGAGGATGGAGCTGAAGAAGTAAGTCTGCCTGTGCTGTGGTGGCAGCTCTGTGTGAGGGATGCACTGTCCCAGCGCTGCTCCTGGGCTTGTGGGCGTGCACACAGCTTTCTCCTGGCACCTTTTTAACTTTGCCTTGTTTCCTTCCTTCCTGCAGCACCATCTCCTCCATCCTGGGGGCCTGGCTGGACCAGTACTCGGAGGATTTCCGCAAGCCCCCCGACTTTGCCTGCCTCAAGCAGCTCATCTCCTACGTGCGCCACAACATCCCCGGCTCCGACCTGGAGCGCCGAGCCCGCATCCTGCTGGCCCAGTTCCAGCAGCAGGAGCAGAGCGAGGCCGAGGCAGAAGGTGGGGTCCTCCTTTGCCTTGGAGGGGTCATTTGGGGCTGCAGGTGGAGGGAATGCTGCTGGCTGGCAATCCCCAAAATTTGAGCCACGTGGCTGAACAGCCATGAACTGTTTACGTGAACATGTTTACAACCGCAGCAGGAGTGGGATTTCTAAGTGGATTAGCTAATCTGCCTTTAATCCTCTGTACACACTTGCACCCTGGTTTAAAATTACTATCTTTTTATCTGGGCCTTGTTGCTGGAGGTGCAAAGCCAGGTGGGGATGAAGAGCCTGGGAGGTGGGGTGTGGGTTGGAGTGGGCGCTGCAGTGCTCAGGCTCACCCTTGTCTCCTGCAGCTGTGGATCACGGCAGCTGCACCTTCCAGCTGGTGGAAGAGAACGGAGTTGGGGATGGGAAGCCAGATTTCCTCTCCTTCTCCCCAGAGATGGTGGCAGAACAGTTCACACTGATGGATGCTGTGAGTAGTCACCCACAGCTGGGTCAGCAGTGCTCTGGGCACAGGCCTGCCTCTTCCCATCCCTTTTTTCCTCCTGGCCTGTTCTCTCCTCAGAGAACACCAAGAAACCCTTCTCCATCCCTCTGTCTTCCAGGAGCTGTTCAAGAAAGTGGTGCCTTACCACTGCCTGGGCTGCATCTGGTCCCAGAGGGACAAGAAGGGCAAAGAGCACCTGGCCCCCACCATCCGTGCCACGGTCTCCCAGTTCAACAGCGTGGCCAACTGTGTCATCGCCACTTGCCTCGGGGACAGGTCCCTAAAGCCGCAGCAGAGGGCCAAGGTGGTGGAGCGGTGGATCGAGGTGGCTCGGGTAGGACAGCTCACCTCCCACCTGCACCAAGGCGGGAGCTTTTGCCGTGCTGGAACACCAGCACATCCTCCAGCTCGTTTTAACCCCAATCCTGTGATCTCCTTGTCTCAGGAGTGCCGCATCCTGAAGAACTTCTCCTCCCTGCGAGCCATCCTCTCGGCCCTGCAGTGCAATGCTGTGCATCGGCTGAAGAAGACCTGGGATGAGGTCCTGAGGTAAGGGGCTCCTGCAGGGCTGGAGCACACTTGGGTGTGTAAATGGGATCACCTCAGCTCCAGCACTGCCTCCTGGAGTGTGCCCAAAACCCAGGGACCGGTGTAAAGCTTCAGGGACCTAAAAAAAATAAAGAAGTAAAAGCATCATCACCTCACCTTTCTGTGTGAATAGATATATTCTGTTGGAACAGCTCCCAGACAGCAAGGCCCAGCTGGAGCTGAGCAGAGCTGGGGTGATTTGGGTGAGCAGGAGAGCCCAAGGAGGAAACCCCAGCGTGGCGGCAGTGCTGACTTTTCCCCTCGTTTCCCCCTGCAGGGAGAGCTTCCGCACATTCCACGAGCTCTCAGAGATCTTCTCAGACGAGAACAACCACTCGCTGAGCCGGGAGCTCCTCATCAAGGTAGGGGCAAGGAGGATCCTTCCCTGCCCTGTTCCTGGCAGGCAGCTCAGGTTTCCATGGCGTTCCAGGGATAAAGCCCTGGCAGAGCTGCTGGAGTCACAGGCTGAGTCTGGGGAGCGGGCAGGGGTTTCAGACCAAGGCTGGGATTTCTGTTTCTCCTCCCAAAACTTATTACCTGGAAATTCAGGGACTAGATAAACACTGGGATGGAATCCAGAACGCCAGGTGACAGCTTCTTCCCAGAGGCAGCTGCGTGTTAACAGTCCAGTGCAAAGTCCTCTTGATTCCAGGTGGGGTGGTGGAGTTGGTGAAAGGCTGCAGCAAAAATGCCTTTATTCCATGTGGAGCTTCTCCACAAATCCCAGCCTAGCTCTGGTTTAGGGACTGAGAAGAAACAAAATGCAAAAGGGAACAAAACATCCATTTTTGGGGAGGCATTTATACAGAAATGAGAGCAGCAGATCCTATTCACTAAGGCTCTCCTCTCTGTGACCATGAAAAAGCTTTCATTTCCTCCTCTTTCCTACAATGAAAATTACACAAATAAAAATGGGTGTGAATTTTAGCCAATAGGTGTTAGTGCCATTTCCCACCTGTGCTGATCGCACCTCTCCCCACCATCCAGGAGGGCACATCCAAATTTGCCACCTTGGAGATCAACCCCAAGAGGGCTCAGAAGCGGCAGCAGCAGCAGCGAGAGATGGTGAGTGTGGCAGGGCTGGCCCTCAGGGCTGGCCCTGTGCCCTGTGCCCTGTCCCCAGCAGCTGCCCGGGCTGGTCCCAGCTCTGCTGACCCCACTGTCCCTTCTGTCCCCACAGGGCGTGATGCAGGGCACCATTCCCTACCTCGGCACCTTCCTCACGGACCTGGTGATGCTGGACACAGCCATGAAGGATTTCTTGGATGTATGTACCTCGTCCCTGTCCTCACCTTCCTCCCCGAGCCTGGGCTGGTAAAAGGGAGACTGGTGCCCCGTGTGTCCCGTATCCCACACTGCACATCCCGTATCCCACACTGGATCCCATATCCCATCCACCTCAGTCCCAAGGAAATGGGCTACTTTTCCTCAGCAGGGTTACTCCCACTGCAGTGGCAGCAAGACAGAGATACACAGGGCTGGGAGCAATATTCTCCTGCCTGCTCCATGCTGACCTTCATCTCTTTCTTTTCCAGGGTGGGCTGATCAACTTTGAGAAGAGAAGGAAGGTGAGAGCTTTGCCCTGGCAGCTGCACACAGGGCTGACCTGGTGCCATCACAGACTGTGCCAGTCACTTTGGGCTTGATCCCTCTCCTTTTTTTACTTGGTGTTCTTCAGTTTGGGGCTGGGGATTCTGGTCTCATGGCTTCCGTTTGCTGCAGGAGTTTGAAGTCATTGCACAGATCAAGCTGCTCCAGTCAGCCTGCAACAACTACAGCTTCACCCAGGAGGACCAGTTCGTGGAATGGTTCCACAGCTTGGAGAGGCTCAGCGAGGCCGAGAGGTGAGCGAGAGGCTCTGGGTGCTTCGGGAGGTCCCACCACTCATTTCCTCTGGCAGCAGCAGCTGTCCCCTGCTCCCCTCTCTGCTCTGCCTCCCTCACACTTGGTGGCAGCACAGGGAGCTCAAATCCTCCTCTCCCCCCTCCCAGCTATGGGCTGTCGTGTGAGATTGAGCCACTGTCAGAGTCAGCCAGCAACACGTTGAAGGCCAAGAAAAACACGGGCATCATCAAGAGATGGAGCGAGTGAGTCCCTGGCGGGAGGTGGGGGCCAGAGTGGGGCATCTCTGGCTGTGGCCACCGCAGGGGACCAGGCAGGCTTGGCCGCTGTCCTGCCGGCCAAACGCACCCTCACTCTGCTCCCTTCTCACCTGCCCCCCTCTCTCCTGGCAGCCGGCAGCCACCAAGCACCGAGCCCTGTGCCAGCGGCAGCTCCCACTCGAAATCCTTCGACCAGCTCAAGTGTGGGCAGTACCTGTGCAGCGGGGACGCCACCGACTCGGTGAGCGTCACCTCTGCCGGCTCCAGCAGCTCCGACGTGGAGGAGATCAACATCAGCTTCATCCCCGAGTCCCCCGACTGCCAGGAGAAGAAGGTACGTGGCAGCTGGCAGGGTCTGGGGTCCCGGGGCCATCACATGGGGACTGTCCCACCTCTGCCCTGGCGCTGGGGGCAGCAGGCGGGGGGCCCGGGGGCTGCTCCGGCAGCACGGCGAGGCTCTGGTGCCTCCGGTGGCTGTAGCTGTGTCGGTCCCCCGTTGTCACAGGTCAGTGAGATCCCTCTGGCCTCCCTCCCCCAGCGCTGGTACGCCCCGTCTGTGGCCGATGGAGAAGCTAAACCCACTGTGTCCTCCGCATCCCCTCTCCTCCCTGCCCTCCAGTTCTGGGAATCCACCTCCCTCTCTTCCCTGGACACGTCAGGCATCGGCTCAGGCTCCAGCAGTGCCTCCTCCTCTTCCGTCTCCTCCACGCCGGTGACGGCCTCCCGCACTCACAAGCGCTCGGTCTCCGGCATCTCCAGCTACTCCTCACTCTCGCTGCCCCTCTACAACCAGCAGGTCGACGACTGTTGCATCATCCGAGTCAGCCTGGCTGTGGACAACGGCAATATGTACAAGAGCATCCTGGTTAGTGACATCCCCGGGGAAACGCCAGTGGGGCTGGCTCATCCTGCATGGATATGGGCACGTTGTGGGAGGAGCGGGAGGCTCCAGCAGCGTTCTGAGCTCACAGTGCTCCTGTTCACAGGTGACGAGCCAGGACAAGACCCCCGTGGTTATTCGCAAGGCCATGGCCAAACACAACCTGGATGGGGACCGGCCTGAAGATTATGAGCTTGTCCAGATCATCTCGGAGGAGAGAGGTGTGTGTGTGTGCCGGGGAGTGGGGGCTTTCCTGGGGCTTTGCAGCCTGAGCAGCAGCGGGCTGGAGCTGGGATGAGAGGTGACAGCAAGAGGGATCTCAGCCCCACTCTGTTCTCCTTTCAAGGAAAGGGCACCTGGCTGACCCTCATCCTTGTTCTCTTCCAGAGCTGAAGATCCCCGACAACGCCAACGTCTTCTACGCCATGAACTCTGCTGCCAACTACGACTTTGTGCTCAAGAAGCGGGGCTTCTCCAAGGGGGTGAAGATCAAGCACGGCTCCAGCTCCACCCTGCCCAGGATGAAGCAGAAAGGCCTGAAGATCACCAAGGGCATCTTCTAGCCTCAGCCCCACTGCCACCTATCACCGACGGGGCCTTGGGGGCAGCTGCTCCGGGCTTGGCTGTGGCTGGTCCTTGTGACCCTCACCCACGGGCGACAGCCGTGCACCTCCCTTTGCACCCAGAGCTGAGAGTTGGGCACGGTGTCACCCTCCGCCTCTCTCTGCACAAGCCCCCATTCCAATCAGGTCTTTTTTTCTACACAGGAAGGCAGCAGTCGTTGGGGGGATTTGTCTATTTTTTGTTTTGTTTTGTTTTTTTAACCTTCCACGGTGCGACACTCATCCAGCCCGGCCAGCCCAGAGCTGGAGCCCGCCTCTGCCGTAGGTGCCTTGTGTCTGAGCGAGCCGGGGAGCGGTGACAGAGCAGAGGGGCTGCGTGACAGAGCAGAGCAGGAGCCACCACCACCCTGCAGGGAGCTGCCACGCCTCCTCCCCAGCTCTCCACGTCTGTCTTCCCTGGGATCACCGCACAGCTCTGCCTGTCCTTCCCTCGGGAGAAGCGGCAGATGGCCTGGGCTGGGAGGTGAGCTGGAAGGATTCAGCCCTGCAGCAGTGCTGAGCCCCGTGGAAGAGGCTGTGCTGTGCCATGATGGAGAGGGTGCCTCGTGCTGTCCCCAGCTGGAAGCCTGCGTGGTCTCGCTCCTCTCCCGCTGCAGCACATCCTCAGCTGGACTGGGCCTGCCCACGCTCAAACTTGCACCAAAGATCAAATGCCAGTGTCTCTTCTGCCGAGGGGGAGCTTCGGGCCGTGCCCCCAGCGCTGCCAGCCTGAGGAGGAGGAAGAGGAGAGCAAAGTTCTGTCTGAAACTGTGTAAATAGAGACTTTGGGTCTGCGTGGGCACGTGAGGGGCCAAGAGAGCTCAGGGTGCTCCAGGTGCCCCAGCTGCCACTGCCTGACCCACAGAAAGTGCCACTCACCTTGGGCTTTAACCGGACTTTTTCAAACACTGACCATGGGAGAAGCAGCAATGAGACTTTTTTTTGTATAAAACAAAAAAGTTTACTGATTTTTTTTTTTTTTCAGTATTTATTGGTTGTAAATAGAAGAGGCAAACTTGTACATTTTACTAATCCAGCCTCCCCCTGCCCTGCAGCCCAGTCCCTGTCCTGTACCCCTCTGGTATTTAAGGCTGCTGGGAGGAATGCTGGCAGCAGCAGCATTGCTGTGCTGTGCTGGTGGGGTGCAGACCCTGCCAGCCACCCCCTCCCAAATCCTCTACCACTAATTGCTCGAGCAGGGGCAGAGATGCTTGTTTTAATCATTGTAGGAAACACTAACCAAAGGGGGACCTTTTGTTGCTCCTGCCTCCATCTCTGTTTTTTAAGCGCTTCATTCCAGCAGATCTTTTCCGTTTCCCATCCCTCAGCGCTCCCGGGTGGCTGCAGTGCCTTCCCCAGCTCCAGGACAGGCACCACACTCCAGGGGCTGGGGCTGGGTTTGGTGGGGAAGAGGCTGCTCGGGTGGCACGGAGCTCCTCCAGCGCCGTGGCCCCTCGCTGCACATGATGGGAGCTGCTGGCTCCCTGACGCAGGGGCAGCCTCCTGCCTCCCCCCTGCCCAAAGCCCCCTCCCTTGGGCAGCAGCAGCCCTGGGAGGGTGTTCCCTCTGCTCTGTGCCTGCCCACCCTGGGACTGTCCCCTCCCCTCCCTCCCCCAGCGGGGGACTGGCTGTACCGTATGGATTTTGTACCACTTCAATGAAGGAGCACACTGCCCGGTGTGACTTGTACACAGCAATGTAATTAGTCTTTGCAATAAAATACTGATGGCTCAAACGTCTCTGCCCCAAAGCAGGGCTTGTCCTGTCCTCCTTGCCCAAACTGCCAGCACCTTCCTGGGGAAAGAGGGATGGACCTGACTGTGGGTGAGTTTATTCTTTATGTTCACTCTGTTGGGTAGAACTCAGTTTTGAAAAACAAGCTTTTTGGCTGAGGGAGCAGGGCTCAATTTTGAAATGAACTCATTCAGGTGAACCTGTGAATTGAAACTGCTGCACTTCCCAATTATAATTTTTTAATTTACTACCTTTGTTACTAGTAACAGCTTTAAAAGCAACTGTAACAGTCCACAGGGCCTCCTTAGTGGAGGAAAGAGGCAGTCTTACCCCTTTTAAAAAACAAAATTTGGCTTTCAGGTGTGCTCAGAACACACCAGGGAATGCACAAGATCCAGAAAATGCCAGTAGCTCTTTAATTTTTGGGACTTTCTTTTGGTGGGAACAACACAGCTGGCAGTGGCCAACTTCAGCTCTGCCCCTCTGCCTTCAGTCCCGTTAACTGCTGGCTGGGGAAGTCAAAACAGACCTGAGAAGTGCATCAGGTAATGAGGACAACACACACTACATCCCAGGAAGGGAATTATTCACAGATAAAAAGTGTATTTTCCTGCTGGCTTTATTGCCAAGATGACCAGCCAGGCTGAAGGCATGGCACAGTATTTTCATTCCCTCTGGACAAGCAGAAGGGCAGAACCTGCTGCCTTAGGGACTCCAGGAGCACTGGACTGCTTCTTCTCCTTTTCTATTTTCCACATGGCCACCAGCCTGGAGAGAGTACATTGCCACACAGGAGAAGATGTGGGAATGCAGCTTCTCCCCTGTTGTGCTGTATTACCAGCTGCTTTGGATTCTGGGCTCACTCTTGGGAGTTTGTTGAGCTCGCTGGAGGGTTTCTCAGCCAGCAATTCTGGAAATGCAGGCAGTGGCTCCCAAACAGCCAGAGTGCTGCCCACCAGCTGTCAGTGCAGAGAGAACAGCATCAGCCTGGTACAAGCTCTGCTCTCCCACATCCTGATGCTGAGCCCTTGGCTCTCAAGGAGCAAGAGCAGAGCTCTGTCCACAGCAGCCACGCTGCTCACTGAGTTCACACATAGTCCAGGATTTCTGTCTCCATTTCATTTTCACTCCCATCAGAAGGCTTGAATTCTTCTTCCTCCTCCTCTTCATCATCCTCATCCTCTCCAGACTCATATGCCAGCTGTTCTTTGCCATCTTCACTGCTTGTTGTATTTGAGAAAAGAGCTTAAATTGGGAAGAAAGAAAGACACTGTGATGCCTCTCTCAGTGCAACCTGAGGGCATTTGCAGTTGAGTTCACAGAACATGTGAGAGGAAGGCAGCACCCTCAGGGGCACAGCTAATATTGCACATCTTAACAGAATCTGATCAAGCCCAGAGCAATCTGTCTCCATGCTTCAGGAAGGAGAGCAGAGCTGCAATGGTGAGCCTTCTCTCCTGCCTCATTCTGACCCAATTCACTGGGCTGTTACTGCTTTGGCCCAGCATCATGAAGAAATAATTTCCTCACTTCTTGGTCAATCAATAATATCAATAAAAAGGAAAATGCCACCAACAGATACATTAGTTAGAAGTAAGATCTTGCTTATCACTGTGCAAAATACATTTAAAAGCTGAAGGGCTGATACTGGGAAGATGAAATAGAAAACCTTAACTCCCAGCCCACACTGGAATGAGCTACATCCCAAAGAACACACAGAGGGTGCAGCAACACTTCTGCCTTAGTTCCAACTACAACATCCTCATGTTCAAAGCATCCTTACCAGGTCTGGTGGATCTGATGATCTGCTTTATCATCAGGGACATGCTGTCCCTCAGGTCATCACTTGTCTTGGCGAGGCACCAGCCGTCCCGCTCCGTGCATTCCGACTCCGTGCCGTCATTCCGATGGATGATCTTCTGCAGGCTAAAGAGCAGCAAAGGGGAAGGAAATGTTCATCTTCTGCACTCAGATATGAGTTTCAAATGAGACACATTGGTTTATTCCACCTCACTTCACTGAGCTGGAATAGCACAGTTGGTTATGCAGGTAATTGTCAGATGGGAAAGGAAGTTGATGTGTGAAAAGACTGTTCTGTTTTTATTGAGCAGCTAAGCACCTCTGATGTTCCTGCTCAGGGGGAGAGGGGTAGAAACAACAGGCTTTGAAATCTCTCTAGCCTCAGCTGTCAGAGTGCAGTACCTTTCCACATTTAAGTCACAGAGCTGGTAGAACATCTGGCGGTAAGGGGGTAAGGCTCCTTCTCGGAAAATGTAAACGGATTCCTAAGAGGAGGAAAGAAGGAAAAGGTTCATGTGCATTTTCTGGTGTAACACAACAATTCTGGCATAACCAAAAGTGCCTCCAATGGGCTGATTCAAGAACAAGGTACTTCCAAGAGAAACAAATCTGAAGGCATAGATCTGTACGTGGCAGAAGATAAAGCTGAATGAGGAACGCCCCAAAACGTCCCTGCAGCCACAGTCACACCAGCACTGCTGTGCAGGGAACACACTGCACCTCTCCAAGCTGCAGCTGTCTGCAGCCTGTCACTGCCTAGCAGTGCATCATGGCCTTTATTCCAGCAAAAAAAGGAAAAGTAAGACTCATTTATTTATTCCACCCTGTTGGGTTTTGCAGCATGACCTGATAAAGACATGGTGATTTTGTTGCACTTCGCTGCCCCTGAAATTCCAGTTTTATCAATTGAAGCAAAATGCTCTTCACAGCTAAGATCAGGGTGGAAGGCACCAATCTCACCTTGCAGCATGTAATAGAATACACTCAGGTGTTCTGTGGTGCTAAATCCAACTAGGAGCTTCCCAGGCAAACCTGAGCACATCAACTCACTCACAGCTGATCCCTTGATGACTGATAAACCAGGCAACATCCCTATTGCACTGAGATATTTCAAGATTTTTGTATTAAAAGTCATGCTTACCTTCAGCTTATACCTGCTGGAGGGGGGCTTTTTTGCCCCAGATGTACCAGCTGAACCCAGCCCCTGTTTCAGGTCGTGGACACTGACTGTGTGACTTCCTGAAAGGAAAACAGAGTCCTCATTAGGGACATCTTTCATAATGGACTGTCACTTTTCTCTGTAGACCAGCCAGCAACAGAGCATGGGCTTTGTTCATTCTTCAGAGATGTTACTGGACAGTCCCATGAAAGGTGCTGACTTGGGCAGCTTTCTCCAGAGCCCATTTGTTCATCATTTTAACCTTTTCTACTTTCATTTGACATAGAAAAGAGAACTCCCCCATTCTCTGCACCTCAGTGAATTCTGAATTCCCAGTGTGGCTTGCAGAACTCCCTCCTGCCTGCTGACAGATACTGTGGCTCAGCCAGACTCCCACAACATTTCCCAGCAGGAGATTTTTCTCTGGCTTAACAGCAGCAATATTACAACCAAAAAACAAGCTCCAGTTTTGGCTCAGCCAGAACACAGGAGACCCTTCACCACCTGTGAGTAGGATGGGGCAAACAGAGAAGCAGAAGAGGCAGGCAGCCCCTCTGGCCCAGCATACCTTGTTTCTTGACAGTGATGGGCAGGCTGTAGTTGTAGGTGCTGCGTTTGGCTTTCACAGGCATGTCAGTAGCAGCATAACCTAGAGGTGAAAACCAAAACCCAGTAATGAACTGAGGGCAAGCACTCTGCAGAACATCCCCAGCTCAGGAACACAAGGGCTGCACGGGTGTGGGAAGGGCAGGCTGGTCTTTGGGATATGCTGGCTTTAGCAGGGTGAGGGGAAGAGATCAACAAAATTCTTTCACTTGGAAATGCGGTCTGATGCCAGCTCTGTCATGGACTTATTTGATGGCATCAGAAACTCCTTTTCCTCAACGTTTCATTTGCCAAATCAAGGCAGGAAACCCCATATCCAAGGTCTAGACCCAGCACCCTGCAGGGAATGCTGAGCTCCTTGAGGAAAAGCTCCTATGTGAGCACCAGAATTCCTGCTTGGTGCCTCCCCTGAGTGAGGCGGAGGATGCTCTGCTACACCCACTTGGGCTTAGAACACTGGAGGAGGAAAGTCAGAGTTCAGACTGTGCCAAATGTGGAAAGCCCTGCTGCATACTGTGAAAGAAAGTATTACAGGAGTTTTAGAAAGAACTACAGTAAGCAAGAAGCTCAAAAAGTGACACGTTCATCTGAGCAGAAATATGGCAAAAGAGTTTGAAAAACACATAAGAAGAAAAATACTACCAGGGTTAACCAGAAAGCAGAGAGAGCAGCTCTGTGGGTTGGGCCCTTTTACCATATTTCATTCCACAGCGAATTCGGAAGTCCAGCACTTGATAAATCTTTGCTTCAGGGTGTTTCCTGGGGTCATACCCAAACCTAACCCATAAGCTCCTCCAAGGACCTGTTAACTGCACAAACACAGGAGGGAAGATGGTTACAAAAAAGCACTACAGTGTTGCACTTTCCTTCAGTACAGAGGTCCTTGGAAAGCTGTAAAATTTTCCCTCATTACCTGAAGGTATTTGTTTTACAAGCTCTTTGTTCACTTGCTGTGCCAATATTGATACACTGAAACTTGGCAACCAAAGCATCAGAGCACAAATATTGGTGTGCACCAACCTGCAAGGTCACAGCCAAGTGTTTGTGTGGCAAAATTCTGCCACCACTGCCAGGTGAACACTTGGTCTGCCTGAGCTGCAGAGGTGATTAGAATGATTAGAACCTGTGGAGGTGGCAGGCACTGAATCCTCCTTGGCTTCAACTTTGGTTCTAAAGCATTTCCTTCTCCATCTCTCTACATTAAATTAAGCTCAGCTACTCAGTGGCAGGACCTCAGAAGGGGTGAAGGAGCAGGAAGAGGCAGGTGATTGCTCACAGGTGTAGCACTCACCATGTAATAGGCCAAGTAAGGCAGCAGCACCTTCAGCTTGTCTGGGTGGACGCTGATGTTGGCTTTCACTGCATTCCGAGACCAAACGGGACGCACCTCAAAGAGCTAAAAGGACACACAGCCAAGCACAGAGCAGAGGGAAGGGTTACCAAAGGCACAGCAGCTTCCCAAGTGCACTCAGGTCCTCATCAAGGCCTCATCAGGGCCCTCAAAATGAGCTATTGGATGGTGATGTGAGAACTCGTGGCACAACAAAGGGGTTTAAGGTGAGCTGGCCACAGATTCAAAGCTTGACTTGCAGAACTGAAATGAAAACAGCAGTGTCAGCAGCATCTCCTCACACCTTTATCAGTCACGCACAATCACCAAGAATTTCTGGGAAAAATGTGCTTTTTCCTCCCCAGCTTGCTGCAGGACAGTGCTCAGATCAGCAGTAAGGCACACACCTTTCTCAGCTCTTCCTCCACCTTTTTATCCACAGGATTGGTGCACACTTTCTTCCAGTTCTGTACAGCAGCATCCAGTGGTTTAGTTGGGATTTCTTCATCATCAAAGTTGACAAAGATGGCATTGTGTGGGCGCCGGGCCCTGCTGAGACCAATCAGGTTCTCACCAGACACCTGGGGATTGTTGTAGCCCTCCCTAAGGAACAGGGAAAGACAAAAGGGACTCAGCTGGGTGAGCAATGGCTGGTTTAACTTTAGCCCAACCTCCCCTGATCACACATTGGCACCAGAAAAGACTCTCATGGCACCACTGAAGAAAGAAAAATTCAACTCAAATAAACCCCAAAACTTCTAAACTACATCCATTTGCACACTGAGAGAGGAGCTCTGCCCTGGGTGGCAGAAAACCCTCCAGCACTTGGCACTGATCTGTATGAAATGTGTTGGAACGCTAAAGGCTTCTCCCTCTGCATTTGCTCTCCTGGAGCTACTGCAGATACTCAGTGGGACAGGGGCAAAGCAAGAGGGAACTGCAGGTACCAACTCAATCTGGAAATTTCTTTTCCTGTAAAAAGTGCCAGTGAAGGCCAGTGAGAAAATGAAAGATGTTTCTTGTGGGAGATCTCCCAGACTGTTCTTCTGGCACAGGCAATTGGAGCCAGAAGGGCACAAGAACACATGGCATGGATTCTTGGAAACCCTGCCCTTGGCTCCAGCCCTCTGGAAGCAGGCAGGAACTGTGCCCTGCATCCCATCCTGTGTGAGGTGAGCTGGGAGACGCATCATCACCTTCACCTCACCCCCATCTCCCCTCACCTGGCAAATCCCCAAGTGGGATTTTGCTGAGGGTGCCACTGCCAGGCAGTTTCTGGTGGCTTTTTGCCTCTGTTGTGTCAAATCAAGAGGGACAAAACAAAAATTAAAAGGGTGAAATACATGAAAGATGTATCGTGAGAAAAGGCACCGACCTGTGCTGTATATCTGGGCGGTAAAAATAGTCCACAGGAGTGTCCAGACGTGAGAAAATGGGTGGTGGGATGTAAAGAGGCAAGTCTCTATTGAAAAATTCTTCCTTCTCTGGCTTGAGCATCAGGACTTTGTCATACATGGAGATTTGTTTGCCATCAGGGCCGGAGTGCATTGCCAGGTACTGGAAGTCAGACATTCCTGTAAGAAACAAAAAGTTAAAACATTGTGAAGTTTGTTGTGAATTCAACAATATTTCTCACACTCAACTTGCAGGAGCAGGAGTCTGACAAGTTTGTGCAAAGGTTTATCCAGCAGGGAGGCTGTAACACCAGGACACTTGATTTTCCTTCCAGTCCTCAAGCGGAACACCTCCCTTCCCCATCAAACACACTCATCTCTAAGCCACACACACACAGTCCCAGGGCTTACCTTGAAACTTGTAAACAGTGGTGACAATCCCCAGAATCTCCATCTCAAACTGGACTTCTGGCTGCATTTGTTCCTCGGTGGCCATCTGCTGCCTCCTCCTGGTCCTCCTGCAGACCCTGAGCAGCATGGTGGAGGTGGGGAAGCGGTTGGCACACACGGGGTGGCAATAGGGGTCCTTGGGGCGGAAATACAGCTCCAGCCTCTTGGCAGGGTCGGCGTAGATCTGTCAGCAAGGGGGACACAGCCCTGTCAGCAGCACCCCTGCGCTGCTGTGCCAGCCCCCAGCCCCACACGGTGCCCACCTGCTCCCCCCCACAGCCCCGGGGGGAGCCCCACCAACACCCCCAGCACATCACAGGGGGGTGCAGCCACTCCCATCCTGCGGATCAGCAAGAAATACGTTAAAAAATATAATATCCTGCATATCAGGAAGAAATGTTTCCCGGTGAGGATGGGCACAGGATGCCCAGAGAAGCTGTGGCAGCTTCATCCCTGGAAGCGTCCACAGATAGGATGGAGCAAGGTGGTCCAGTGGAAGGTATCCCGGCCCACTGCAAGAGGGTGGAATTGAATCAGCTTTATGGCCCCTTTCAACCCAAACCATTCTATAAGTGCACAATTTTACCGGACACCTGAATCCCACCCAGCTCGGGGACAGCAGGGAAGCGGCACCACCCCCAAACCACACATGGGCCCCGCGTGGGGATATGCTGGGCTGGATCGGCTCCCACAGAGGGTCCCACGCCGGGATCCCCGGCCCCTCCCGCCCCCATCCCCTCGCCCACAGCCAGGGCCTCTCTNACCCCTCCCGCCCCCACCCCCTCGCCCAGAGCCAGAGCCGCTCTCGCCGCCCCTCACACTCTACCCAGCGAGCCCGCACCCGCCCCGCGCCCACCGGGCCCCCTCACCCGCGACACGCCCTGCTCTCCTCCCAGC
>VXBU01014522.1:0-23354 GCA_013400315.1 Bombycilla garrulus
CAGAACAAAGACCACAACAAAGACAACATTCATTATAAGAAGCAATTAAGAGGAGTGGTGGCCTTTAACTCATCTCTCATGTTTTTGAGAACATGGTTCAGATAACAAAGGTCCTCCTTCATCACAGGCAGGTTAGCAATTCCACTCTTCTGAGGTTTCTGTTCAGGAAGCACTGTAAGTAATAGTGAATGTACACTCTACGTCTTGATGAAGAGCATTTAAAACAAGAAAGAAGATGCTGAGATGGAATGGAGTAAGTCCAAGGAGTAGCTACTACTTTTATTGTGCACAAGGGAGAAGGTATGTGAAATGTATCACAGCCTTAGAAGAACTACATATTTTTACAATTTAAAAACCAGAACATGCAGTATTTAATGTAATCATCAATATCATTAGAACCTCATCACTGGTATTAGTGATCCACTTTGCTTTGCTTCCCAACAGTTCTTTCCTTGGAAAAGCACATACTAGTAGCTCAGCACACTTCAAAGTGTCTTTGATTGTTTTATTCTCCACATGAAACTATTAAGAGTTTTCCTGTTAAACCTGATAACCCCACAGTGATTAATTCTTTCATAATTTCTATATTCCTGTAGCTGCTAGAGCGACACAGAACTGTGATCTCTAAACTCAAGGAGTAATTTTCCCCTATTTTAACTGCATCACTTCAAACAGCATTTGAATGAAGTGAGGTAGGCAAAAGGCTGAAGCAGTTACTATATTCTGGCTAGGAATTTCCAGAAACCTATGCAAACAGGTGCAAGCTAAACACAAAACATATTTTGCTGATTAAATAACTTTGACAGATTCCATGTTATGAGGTTTCATAACAAGTAGTAACAAGATGCAAGTACAAAATTCAAGTTGCTGCAGTAAATCCCACCCCCGAAATTGTAATTACTGTGTATTATTGTGGCTCATAATAAAGTCTGTTATCCTAAATTTTGTATTGAAAAGCTGATACAAAAAGAAACCTGATTCTGCACTCTTAGATAATCTGGTAAACACAAATAATAACAGATTATCCTAACTAAATTCAGGCTTAAAGTGAGATTTAGATTGTTAAAGCCATGTCTGTATATTTCACTTCACTTTGTAATAGCAGTACAATAAAAAGCCAACAATTCCACCTCCAGCTTCGGTGAACAGAGATACCATTACACCACATGTAGTGAGAAACACCTTCTCCACATTTTAATGGAAGTAGGAAGACATCAGAAAATGCATTGTTTTCTAGAAGCACGTAAAAACTTACAATCAGTTTTTTTCAGTCTATTTTTAAAAAGCAAGTACATTTAAAGGTTTTATAATTATACTTTAAGAAAGCACTATTTCTGACAAGCATCCTTTTTGGAGGGAAAAATCACTGATATAACAATACAGAATGCAAAAGAACAGATTCTTTTTAACACCTAATTAGCAGACTAATTAGTTACAAATCTAAACAGCTCTCCTCTCTCTACCTACATGACATAGCTGGCTAGTTCTAAAGTTCAATTCAAAATTGCCATAAAGTGGTGACAAATTAAGTTTAATTGTATTGACACTATTGGAAGAACTGGAGTAAAACCACTCCGACTTTTGCACCACACTTCAACAACATTAACATTCATAAGTTGCTACACAGATGTTCTTGTAAAATCAAAAACAGTGTTTGATGTTGGAAGAGATCTCTGGAAGTCATCTTGCCCAACCCCCCTGGGTAAGCAGGGAAGTGGCCAAGAACAACTGTATACTACAAAGCAAAAGTAATTTGCAAAAATGTATATAAAACCTACAGTTTCTGAAACAATTTGATTAATACAGTTTTTCTGAACATCAGTTCTCAGATGAGCTGCCTACATATACATCACTTTGGGTATACTTGAATAATAAGGTTTTTCCACCGTTATTATTGGAGTTTTAGGTTGTGTTTCTTTGAACACAATCTATGTTCTATTCACTAATGCCATCTTAATCTTGCCCAGAGTGCTCTGCACTGCAGATCACTGTGGAGATTGCTGCCACATAAGCTGATTCCTTCCTATATCCTTTAGAAAAAAAAAGAATCCAGATCAGAAAGAATATATATTAAGAATAGGAGTTATCATACAGGCAACTCTCCTTAACCTCAGAAGACTATACATGTGCAGTAGTATACTCCACATACTCAATGATCCAAACCTTCTATGAACACAAAGGCAACAACTACGCTTAAGAAGTGAACATCAAAATCTATGAATAAAACACCTGAGAACGTCCACTAGAAACAACGCAAGACAGCTTTTTGTGCCAACTGCTTAGTTTTATTTAATCAACCACACATCCTGCACAGGGCCTACCTGAATACGCTCCAGCACTTTGGAGAATTTATGACTAGACATAGTCCACTTTCTAATTCTCCATATGGGGAAAAAAATAATGAGGACCAGAGCATGAGATAAATAAGCTTGGTAGGTGAAGGTCACTGAAATCAACGTCTGTTATACAAACACTGTAATAATGCAGACAACACACTGAATCTTTTCTTCAACACTCTCATGATGGTTCATAAGAGGAATTAATAGAAGAATAGAGATAGAAATCTCCAGTACATTTATCAGCACTCTGAAGAACAGAAAGGAAGTTAAAAAGCCTACAGTAAAGCTAACATTTATTGTTTTTAAGATAGTTTTCTTTGACTAGAATAGAAATACACAGAGATTTTTCTCTAGTGCAAGATACCACAGGTGCTAAAGCAATTGTCTTAGCTGAGGTGGTGTTAACTACTTTGTGCAGGTTTGCCACAGATGCCTAGTTAACTTTTCTTTGCATCAGTTCCATTTAAATCCTTTCAGAACCAATTATAATAAACAAAAACATGTGCTTACCAATGAAAATACAAGTTTATCAGAAAAAAAAGTTTAAAAAATTAGTTTTGACCCGACTAGTTTTAATACACTAATAGTATTACAGATGACAGAAACACATTAATGTATTTATTTTCCTTTGGTGTAACACAACACTACTGATGGTGTTTAAAGACTCTAGATAGGGGATTTTTGTTGTTGGCTACACCCTGCCCCCTATTTTTATGTGGCTAGAATAATGTTACCACATACATGGTCTTTATACTGAAAGCAGCCCTTCACTTACACTGTCCTACATTCCCACTGAAGGGTGTGTCCAGTAATCTTAGCTCCAGTTTTAGTACCTTTTACTTTTAATGATCTTCCAGCATAGATTCACTGAAATACAAAGCCTCAAGCTTGAAAGTCTTCATTAGTAAATTACACCATGTTGGTTTACAGAAGTGGCTGGCACAGGATGACAAGCATTTATGTTAATCTTCACGTGCCTACTGAAAATAGCGCCCAGCAGTATGCCAGCCCAGTGCTGCCCTGCAGTGACTGGGAGAGCACTAGTTAGCATGGCTAAAGGCACACAAGTTGACAGCCTAATAGTATGGAAGAGTTTAATAGTTTAGGCAATTAAACATTGTGCATAGCAATGCTCTCAAATGCCACAGCCAGAGAGAGCAGAAAAATTCAAGGGACATATTAAAAAGTTACTCCGAAGATTAACTCCTTTGTGGGATTCTTGGGCTGCCCTTCACTTTTCTTTTAGGTGTTAGAGACTTTTTTTTCAAAGGGAAAGAGAATACAGCACTTACTTAACTGTAATGCTCTCAATTAAAACTCAATTTAATTCTGAAACTAAATGTTCATATTTAGCCAACAGGATCTAATGTGTTAGACCTGTTCTGTGGCAAGTTTTCTACCCCTCTTTAGCCTTTGGGATAAAGGTGGTTTTTATATATTGCTTTTAGGGTTTTTGTTTCAATATATGTTCTCTCACTTATTTGAAAGTAAGATGTCCAAAGTGTTATGTCTGCTGCTTTCAGACAGAAAATCTGCTGATACAAGACACTTGAATGCAGTTGCAATGCTGACAATCTCCTGTAGATTGAAGAGGGAGCAGAAGAGTAAAACTCTTTATCTTCTGCCTCAACTACCTTGGTTTTGATTAGAGTCTACACAGTCACATACAAAAGCCATAAACTCTCAGGAGAACAATGATTATGTACAATTTGAAAACAACAGTTTAAAGAAGTAGCTTCTCGCATTACGTTTTGAAGTCCAGATGCAACACAGAAATCTAAAAGAAATATACAACTTGAACACAGACTGATGGCAAAGCCTTCAAGTGGATGGAGAACAACTGAAGATACACAAAAGAACATGTCAAATAATGTGAATATTCGCAAAAAGCACACACCATCAGCATGTTTTAAATGATGATGTGCTTATAATATTTTTCTATTGTTAAATCTATAGAAGCTCATCTTATCACAGCTGAAGCCTCTGAACTGTCACCAACTTTTCAACATTTTTTGTCACTTTACTTTTTATTAAAGCTACTAGATTAGGCAGTGGATTTCCAACTCAACAGGCGTGGCTGTGAAGTAACCTCAAAAAGAAGGTTTTAACCTCAGAAAAAACAGAAAAACTGGCTGGTTTTACCTATCTGAGGTCACTAATGAAAAGCAGCAGTCTTACGTAGCTTTAGAAACACCCCCCCATCTTTTTATGGCATCACATCTACTTTACCTGTCAATTCTTAAGAGAAGTTGCTTTTATTCTATTAGAATAGCACTTCAGACCACAAAAATAAAATTGATGTGACAAGTAAAATATCATATCATTCATCTGCCCCTTTAGAACAAGAAAATTTCTCTTCCTCATTGGGCTTAAAAGCATCTGTTAGACAATGTGAATAAACTCGAATCCAGCAGCAAGCTAATATACTGTACTGCTTCCCTGTGCATGTCATTGTTTAATGCCTTTCAGCTGTCATTATAGCAACCAGCTATATCACTCAGGATAAAACTGCAGGTGAGAATTTCCTCTTCCCTTACAAATAAAATTGCTCCAATGAATAGAATGCAAAACAAAAAATCTGGCAACATGAAGCTCTGTTTACTATCTGGTTAGTAAATCTAAAGTAATTTTAATGGAATAACCTTTTTTTAATACTCTAAATTTTATACAAATTCTTCACAAAACTGTGTTACCAATGTCTTTCAGTAATAAACAGCACAAAAATTAAGGTTAAAAGCATAGCAAGAATAAGCATATTGCATATATAAATAGAGACATGTGATACCAACCTTCTTAAGGGAATACTGCAACCAAAATCATCATTTACTTCAAAAGAATCAGAATGCAAAGAAACCAAACAATGGTCTCACTAAAGTGACAAACCAATTCAAGTCCACAGAAGCAGGGCAAAAGAAAGCAACCCCCGCTCATCCCAGTACAAAGCATTACTAATTTGGTGGTTTATACTGATCATTGAAAAAGTCACAGGAAAGGTAAAGACAACAGACTGACTGGAATGATTGCAGGACATGGGGCAGGGAAAAGAGACTAAACAGAACAAGGCCATCAAGGATTTGTTCAACAAGTAGTTTTTCTTTAAGGTTCCAGAACTATCTACAAAGTTATTCACACAGAACAAAAAACTGCCATCATTAAAATGATTTTTTTTCAGAACAGCAGTAAAGCTTTTAGCTGACTTCTCTTTACAGTTAGAAAACTAACGTTGTATCACTCATTTTGCAGACTAACATGAATACATATTGGACCCAGTTAACACTATGACAAACAGCCTACAGGTTATCACAAAGTAAGATTAAGCTAACAATGCAATATTATTGCACGTACATAATACTGTCTGATCTTCCAAACAGCTAACACCACTCTGTTTACTTATCCCTAATCGCTACCAACCATTAAGTTAGAGTAAGTAAGATTGTCTAGTGAAAGAAAATACAAAATACTTAATTGCATTAAGAAGAAAGTTTTCCAAAATCTATTTACAAATTGGTCATTGAACACTTCTGTGCAAAGTTGAAGTCTGTAACTTTATTAAAAAATATCTGCAGGTATTAGATGCAATAGATTTCACTGAAAAATAAAACCACACCTTGGTGCTCAGTCTTACCTCAGCCCATTTAAGAATACAGGTCATGCAGAAGGTATGATTGCAGTTCTCAGGAAATCCAATCTCTTCTTCTAGTAGGCAGTTCAGACAGATGGGGCACGTGTTGCCATCATACAGCAAAGCAGAACAGGAACAGCTCTCCTCATTTTCTTCACCTGGTATTATTAACACTGACACTTAGAAGTTTTGACAGTTTTTGAAACAAAGTCCTACTAGAATTGAATAATAAAGAAGTAAGAATTCTTTCAAGTGCTCCTCTGGCCAGCTTCTTGGCTGCATTGGACCTTAAAACTGAATTCAACTTGCTTGTAACTACAAAAAACTGTTTCAGGTGAAAAAAACTAAGCAACTTATTTCATAGACTACTGTACCAGTCTTTGCCATTAAAACAAAGGCAAGTGAATTACAGGGATATTTCAATAAAGCAGGCATTGCAGTCTTTTCTATTGGTTATGTAGTCATTTAGATACAATTCTCTGAAATTCTTTCTTTCTTTCTCCTTGGGTGTTTGCACTTTCTCCATGACATAAATTACCCCAGCATATTCTATATTCATTATCTTATATACACATGGTCTACCTTTAGTTTTTCTGTCTTAGAATTATCTTAATCTGAATATCTTCAAATATTCACCTAATCATGTACATAAAATAAAAATGCTCCTGATTCTGTTGGAGTTAGGTGTTTTCAGAATACAAAAAATGTATGAATTTTTCTTCATGAAATTTTACTTTGAATTAATAATTTTCTCTGAATATCAATTGCTATCAATATTTGTATTTTGCTACTAGAAGTTAACAAGTAATAACAAAAGAAGAGACTTGGAAATTATACGGGGACCTCACAGGCCAAAGCCAAATATTATGAGATAGTGGTTATGTTTACACAACTTCTTTCAAAACAAGGAGCATACTAATTGAGACAACAAATGAAAAAAAAAACAGACCTTCACAGCTTGAACCTGAATAATATGCTTCAATATTTTCACACACACAAACTTTACCTTCCATGCCTTCATGCGTCTGATCCTCAGTATCTTGAATATATTGCTTTCTGTTCTTCATCTTACAAAATGCAGTCTGGAAAACAGAGGCAGTTCATTTAGATCGCACCTTGAAAATAAAAAAATGAGTATTCTCCATTGTAGAGTAGAAATACATGATATTAGAAGTTAAGAGACCAGTTACAATGTTTGCAATTTATAAGTATCATTATTGTTGTCTAGCATCTAATGTTTCCAACTTCAAAATTTGCTTTTGTTCAACAGATGCAAAGTTTTTTGCAGTGTTTTAAGGCTACCACTGGTGCTTTTATTTTTAAAAATTAAATATATTGCTAAGTTTCTGTTCAAACCACCCCACGCAACACTGCAGTAACACCTGCAAACTGCCATATGCAAACAGTTGAAGCAACAAATTTTAAACACTCAAGCACCAGAAGAGTTGCTCTACAAACCTAGAGTCACCGTAGTAGTGGCAACTGAAAAAAATGAAAGCAGCTTATATCTGTATTACAAAAGCAAAAAGGAAATAATTCAAACTATTTACACTCAGTAAAACATGTAGAGAAGTTTGTATCAAACAAGGGACAGGTCACAAGCACAGGTGCAGTGCTTGTGAATAGCACAGATAAAGTACATCACAAAGGTTGAAAGAATTTGCCCCTGCATAAGAAATAGCAAATTTATGTTCCTTGGAAGCTTACTTAATACATGTAGAATGAAACACCCTCGAGAAAAGTATCTACACCAAGGACGGAATCTCCTGCATTTCAAACTCCTGCAGTCACAGCAGAGATAGTATATACACTACACACCTAAAGCTCCAACCCAAGCCCCAGAGGGAACAACAGGTTTCTTCAAAATTAAATGAAGCTTTAAAAATTATTAGTATTTAAAAGGATAAACTAAAAATTCAGAAGACATTGAAGAAATCAAAGATTACCAAGATCTGCTACTTAAGCACTCAAACCTGAAGCAAAGCAACTGAGGTTTACTCTCACACTTTGACAGCTTTGCTAGACAAAGCAGCAGGACAGAGCTGAAACTGGCACAATCACAGCCCTCAACTAAAATTCCTCCTATTTCACTCAGAAACTACTATCAAGACATCCAGAAGAGAGACACAGAATTTGCTTCCCCAAACTTTTCTTCTGATCAAGTCTTTATTGCTTGATCTTGGCAGCAGCAAGTGTTTTAATGATCATTTTTTATACTAAGAAAAGCAACTCTGCTGCACATTCCCATCATGTATACTTCCCATTTTCTTAGGCAACCCAAGAAATCAGGACTCAGATCCGTGAGTCTCAAAACACAGACAGTTTGCTAAAGAAATGGTCAGAACTGTGAAACAAATTAGAAATCTGCAATTAGAATTCAAAATGGCTTCAATATTCCTATTAGAAATTACTTTTTGATTCCACAAAGGGAACATGGGAATCAATCCAGCTGAGGGTAGGGGAAAGTCAAGGGACAAGGAGAGAAAAACCTAGCTTTAAGGGATTTCCCCCCTACAATACTATCACATTTTTACATCTAAAATTATTTCAAAAGATATCATTAATACATGGTATCAACTGTAGGCTGGTTACCAGCACTAATACACTGACCAAGCCACAGCCAATGCTGTAAGCTACAGGCAAGTTCTGTTGGCAGAACAACTACTGTCCAGAGCTCGACCTTTTGCAAGCTAAGCAAATGGAAACTCAACCCAAGTCAAGCTGCTTCTTTAAAATTTAATGCCTTCAACGAGCAAAATCTGCACAAAATTAGGACAGATAAGACCACCAAAACCACATCTGAATTTAGGAGATTGTGGTCTGTTGCTTTCATTCTGATTTGCACAAGTGGCTTTGGCCCCAGCAAGTGTAAATCATTCAGTAGTGTGCAGTATAGATACTTTAATACATAAAACATAAGAACATCTCTTCTGCTCTACATCTTAAAACCTCAGCAATGCTTTACAGAAGCAGAAAATTCCACAAGCTGTACTCAAACATCTTTCAACCCTACACATCCCAGGACACCTTATAGCCGAGTCGGTTTCAAGACAAGATCAAGAATTCTGCCCTCTACATACATCCACAGAAAAATATTGAAAGGCACAATCTAGATACCAAATTAAGGAGTAGGTTTTGAGTTCACACTTATTCTAATAGAGGTCTTGAATTCACTAAAACAGATTGCAGAAAAAGAACACAGAAGCTCTTCAAATTTGTTTTTCCCCAGAAAAAACAACATTTTGCTCCACTGTACTCTTTCTAGACACAAACATCCCAGAAATTCTGACACACTTTCAATAATTAGACAAACAGAGATCCTAAAATTCTGATAGAATATCAGTAAATCCAAGACATGCATCAACTGAAAACATTTATACGGTGTTACCCCATTCTTCTCACAAGACTATTATTTAAACAGATCCTGAGTGCTGCTAACGCATTTCACAGATGACTTTGCACAGCATAACTTCATCAATTTGACATTGCATTTCACACAACACAGCAGAGAAATTTAATATTAATGAAATTTTTATAAATAAAGTAAAAGATATCAAAATTTACACACTATGTAACAGATTAACTTTGAAAAGACTATTTTCTCCACCACCTTAAAAGGGGCATCACAGGCATTAGAATAGCAGAAGAGTTAACACTGGACTACTATTAAATTTATATGATTAAAAGCAGAGTTAGGAAAAGAAAACCTGGTGGTTTAGAAAGAGCAGACAGCATAGAAAACAGAATACTTATTTTCCCAAAATGTGATAAGACAGTAACAAGCACCATAGTATGCTTATGCTGAAAAAAAAAATAAAATCACCCCTCTCCAAACTCTACAGATAATCCTTTCTAAGAATGCCTAAAGACAGCATAGCATCACAGCCAAGATGGTACTTTTCTGGTGCTTATACATTCTCAATGGAATTACTTTCTAAGAGAAATATTTTATTTTATATTTGACATAGAGACAAGGGCATTCTAGTACATTAAACTGAGAACACTGATCAGGGACACTACACAACACTGCCTCATTTCCCTGTTCTCTTAAAATAATTAAATGTTTAAGTTTCCAGGCTATTCTTCCAAATAAATGAAACTCCTGTTCTTGTTTTCATGGAATGCATCTGCCAATGAAAGTGCTCAAAGAGAGTTGACTGTAGATTGTGGTAACAGATTTGTCACTGTCCATCTGAGGAACACAGCTTCATGAAGAACTTAAACAACTCCATAAAGCAGACTAAGGGCCATGCACACATTAAACTATTTCCTATATCATAAAAGTACAAGTGTGATTCACATAAACTACTTCATACAACTCACAGCCTAAAAATACAGATGTATTTCAACACTAATCTATTGTGCACATAGAAAGAAAAGACTTAGTCTGTTCAAAGTCATGCTTCTTAATTTCTTAATGAATCTATTCTATTACAATCTTAAATAGACATAGAAAAAGCATTGGATTTAAAAAATTACAGAAGCGTAGTTATAAGTGGCACATGAAATTAGCACATGCCTCCTTTTTGCCTAACTACAAAACATAAGCATTCTTTATACCCTGTAAATCAAATGTAACAACAAAATACACTCTTCCTCCAACACAGTAACTGTCTAGAGACTCATCTACACAGAAGCACCTCAGTCCAACTGGAAAGGGGGATAGAAATCAAGAACGCCTGCAACAAGGTCTCCAGTGAGAAAGTGCAAAATTATGTCCAAGACACCTCAGTCATTTCTGCAACAGATTTAACTCAGGAAACATTTGTAATTGAACTATCAGCTTCCTAGATACATGTTGCATTAATACCCAGAGTAGCAACTTATTTTGACTGTTATATTCTTACTACTCTATTTCTAAAAGTATTTTATTTTAAAAAGGATCAGGGGGACTCTTAGTTATATTTTTATTTTTTAATACCTCAAGAAACAATCAGTTTCAATTATGAAACAACAGTCAGACATATTTAGTACACAGAACTTATTTGCTTAATAAACAACAGTAACATTCTTCACTCCCATCAAAATTTTGGGCAGTAATAAGTAGGACTCTGTTTCTTCCCATGCATTTTCATGGTCATTAAGAAACCTGGAAAAGAGGTTCAAGCTGCTCCCTCAACAAACATATTCTTGAAGAAAACAGATCTCAACAACTAGTCACATACACAAAAAGTGGTTTTTTGGGGTGGTGGTGGTTTTTGTTATTGTATTTTTGTAGTTAATTACAGAACATGTATCCTCTGAATTTCCTCCTGTGGCTCATCCTAATCTCTGGACTATTACTGGGAAAATGTCTAGCTGCTGATGAAAATTTTTAAACATTTTGCCAGAACTTTTGTGCTGTCTAAGAGATGGGCTGAGAAAACATTTATAATTTGCAATGACAGTTGAATATTTGAAAAGCTTTTGACTTACTTGTATCACTATGTCTAACACAACACATATACCAAGAAAAAGAACAGAAAAAAAAAACCCCAACACATTACTGGGTATTTATCTAAGTACATCAAGAACCTTAACAGTTGTTCTATTTTTTGTTTGGAAAAACTTCTCATTTGTCAGAAGAGCCTTGTTAGAAGATAGACTTGCTTCAAGTGACAACTGAGTAATGTTTGCCCTTCAATAAATGAGGGCCACATTGAGAATCTGGAAGTACTTATCCTGGATTTTCTCCTTTTGCAGTAAAATCTCTTGGCCCAGCATATTAGTGAGAGTAGAACCAACGGTGGTACTCAAAAGC
This sequence comes from Bombycilla garrulus, assembly GCA_013400315.1. Lineage (NCBI taxonomy): Eukaryota > Metazoa > Chordata > Aves > Passeriformes > Bombycillidae > Bombycilla > Bombycilla garrulus. The sequence continues at coordinate 11,702 of VXBU01014522.1, forward strand.
AGGCTTTTTAAAGAGGATCTTTACTCTTTGTAAGCTTAAATTGTACCTTGTCTGCATTCCCAAACCAAATGCAATAGACCAGACAAAGATGAGGAGAAAGAAAAAGACCAATGCTATGCCTTAAGGAATAAAGAGAGATCTTTTTCTATAGGGTGGTTTAAGCCTGTTCATGTAGATCCAGTGTCTTAGAAAGAATCACTGCTATTCAGGCAAAGAGATACTGCTGATTTAAAGACTCTTTCCAGACCCTCTAAGGATGCAATTACCCAAGAGAGCTGAGCTAATCTAAGAGCTTGCTGCCACCCAAAGAAGCAGCTATGCCTCTCACCACTAGTGATGGTGGGCAGACTCATGAAGAGCCATAGGAGTCCAAAGACATTGCAAGTGACAGAATGAGGGAGGGAAGACATAAAAAGGCATTGCCCCTTTTGGCAGTGGTAAGATGCAAAAAAAAGCCCAGACTTTGTTGTCAAACTGCACCCCCTTCAAGGACACAGCAGTACCTGGATCAGCTGTCAGGTCCATGAAAATGCAAGGTAAAGCCACAGGAGAAAACTATCAAGGCCAAATGGCTAGAACTATACCATACTGAACAGTACACTGCTGTCTGTTGCTTTCCCCTTCCCTACAAAAAAAAAAAAAAANAAAAAGAAAAAAAAAAAGCCACCCCACTCAAAGCAACACAGTGGATATTATTCTCAGATTTTCCACAATCTAGCAGCAAGATACTGACATGTAAACTTCAATTACAGACACTGTGGCTACAGCTATGTCCCTGCTAGAATCAATGCTTTCATTTTTGTGGCCCACTCAACAATAGCAACACAAATAGCAGCTGCAAACACTCACTCGTGTCCAGTCAGCACTGGACAGGACAACACCATAACTGCCTCCTAAGCAGGGAAGGCAGGCACAACTCCATCAAAATGTGTTTGAGAACTGCTGCAGTGACTCAGATGCAATGACTATGATTTAGTAATCTGTCTGACCATCCAGAAAGTCAAGAGTTTTAAGGAAGACTTGGAAGCTTACCATGGACACACATACACAATGTAATCTCCTTCCTGTATATAATGCTTATAAACAGTCTCAAAATCAGCAGCACAGATCTTTTCTTGTTAAGCAGTGGAATAGGCAGTGTTCCTCAATGAAGTTTAACTAAAGAGTACCTGCAAGACTTAAGTAACAGATAAGAGTAGTAAGAATGATGTAATTAAATAAGACCTCACATATTTGAGAATATTCTATACACTGTAGGGGACACCATGTCTTTTACAGAATGTTGGGTGTTGAAGCGCTGCTACATATCATATTGAACTCTATAGAGTTTCACCAGCAAAACATTTATGTTAACTGGACAGTGTAAAAAGGCAGCCTAGCAATGCCAGCAGTACCACTTCACTTATCTGTGCGTTGACAACTGATGCTTTAGCATTCTATGATTACTAAATGAAGAACACTTTACTCACCATAGTTATACAGATGTGTAAGGGTGAATAACCAAGTTCTAGCTCTACTTAGAAAAGTCACTATCCAAAAAGCTTCACTACAACACAGAACTAGACAGATTGCCAACTTGAAAAAAAAGGCAACATACTTACATTCCAAAACTCAAACTTTGCTGTTAATACCTCTTGAAACAGCATGGAGCCCATATCATACTCTTTAGTACAAACTTACCAAAGCTGTAAGAAACCTAAATTACAACAGGTTTACTACCCAGCAGATATCAACAAAGGAACAGGAACCTATCAAGGAACTTCTTATCTCTCTCTGTACTGGGAAACTCAAACATGGGAGAAGCATCCCTTCAACCTCAGAATCCCAGTCATGCAGCTAGCCTCCCAGTATACCAACTTTCATGTTCTTTCCCTTACCCAAGTAATCAGTTCTCATTAGTTTTTACCTAGTAATAAGGAAAAATAAGGATGTAGGTTGCAGAAGCACTAACGAGCACTAACAAAATGACAGTCAAAAATCTTGTATCAAAAGTTAACTGGTAATAAAGCTATCAGTCTTCAGCAAAATTCCAAATCTCATACTTCCCATCTGAAGAACCCATCCAAAAGAACAAGCCATTTAACCATTCTTAAGCAGTAATGAACTTAAAAAAATACCAACCACCAAAGTTTGTGAAATACTGTTGTCATCACCCCTCCTTCCCCACAAAGATGACACATGGGATGGCTGATTTGCCCAGACTCACGAGCATCCATATAACTACTGGGACAATCCATATAAAAACCAATTCTTCCAGCAAGCCACAAAAGGTAGGACATTTGAACCAAAACAGCTAAGGCCTCAAATAGATATTAATTGTCCTTGTCAAAAACACACTGAAGTAGTTTTCCCTGTATTCATCACTTCTCACCAAACTATCACACAAGATGTATCCCCAATTCTGAGGAAGCTCATGAAGAGGTAGAGGAAAACTGACCACAAGCTTGCCCAGCAGTTAGCAGTTCTCATCTTTCTGCATGTCTACTATAAAATACTTTGTTCCACTAGGATGGACAGCAGAAATTTAGGATCTCTCCCGAACTCATTTTAAAGGTGACAATAAACTGCATACTTCAGTAGGTTTTTCCACAAGTCAACATACATCAATTATCCCATAAGATTTTCAGTATCTGGGAGCAGCTGTGATGTTAGTTCATGAGACATTACATGCCAAAGTATAGCTAAGTGGCACCTCTATACTACCACTATGTTTCAGGGTGAACACTGACAACCAAGATGGCCCTGTGTTTAGGTAAATTCAATTCACAGACCAAAACCTAGATAAAGCTGATCTTGTTAGTCAGCAAATAAAATAAAAACAAAAAAAACCCCAAAAAACCCCCAAACAAACAAACAAACAAACAAACCCCACGCACTTAGGGGAGTTAGTTGTCACAGTGCACCTTCATTTGATTCAAAGTCTATGTTCCCAGCTGATCAATCTAACCTGTAATTCAAAGTTATGCTTGTGTGCCAGCTGGCTCTTTAGTGACACTTCTGGAGTCTGTGAGAAAACCCTTTCCTACTCTGCTAGAGAACAAATTATGTTACTCAAACCTCTGTCATCTCTTGACAATGAAGAGTGCAAAAGCAGTGAGGGCAAAGCCATGTAGCTTCCCTACATGCTAAACTAAGACAATTTTGCAGGGTAGCTCCTCAGTCAATCTGCACTGATAACGCTGCTTTCCAAAGATGTTCTGAATTATAGAACACAATCCCAGACCTAATTTTTACAGAAATGCACAGCTGGGCTCACAATAGCCATAAGGAGGAAACATTCATTGGAGCTGTCATTAAGTCCCTTGGGAAAAAACAGCTTCATTTATACAGAGGACAGGATGAATAAAACCTTCTAAAGACTGATACAAGGTGATGAAATGTGTATTCACAGAAACTAAAAGCCCAGCTTATTTTTCTTTCCAAACCAGTATTTTCAACAGAAGGTAATGTGCCTTCAGTACACTGTGCTGCTGGTTTCTCCCGTGCATGCATGTGAATGATAAGTCTCTCAACAGAAGATGCACTACACCACAACCACCCCTGTAGGAAGAACATGTGTTTGCCACTGGCTAAGTCACATCATTTCATATCCTGATAACAAAACACTGAAATACCGTAGTAATTACCATAATATAAAAAAATATTAAAGAGAAAACAGCGTACATAACATGCTCTCGCAAAGTGTAGAATTCAAGTACTTAGGCATTTTTTCTAAGTAGTCTGTGACTAAATGAGGTGAAATTGAGATTTACAAATAACAGGAACTCATTAGATTTTAGGTACTATTGTCATAGTGTACATGGTTCAAGCAACTAAATTGAATCAGATTAAACTCAGGACCTCGCCTTCTGCTGTTCAGGCTCCTTAGTTACATGCATACTTTTGCAGCTGGAAGGGATAGCATTACATACCAAAGTCAGCAAAAATGGCTCAGCCATTTCCAAGAACAGGGTTGTTTTTTTGGGTTTTTTTTTAAAGTACTTTTTTTCTAGCCACTTGGAAGCACTAGCATGTTCATGCTTTCCACCAAAGAGCAGATATTTGGCAGTGGGTCATGGAGAGTAAGAACATGCTTTCCACACAAGTAACCCTTCCAAATACAGCCATGTCATAGATTTGGGGGGAAAAAAAGAGTTGCATTTAGTCAGTAAATCTTTGTTAGTCATTGCATTTAATTCCCCCCCCACTAAACTTGATCTGTGCTTAGCACACACAAATAATTAAGTTCCTATTCCACTGATACACGGCACATACAACATTCCCACAAGATGAATGAGCATACTTCAGCCAGTGCTATGGTAACACAGCAGGACTTGTAGTCATCTCTCTGATGCTAAAGAAACTAGAAAGACCATCTCTATTTTTCTTAATACCATCCTAATCATAGCCAAATATCCAGACTCAAACACCAGGGATGCAGGAGCTGAACCAGAAGACCTTGCAAAGACAGAAGCAGTGAAGACTAAAACCTTTTAACAGGGGAAGGAAAAATGATGGGCAAAACAGATGGAGTATGACTGAGCTCAAATGAAAAGCTTAAGGGCAGCATCAAGAAGGATATTTAAGATGCAAAAAGTAACGGGCAACAGACAGAGTGGTAGGTGATTAGAGAAGCATCTTGAGCTGTAGACAAAAAGGACGAATGCAACAAAGGAAGCAACAGCCAATAATCGTCCAACTACAAACTACCACTATTTTTTCTTTTACCTAAACAACAGTTGTCATATTTTTTAGCGTCTGCATATTGAACCCCTGCAAAATGAAGGACATTCTTTTAACAAAATTTAAGTAATGCACAGGCCCCCCTATAACTTCATGGTTTAACTTACATGGGGAAAAAAAAACAACTACCGAAGATAAAAATACCCTGAACTTGAGTCGTCTATTAAAAGCATGCTGTTTTCATTTGAAACATCAAATCAAGGGTTTAGACTTGTGTCATGCTTATGACATGTTCATGATTTAAAAAACTGCATTTCTGCAAAAAGAAAATTCAGATTACAAGTAAAATATACAGACACTGAGTCAAAAATAAACATAAGAAAATAATATACCAATTTAAAAGTACATTTTGCCTCTCTGAGGCATACACTTAAAAAAACCCCAACATACTAAAATGAAAGCTATGGTGTCAAAAACACAGTCCTCAAGCTCCTTCTTGCTTTGAATAACAGCATTTCATAAGCTTAGGTCAAAGACCTACACTAACGTCTTACAAAACCTGAACAAAAAGAAAAGCCATATTTGTGGAAAAGAGTTTGTGAAGGATTTATAACTACTATAATAATTTTAAGCATAATTATATTTTATACAAAATCTCCTGCAATACCTGTAGAATAACAATGCACTGGATGTCATTTCAGAAGCAGTAGATAGATGGGGAGTAACCAGTTTCAATTACTGTTGATCTTGCTTTCACAGGATCTTGTTTTCACAGCCCTTACTCAGCAATAACTTTCAAGACAGCAAAAATAAAGTTACAAAACCCCATTCAGGAATGGAAGACAGGTATGTAAGAAAAGGTCCTTCTTAACACAAACAGCAATGCAAAGAGAGGTAACATAGACTATTAATGCAAAATGACAACCTCAGATCTGAGCTTGAAAATACAACCTGAACTCCATCACCTTTCCTTCCTGTCCTTCCAATTTGTGAAGAGAGTCTAATATACTCATGCTAATCACCTTTTTGGCTTCACCATATATATGTCATCAAAAAATTGTCTACAACACAACAATACATTACTGTGAATTCTTAAGTGACCAACATAGACTTTGTTATAATTGATTATTTTATGCCATGCATACCTTCAAAAAGAACTTAAGCTTTCCATATCAACAATGCTAGAAGCTCCCCACAAGGAGGAACTCCATTGTCATTCAAAGTTCCTCGCCAGAATAACAACCACAAAATAACCACTGGAACCCAGTAACTTATCCAAGATTTGCATAAGGTATCCTTCTTGCTTGGGCTGATGAAACAGCATCTTAAAAATCATGATTGCACAGATTTAAAGAGAAGAATGTACTTTACTTTCATTGTTATAGGTATCTTTATTTGGTAACATTTTTAAACCAAAACTTTAACGAGCTCAAGGTAGCCTAAATGGATTGATTTTTCTCCAGCTATTTCATAGGACTTCCAATCACTTTTTGTTATGCCCATCTATCCACAATGATCACTAACTCTGATCTAACAATTGATAAACTATGTCTTAAAAAAAAGCAAAACTGCTTATTCAGTAGCTATACGGAAAGCAGAGGAGAATTTCACTGCCCCTCTTATGTCCAAATTCCTGAAGTTATTCACTCTGAATAGCAAGCAGGCCAATTAAGACTGCATGCCTACCTTCAGATTCTACCTTAACATCCAGATTTTTAAGATCAGTTCAACTCATTTTCCTGTAAGTGTCCCCACCTCTCCCACGGAATAGCAAGAAAAGCACAAATTTTCATTGCTCCAGTTTTGGCCTGTGTTGCTATCTAAAGATATATAGCCTTCTATCAGACACTGATCACATGGAATTTCACATTCTTTAGTACTGCTGGCATCTAACAAAAGCCAGGTATTAAGTAGAGAGACAGCAAGGATTAACTCAATTGACATTTCCAAGAATTTCATACTAGATTGAAAAAGTTTCAAATATCACTAAACACATCACTCAGGTTTACTCTCAAATAGTACCTGCGAAGGCAGATCACAGTTAAGCAGTACTTTCCTAATCATTGCTTTTTAATGCAAGCTCAGCAATCCTTAAATTAAAAAATACGTTAAGACAGACATTATTATTAGTGTATTTTAGAAAAAGTGATCAGAAACTGCAACTTACCACACTATTAGGCTTTAGAAAACAGCTACTGGAAGGCACTTCTACTTCCTAGTTCCCTCTACATATGCTTTCATACATTTATATATTTACACACACTCACGCAAAGCCTGAATATCTCAAAGTTAGGAAGAAATTCCACCAATCACAGAATCATACAATTAAAATGTCACCTTTTCACTTTTGCTATGACAGAGTAATTTTGAGTTCAAATTCCAATTCTGTGTTCTCATGGAAGAGAAAAAGGCAAAAGCAATGCTACTGTTTCATCAAAATAAATTTGTGAGACAACATAATTTGCTAATAAAAAATAAATAGGTGAAAATATTCAGCACAACATACATAAATGTAAGATATAGATGTGCAATGCCTACACAGGTGTGTGTGTATGTATTTGTTTCCTGAATAAATTAAATGCAACATTTTGGTCATCCTTTGTGAAGTCAGTTAACAATTTCCCACATTTAGAAGTGATAACTTCTACATTTAGTGATACTGAACTTATTTCTCCAACTGCAAGTCCTTTAGGAAACTTGATGCATTGCAATAAAAAGACATAGGAAAGCTAAATCTTTCAAGAGGCAGCTGCTTCTTTTCTACATTTTTTTTAATGTCATTGTTTGACACTGACTAAACACCAGTGCATAGGCCAGGCACCCATAAAAAACTATTCACTCATTCTCTTCTGCTATAGTTGAGCAAAGGAGGGGGAAAAGTAAAACTTAAGAGCTCATGGGTTGAGATAAGGATTAGGAGAACACACTAAAAGGCAAAATAGGCTTAAACAGTATAAAAAATTATTAACAAAATTAAAATAAGATAATGAGAACTAAAATAAACATTTTTCCTCCTTCCAGACACTGCTTCCTTCCCACCAACAGCACAGAGACAAAACATGGGAGTCTTTATTTGGTCTGTTCTGTTTAAAAAAGAAAAAAAATCTTTATTCAATTTGATTAGGGAAAGGAGTTTGTTTTTTTCTGGTGTGCCGTGGGGTCTTCCCCACAGGAGACAGTTCTCTGTGAACTTTTCTAGAGTGGTTATAATTTTCATGAGTAGCAGTCCCACCCGACCTGCTGCAGTCCCTCCCAGGGCAAACTGTTTTCCCACAACTACTTTTCATAGGTCATTAGTTCATGGCACGTAGTCTTTTGAGGATGAGCTGCTCTACTTTGGAAGCAAGGGTGCTTTCTCTGTCTCTGGAATCAAGGGTCTTCTCTCTCTGTTCAAGTTTTCCTCTAGATTATAGCTATTCAGCATCTACTTGCTCCATCATGAGCACCTTTTCTCACAGGCTGCAAGGACACATCTACATCCCCTCATGCACTTAATAAATTACAGGAAAACAGTGCGTTGTATTATAGCCCTCACCACAGCTTGTTGAAAAATCTCAGCTCTGACGTTGGAGCACCTCCTCCTCCCCCTCCCTCCTTTCACGACCTTAGCGTCTCCATGTTCTCCTCACCTGTCTTCACCTCTTCCTTTTTTCTGACTAGGAAGAAAATTGTTATTTGTAGGTTCGTTTGCTCTCAAGTTTTATCAACTGAAAAGTTCTTATAGGGTTTTTTAGTGCTGAAAGGTCGATCCCCTCTGGGCTCCGCATCATGGCCCTTGCTGTTGGCCACGTGGTCTTCCCCAGCACCGCAGGGGCAGCCCTGGCTGCAGTAGTCCGATGTGTATCAAAATTAAGCAACTTTCTTGCAAATTGTGTCCATATCCTCACCAGCTGGGCGAAAAGAGATTAAACATGTAGGAAAGATACAATATCACCGCACACTGACCCTATCCAATCAAGCGCAGTGCTTTTCACGGCAAGGTGGACTAGTACATACAGATGAAACAAAATGTGTCTACGCTGCTGCAAAGCCATGAACTAGCTCTTGTTTTGAAGTGCTCTAGAAGACAGGCACTTAGAGATCTCTGCACTGAGGAGTGCAGAGGATGCTTAATGCTGCATCTCCAACCTGTAATTAAAAAAAGGCAGAAAGACTGGACAATAACAAGATTTATAAAATCTACTTCAGCCTTAAAGGGTTTACCAGATTAACCATAACAATTTAAGAATTCATTCAGAAAAACTGATAACAATGCCTGACAGCACAGAATAGTCAGTTTAGCCATCACAAAGAATTGGTCTGCATGTTTTTTTATAGGTATTAACTGGAAAGACGATTTTTCTCCCTCACCTTAGACTGTCAGCAAAGAAAATCTGAACACTGAACAGCGGACTGACAAAAAGCCAGGCTTCAAGAATGTTGGTGTAGGTATGACAAGTCAGCCCTTCAAACTTTTACCAGCAGTGTTTTTTTCACCCCTATTAATATAAAGTATGTTTAAATACACCATTATTTGAAAGACAAATTACCCTTTAATTGATATATAAAGCCAACTTAAGTGAAGTTTTTGCACAGGTTTTTTAGTACTCAGGACAGCAGAAAACAGAGTAGAATCTACAAAGACACCCCGTAACAGGATAAAACCAAAAACAATAGATGTATGTAACCTGAGAAGAACAATCATGTATGATGAGCAGAACCGTCTAAGTTTTATAAAATCAGGAGCTAGAAGCCATGCAACAACTGCACCAAACTGCAGCCAGCTGAGGGCACAGAGAAACTCTTTATCATCTAGATGTCTCCAAGGCAATAGCTGACTAACTGGAGCATAAGATAAACTTACAACTTACCGTTGGGTAAAACTCAACCACCTTCACATACACAATAAACTCAACCTTCACAAGTGACAGAGAACCACTAAATCATGGCCAGAGCAACACTCACCATATACCCGGAAAGGTGTTTTCAAAGGTAATCTGAATACAAGGTAAATTAGTCAACCCAGGATTACTGCTATTCAAGAAGGTCAGAAAAAACCATTCTCTTCCTCGACCATTTGGAAGAGAGAGATTTCCTCACACACATACAAAGCTGTTGCTTCCACTGCTCATTCCATAGCAGACTTTAAGGTCAGTGAAACACGAAAAAAAAAGATATATTTCTTATTTGTGTAATTTGTCACTCTGAAAGTTGACACATCAGCAAATGTAAAGTGCTGAAAAGAAAGCTTCAAAAGCTTTAATGTTCTGCTAAGTCTAAACAGCCATCCCTACCTCCAATATGTCTCACCTTATCTAAGGAAATCACAAAATCAAACACTGTATTCCTAGAAATCTTAAAGGATACACTTGAAAAACTACTTAGGATCATTTCCAAGCATTTTCCATGCCACTGAAGAGGATGCTATCCATTTTCTTTTAATACTGCGAGTTTCTAAATACAATTTTTCCAGTTAAAAAGCAGAGACATGGATTATCAAATATAACCAACCAAATAACAGCAAATTTTTTGTCACTCTGTCATTTCATGTAAGAAGTCCACTACTTATTTCTGCTAAGAGCAAATGAAATCATGACAAAATTACTCTCCCACGTGTAAGAAAATAATCTACACAGCAAAACCTTAAGCCAGATTATACTTAAAACTATGATCCATTGAAAAGAAAACCAACAGCCCCCATCACATTAGTGATCTACAAACTCAACACTGGGCACTCAGCTACATTTCCCTTTAAGTTTACCGAAGCTATAAAATTACAAACTTAAAATAGCTGTTCAATAATCAGGGATATTCCAATCTATCCCATAATAATTACTTAGATGGGCACAGCCTTAACTGTCTTTTGACATTTTAAATAAACGACTCTTTACCAACAGCACTTAGTTACTGATACTAAACACACGGTAACTACCTGGCCTTCCCCTCTGTTATCTCGTTCTTCCTAAGAATTTAAAATTAATTAGTAGTCTAAGAGGAAAACACCGTGAGAAGGCGGGGACCAATTTTAGTCCTAACAATACTGCTTTGTTTTGAAGTTATAAATGTGGAGATGGACTGTCAAAGCTGAGTTACATTTTGGGCTCAGGCTAATAATATTCTTTAATACTCACCAAAGGGAAAAAAAAGAAAGAATCTAGGACACCATGTACTACAAAACACTAGAACTGGAGATTATCTCACTGGCTCAGTAAACTGTTTCCAGGCTCCAGCGCTCCCCTGCGCAACTTTGGTGATGTTTTAGTCGCGATCCCACAGCAGCACAAAAGCAGAGCTAGGCTTTGAGCTGAGCTCTCCTCGCAACTTCCTCCACAACTCTAAGGTCCGATAAGCCGCTCCTCCAGCAAAAGCCACCGGTGTTTTCAGCTCCAGGCGCCCGGTCGAGCGCGCACCGCACCGGGAGCGGAGGGACGGCGGTGTTCGCGGGCCGTATCTTTGTTCAGCCTCGCTCACGGGTCAGCGGGCAGGACTGCTGCTCTTCCCGGTACGGTTTCACAAAAGCTTTCGGAACGGACGGGGCCGGCGGATCGCCTCGGCCGCCCCGCTTTGTTTCCCCTCTCGCCTCCGGGGGAGCGGAAGGAAGGGGAGCCGGACCCGCGTCTCGCCGCGGCGACCGAGCGTCAGCACCGCGCCGGGCTCCCGGTCGGCGCCACGACGCGGGCGGCGAGGAGGGGTGAGGAGGGGAGGGGAGGGAAGGGGGAAAACGCGGCCGGAGCCGGCAGCAAACTCCGCCCCAGCCGGCCGGAGCGGCGGGAGCGCCCCAGTCCGGCGGGCTCCGCGCGGGGGCGAAGGCCCCGGCCGAAGCGGGACAGCAACGCCTCCCGCCTGCTCTCCCCTCCCGGCCCGCCAGCGCTCAGCCCCGGCCCGCGGCCCCGAGCACTTCCCCTCGCCCGCGGAAATTCCCGAGGGAGGCGGCCGGCGCCAACCGCCGGTGCTCACCTGGCGCCGCGGCGTTCCCTGGCGCGGTCTGTGCCCCGCAGGGAGCTCCGTGCCC
>VXBU01014522.1:23514-127995 GCA_013400315.1 Bombycilla garrulus
GCCCTCTGGTGGCAGCACGCTGGCCGCGCGCGGCCGGGGGATGGGTGCGCGGCTGGTGACGTCATCTAGCCGCGACGCGAGGCACCCCAAGCGCCAAAGCTTTTTTTAAAATTTATTTTAGTAGTAATAGTAGTAATAGTAGCATTTTAGTAGAATTAGCAACAGGCACACTGGACAAAGCCCTGTGACCACAAGAGTGTGTGACGGGACAGAGTGGGTCCCGCCCCGCAGAGAGAGGAAGCAGTTCCTGGGGGCTCCAAGGCGCCGCGAGATCCGCGGTGGTTCGTGCTGGCTGTGGCCTGTGGCCCCACGGAAACAGCGACGCCTACTCCTTGTACGTTTCCATAGCCAGTTATTTTAAAGGCAGCTTGCCGTGGTGTCGTACGGCCTGATTATGGCAGACAGGAGAGCAGTTGAGTGCAGCAGCCGCTTCTGTGCGCTGGCCCTGTTCATCTGCCTCACAGCACCGCCAGACTCTGCCTCTGCTGGAGCCTCCTCCACATGGAGTCACAGGCAGCGGAGAGCCGGGAAGCGCCGTGGAGAGCCAAGCCCTCAGCTGAACCCCCTGGGGAAACACACCTGCCATAGCAACAAACCACAGGAAGGGGAAGCAGCTCCCCCAGACACGCGCGCTTGGTTGAGTGTCTCCTTCCGTTCAGAATGAAGTCACACCCTCAAAAGAGTAAAATGTATGTCAGAGTCAGTCTGCCAGGAATTATAATACCGTATTAGTTGCCATGATTACTGAGAGAGTATTAATTTAGAATCAAATCAGAAGAACTTGAATTAAGTAAGAGCAGGCTGCGGGACAGAATGTAAGAAGAGTAACAGGAAGGAAGGAAAAGGCTGTGTTCATTGGAACACAGGGAAATACAATAAGGCTGCAGGGAAATGTAATAACAAATAAGATTACTTCCATAGTTTGGAAAACATTGACTTAGGATTGGAGATTAAATGTCTAAGGTCTGATTTTAAAGTGATTAAGGTTAACAAATTCCTCAAATTCTTCAATGGGATTATGTAAATAAAGGAAAAAGGTGCTAGGAAAAATGGCATTAAAGAAAACCTTGTTATGAACACAAGTGCTGTTTTGACTACACTGAGATCTTGCATGAGTTAGAACTAGACACTGAAGCAAGGAGGAAGGGAGAACCGTAGCAGCAAAGCAGCCGTGTGTTTGCCTAGCCAATCACAGGGTCAGGTGTTGTTGCAAGGAGGGCATACTATATACAGCTACTGTATGTTACTCCTTGTTGCTGTTGAATCTTTTAATTAAAATGTTTACTAGGTCAGATGGAGAGAGCACTGGTGCTGTCACAAGTCACGAAGATGTTGCTGTCACCCACTCATGCTGCACAGATCATGTTGCACAGAACAGCCAGGCAAGCTTAAGAGAAATATCTGTGTGAGAGAGGAATGCAAAGAGAAACACTCATCACCTCTAATGTGCTGTCTGTACTTTCATTTGATCCTCTGACTGTCTGTCATCCATCCCAGCACTGGCCTTTATGGCTACTCACACAAAGTGGCTTTGGCCCCTCTCGCTCATCTTTTGAGATGGACATGTTCTGTACAGTGTTTATGATGGGGGAGGGGGAGGGAACAGACACCTGTGAGTTCCCTCCTGTCAGCTCTAGCAAATATGTCTTTAGTTTTCCTATGTGTACATGAAGTTTCAGCCTGCAGAGGTTTCCAGTCCAGTCAGGGCCAAAGGACAGTCCTGTCCAGTTGGGTGTCTGCCCCCAGAACCAGTCTGTCAAGGATGAGTGCTCGGTCAGTTCTGCCAAAGATGAGTGTGAGGTACAGCTCCTTCTCTGAGCTCTGTGCCTGCTGAAGGGGGGAGGGAGGAGTTCAGGTTTTGCACAGGGTTATAGAAAAAGGGGGTCTTGAACTCTGATTTTCTATTAATCTCAGCATACCCTGTGATATAGGCACTTTCATCAATTCATGCAACCATTAGTATTTTTCTCAAAAATCAAGCTAGGAGGATGATTTGAACTGAAAGGATAGCTGAAATATCATTAGGAATTGAGATGAGATGGCAGGAAAATAAGTATTAGCTGGGGCAAAGGTGATAACAATGGATACAGAAATTGTTAACATTTCTGGATTAGTGGATGAGTTGTCAGCACCAGCCAGTTTTGCTGAAAGGAGAATCTTAAATTCTAAAGATCTGGGAGCCAATTTTGTGATTTTTGACATTTGATAATTTTGGTTTCATGCTTTACAGTGGTAAAAACATAATGTCTTTAGTCTGTTTTAATGTGTTCTAAAGCCTACAGCTTCTTCAATTGTTCTTCAAGTGACTGATAGCAGAGGTTGTACTTAGTCGAGGTGGACACCACACCAGTGAATCCTTTGCAGGTGAAGAAATGAGGATGACCAGAAGCCAGATGTGCCAAAGAAAAACTGGCTGGGAATAAGGGTGGTATTAGGCTGAGGGAGAGAGGGAGATGACAGCAGAACTGAATGAGAGTATTTGATCGCTATATGGCGGAGCAAAGGAGGGGAGGTGATGCTTGATGAAAGTAAGGATGAGTCAAGCATGAGACTCCTGGAGGACAAAATAGCAGTTATCCATGAGAGCAGAAACTAGAATTGTCATAGAGCACAGAGGGGAAGATGGAGACCACTGCTTATTTGTGCTGTGAATTTAAATTCATAACTTGGAAGTATTCTGTGCCATCCTACACCATTTGCCATTCACACAACATTGCAATGATAGCACAGGTAAGTGACTTTTTTATTATGACTTTTTTCAGTGTAATGAGCTTGAAATTGTATTTGAAGCTGCCAGTATTACATTCTGTCTCTGGGAGAGAGGAGGTGAAAAAACTTGAGCATAGTGGATTGTTCTTCCTGCTGTGATGCTGCTGAGACTCATCAGTTAAGCCACTGAAATATGCTGTGCCCAGGAAACAGAAGAACTCTTGATGATGTAATACTTTTGCTGCCTGATTTCAGACTCATTTAAGTAATAAATGATTCATCTACTGGGTTCTTGCATTTTGAGCTTTTAAAGAATGCAGATATATGCAAATGGCATAAAAGAGGTGGACTCTTTCATACAGAGCTCATTCACCCTCTCTGCCCCGTGCAGGGTCAGTCATGTATATGATGTTCCTTCACTCAGTCTGTTCTTCAGTATCTCTAGTGGTGGACTCTCCTTCCAAAGTCTCCCTCCTCAAGCAGGCCATTTCTCTAGTTTAAAAATTATACTTTTGGAAAGCTGTTCTGATTCATATCTATGATCCTTCTGAATGCATCAGAAGCCCATTCATTTCTCCTTGTCCACCATAAGCACTATCAGGACTGGTTGTCCCCTTTCTTTTTGAAACAAGTTTTTACTTGCTTTTACCATTTTTAATTCCTTTTCAATCTCTCTTTTAGGTTAAACAACATTGAAATGTCTACTAAAATCAATTATATGGTAAGTGCTTTTGTCTGCCTTATCCAAGGGGCTTGAAATTTTCCTGTAAAAAGAAATGAGAGTGCTGTGGCAGCAGTTATTATTGAAAAATTAGTGTTGGACATTGTCTTCTTCTTAACTTTGAAGTAATTAAAAATTGTTAGCTTGATAATTTTTTCAGAGAGTTTTTCTTCAGGCTCTGTCTCTCCCTCTTTCCAGCAATAAATTTTTGTTATTGTTTTAATTTGAAATTCAACTTTGTCTTGTGTTTATATATTATGCAAAATAAACAATTAACTGAAAATATGCTAACTGGATTAGTTCATTGTTCCAGTAATGTGGTGTTCTGAAGTCACTGTCTTTGGTACTGGCATTCTTTTTAGGGAATTTTTAACTTTGAAATTCTGCTATGTCTGTCTGTCTGTCTGTCTATCTATCTATCTAAGTAAGTAGGTTTTATGGTTGTTTTTTTTTGTCAAGATGCCTCAAATACTTGGCTGCACAGAGAATGTTATTTCAGTGATAGTGCTTTTCATTTCTTTCTTTAGAAATTGTTTGATTGAGAGACTGGTTGTTTTCACTTACATGCAGAATGTCTTTGCTTGCAAGTTTCATTGTTTAGAAATACATCATGATGCTCTATAAATAAAAGTAAGTGGGATGAGTTAACATGCAATAGTGAGGAATTAGGGACTTTTTTTAGCCAAAGGGAATGTAAAAGTTTGGTCTAATACCTAAAAAAAAATCTTTTTTGAGAGTATAGTCACTCACAATATAGACAACTCTTCTGATTCCTTTCTTCTTCTTCTTCTTAATTTTTTTTCTTGTATTTGTTATAACAAATCCAGAATCACAGAATATCCTGAGTTGGAAGAGACCCACAAGAATCATCAAAATCCAACTCCTGGCCCTACAAAGGACAAACCCAAGAATCACAAATGCTGGCAGCCATAGCAATGTTGGAAACAAAATTTTCAAGCCTCTGCTTTGGAGTTTTGTTTGATTGGTTGTTTGATTGGGTTGCTGGTTTTTTGTTTTTGGTTTTGTTTTTTTTTCTGGTCTTCTAATTCATTCAAAGATGCTCCTCAGTTACTACTGGTTCTACTATTCCCATTTGAACCAGCCATGTTTGCCATTTAGTAAAGTATATACAGTTGTCCCTATTGGCCTGATCTTTGGCAAAACTGAGTTTCAAAAGATGGATGGGATCAGATCAGATAAAATTTGACAGCACACATTTCAGATTCACAGTCTCTCCGTGTTCAGTGTCCACATGTCAGTTCCTAGGAGTTTCCTGCTCAAATAAAGTATGTTCTAGCTCTGAAGCTGAAAATCTTGGACAAACCCTAGGATATCAGACTTTCTCACTTCTTTGTGGGTAGCAGCAACCCTTCTGTATAGGATCAGAGGAATGTGTAATGGTCTTGGCTGGAATTTTTCTATTCTTATGCCAGATTGTTGGTCACACTTTTTGACTGTGCTCCATGGGGATAGACTGGAATTCTCTGGAATACATCCCACTATATTGAAATGAAATGAAATGAAAGATGTTATTAACAGTAATATTGAGTATCTGGAAGAAGAAAAGGATTTCTGAGGAACCAGGATATGAGATAATAAGCCATAATTTATACTATATAGCTATATTGTTTAGTATGCAAGAAATGGGATAGGTGTTATCCTGTCATGGAGACACCATTCTTTAATTATTCCAAGAGTTCCCAAAATGCATTTTGCATCCTAGTACTGTGCTGTAACCAACCACATTTATTCGCAGTCTTAAGACAAAAAGTCCTCAGAGCCTTTAACATGTACATGTACATGTACATATCTCACAATTTCTAACAAAAATCCAACAGTGCACTCCTTAGCAAAAATAGCCACCTTTCTTTCCTTGTTCCAAATTATTTGTTCTAATTCATGGGATGATGACCTGTCTTACCAATTTAGTCCATTGAACTTAAGCTGAACCATATTACTTAATGTTTCTCTTCACCACCCTGAACAGGATTACTGGTTTTATTCAAACTTGGTGTAACAACAGGTTGACGTAAATATTGTTTAAAGTGTTGAGTGTAAGTACCACCCTTCATCTTAGAATAACTATAGGAGATAGCTAAATAAAAGCAAAGTTAAACTTAAATTAAAGGCACACATGGGCTTGAAACCATTGAATAAAAACATTTTGCTCTGGGACTGTGTATGACAGAGTGAGAGGAGGATGAGAGGGAATGAAGTTCACTGGTGTCATGGTTTAACCCCAGCCAGCAGCCAAGCCCCAGGCTGCTGCACTCCATAGAGGGAGAAGCTGCTCTTTATTGTGTCCCAGCACTCACAGACATCAACAAACTTAGAAAACAGTGCTCCTCCCCTATCTTTTTCCTTATTTTTGTTTACTTCAAGGGATGAAAAGTCATATCTGAACCATACTGGAGAACATCATACTGCAATCTAATAGCCTTGCTTCATGTGAATCAATATTTTTGTACTCACATGAATATCTAAAAGATTTTTATTTTTTAAACAGATGCAAAATGTCCATTAGTTGATTTTTTTACATGACAGATATGGACAGATTGATTTTTCTGAAATTCCTTATTTAACCTTGAGAGGCTAAGAACACTCTTTGGCCTTTGCTGGTTCTATTATAGAAGAGCTCCTTATATTTCATTTAAAATGCTGAATCTTTAGCACAGATTTGCTTTCTCTAAAGTATTGATTAACTACTACAGGTCAAAGGTGCTTTGAAATCTTTGTCTTCCTTAGTTGTCCAGCGTGTTGAATCCTGCAGTGGCCTTTGCCCTTCCCTGAGATTTTGAATACACCAGACTTCTCAAAGTTTCCTGCACTTCCCACTCCTCCTGTTGAGGAAATCTGTGTCCATAACTTTGTGGTTTAGCAATGGCAGTAGCAGGATGAACAGGAGTCTCTGAGATCCAGCCTACCATGCCATCAAGTTGTGGTGCAAGAGAAGTTAAAGAACATGGTGCAGAACAGTGTCTCCAGAAAATGTCTGTCTTTTCATATCAAGAGACATACCTTCCCCTCTTGCCTTATCTGTCCCTCTCCCAAAGGTTTCGATTTTGGGGGGAAAAAAAGAATAAAGACTACCACACGCAAGACAAATAAGTCTCAAACTGATGGTTCTTTATAATAATCTGCCATGCAGTTTGAAATATTGTTTCTGCTCTCTCTTGCGAGGTGGTAACCATCTGCAAAATGGAAAAGCAGATAACCAGAGATGGAAATAATCTCTTTGGTCCATGAGTCATTCAAGCTTGTCACGAAGTACCCAGAGAGGGCAGAATACAATTCATGTTCACTTTTGGTAATGTTTTGGTGAGGCGGTGATGAGAAAAAAAAAATTTTACTTGTTTTGATTTTGAGATAGTTAATTTTATCTTTTCAGTAAGTCTGAGTCAGCCGATTTGATTCCCTGTGATGGCTGTGTGGCTCTTCTACACAAAAGGCAGAAAACAGAAATTTAATTCAGCATCTCACAGGTGGAAAACAGAATTGCTCTGAGGCAGCAGCTCTCAGGGGCTGGGAAGTTTTCTGGAAGACTTTCAGGCCATTTCTTCTGTTAACTATTTTTAGAGTTGTGTATGTTTCTTTAAATGCATTCAGAAAATGTCACGTCCTAAGCATAACAGGCAATAATCCAAGTGACTAAAATAAGAACAAAACTTGGCCATAGCTTTTTAAAAAATCATTTCAGGGTTCACATTATTTGCTGTATAGCTCACGTGAATTACGTCAGTTGCCAACACCACCACCATCAGCTTTTCCAAACAGTCGTTTAGTTTTGTATTATTATCAAATACTTTATCTTGGCACCATAATTAGTGATTTATTGCACCCAAACTGGGCTATGTTATTATAGTCCCTGGACAGTGATCCCCAGCTCATCACCCAGTAGAGTCAGCAGAGAGGTTGCTAGCTAATAGTCCAATACAAACTGAAGTGCTGTTCACTATCTAATAAACACATTTGTTCATAGCACCCTTGCTAATAAGGGCACCACTAAAAAGAACATCCCTTAATCATGTATAATACCACTGGAGTATTTTTAGTGCATACTAAACAATCTTTTTACTCAAAAGAAGAACTAAGCATCCACTCTACTAAAAGTACACCCGACTTAATACACTCTGAGAACAGTATGTTCAAAATCATGTTGAAATTAATTATTTCTGACATTTACCCCAAAATAACACTTTAACAAGCCTGTGCTTGTCTGCAGCTGCTCAGGATGACATTATGGAAGAAGGCAGCTAGGTGGAGGAGTTGTTAATCTTATGGTGCTCACATTCATGCAGCCACCATCAAGGATGGACTAGAGGAGGTGTTAGCTTACTACTCTGAGAAGAGTTTCATTGTATTGCTGAGATTACCCACAGGTTATAAAATTAAAGGGAGATATAATTATTTCTTAGGTCCATCATCCCATGCTCTGGGGTTTTCCTAGGCTGTTTTGATTTATTTTTTTCTGCGGTTACATTAAAAATATTCTTGTCACTTAAGCCAGGATTTTTTGCAGTGAAGCTTTTGCCACCTGAAGTTTGCTTGTCTTTTGTATTTAAAATGCTGAAAGAAAAATTTAGCCAAAATTCACACTTGTAAATACTAAAAATAAGGAAGTAATCTTCCCAATAATAATTCTGTGACTTGAGCACCTTCTGATATCCCCTGTGATGCAGTCTTTGGCACCAGAGCTGTGTGGCACACTGCATGCTGTGGGTTCCCTGTCCCTGCTGCTCTCAGCTCTGCATGGCAAGGCTCATGGGTAACAGGTGGAAGACAAATTTTGGAGTAGTGTCTGAAAGGAAAAGCCATAATCTCTTCAATAGACCCAGCAGATAAAAAGGGAGGCTGGGTTGTAACTATCGTATAATGTGAGAAATCAGAAGGGATCTGAGCCATCAAACCCAATTAGCCAGCTATTGAAGGAAAGAGTGTCCTAATTATGTTCTTCCCCCCACACCTTGCTGCTACCATAGATCTGTTTAGGTGGAGTGATTGGAGGTAAAGGCTCTCATTGCCCACAACTCCTTAGTGAGTTGTCCTTCATGGTCTGTGTCTTCTTTTTACATTGGATATATCCTTGTGATATGCCTACACAGGATGGTTATGTATCCATGTGTTTATCAGACAGAATTCACAGAATTTCAGAGTTCTTGTGGTTGGGAGGGACCTCTAAAGGTTGTCTGGTCCAACCTCATCTTGCTCAGGAAGGGCCACTTAAAGCCAGTTGCCCAGGACCGTGTCTAGATGCTTTTGAATATTCCAGAGAAGAAGACAGCAGCCTCCATGGGCAATCTGTGCCCTGATATTCAGGGGGAACCAGCTGTGTTTCAGGTTATGTCTGCTGCAACAGATTCTGTCTCTGGGCACCATTGAAAAGAGCCTGGCTCCATCCTCTTTACACCTTTCCTGCAGTTGCTTGTATGCACTGATGGGATCCCCTAGAACATGACAGTCCTAGATCCCATGGCCTTGCCTCCTGTGTGAGGCATCTGAGTGGTCCTTAGCTAGTCTCTCTTAAATAGTTCAGTATCACCTAGAGCTGGACACAGCACTCCAAGTGTAACTTCCCCAGTGCAGGATCACATCCCTCAGACTGCTGACAATACTTTGCCTAACACTTGCCTTCATTGCAGCAAGGCCACTTTGCTGGCTCATATTCAACTGGGTGTCATCAGGACCTTCACAGCCTTTTCTACCAAGCTGTGTTTCAGCAAGTGTGTGGAGAAAAGAGAAAAAAATGCTATAAAATAGAACAGTTCTATAAATTTCCAAATTTCCAAAAGAGCTAAGTAGATCTTATTAATGCCATCTTCCCAGGTTAGTGAAAAGGAAGCATTATAAAATGTGAATAAAATAGCCACATTTCTGCTGAGGGAGCATATTATATATTTTGTAGCTATTAATAACACTGAACTGTTAAGGGGAGTCAGTAATGACCTGCTCAGTTCTGCATTAAAATTGTGGCTGAGTCTGTACCTGATCTGTGACAAACTATGTTTTTTTCAAGTATTGGGGTACACTGCCCCTTAACATTCTAAGCACATAGTATAAGAGTATTTATTTTTGCCTGCCGATTTCTTTCCAGCTGCTTTAAAGTCTACAATACAAGTGGTAAGGAGACTTAAAATAAAATTTTATATCTTTTTAACAAAATTGAGATCCAGCACTGAGACTGCACCTCTCCAGCAGTGTTCAGCAAACCCCTCCAGAATGATGAGTGTCTTGAATGTTCTCTAACCCTGTAAACTCAGTGTTTTCTTGATGACATTTTCCCTATCACTGCATCAAAATATTAGCCCCTGTGGTTGATGGTATTGTGGCCTGGAGAGCACTGCTACCCATGAAAGCAATTATTCTGCTTCCCCTGCTTTCCAAAATATTTCCAGAATAGGTAGGGAACTATTCTAAGGTGGGGTGAAATTACCGGATGGCATCTGCTGGCTTCTGGATGCTTATGATTTTTTTTTTTTTTTTTGACGTGTGACTGATGGACTCCCTTCTTGTGCCACTGCTCAAAGCCGTGCAACAAACTCTCTGGAGAGGCTGTTCATGAGGTGGCCCTGGAGCAAGCTGGATCCCTGGACTTGTATGCGGCAACAAGAAAACTCCTGTCAGCCAGCTTGTACACACTCCCCCTCCCTTTCTTCCCCCTAGCTTCTGGGAACACTTCCCGTGGCAGTAGTTTGTGGGGATTTCTGTGCCAGTTTTTGTAAAGCAGATTTCTAAGTTTTAGAGTCATTCTGAACTAATAGTTCTTGAAAATTTTGAATGGAAACAAAAACTGCATATGCTAGCTACAATTGTCCATATTTTCTCAAATTATAGTTACTTGGATAATTGTAGGAAAGGATGAAAAGTCCTATTTGAATAGGACCTCTTCACCGGCCGAGCATTAGGATGGGCAGTTGGAAAACCCCATTCCTGAAGCAGCTCCTGTAAAGTCGGCAGCAAGCAGCTATTTGCAGGCTTGCAGCCGCAGAAGATGCCCGATAACACAACCGGCCGCGTGGTGGAGCTAGGTTTGAGGAGACGGAGGTCAAAGCATCCCGGGAGATGCTCTTTCTGGCTTGGAAGGAGAGGTGCTGCCTCCCAGAATGCTGGCAGGTTTCCTGCTTGTTGTCTTCCAGAACATAAATGACCAGTAGGCTTTCAAAGAGAGAGCAAGCATACACAGAAAAAGCAGTTGTCAACAGGGGAGAGGTTTAGCAAACTCTTCAGCAAAGCTAATAGCGAGGTGAGTGCCAGTGAGCACAGGACCCTGGATACACACCTAACTGCTGCAATGGAAACATAAGATTAGGGAAAAAGTTTAATTTTCTAGATGTTGAATATCGCGACTAATTTCCACCAAGAGACCATATTTCATCAGGATCTGAAACACAGCCTATGACTCAGAGTAAGGCTGCAGTTGTTTCTGTGGACACTGCTGGCTGTGTCTGAGGGGTTTAACTGAGCAGCAGCATCCTGCATTTCCAGAAAAAAAACAAAACAAAACAAAACAAAACAAAAGCAAACAAACAAACTAAAACACCAACAAACCCAAACAAACAAAAAACCAACAAAAAATACCCAGAAAAAAACAAACAAAAAAAACCAAACAAAAAACCAACCAACCAAACAAACAAACGAAAGAGAGGATTACTGCAGCAACTCCTTTCAGACAACTTTTCTGTTCACTGCAATGAAATCAGTTCAAAATTAATTGTCATATTAAGTATCAGTTAACCACACCATTTGAAGGAGATAGAGAGTTTCTCTCTCCTGATTGAGTTTCCCAGTAGCCAGGCAGAAGAAGCTATAGGTGGCACCATGGCACTCTGCAGGAGGTCAGTCTGGTGCTGGGCAGTTCTGACTCATGACTGAGCTGGTGAGCAGAAACCACAGACTCGGTGGAGACGCCACTTTTATGTCACATTGCGATCTCCCTCCCTCCAGCAGCCCTCCTGGCCTTTATGCATTACCCAGACCTGGGTTTCCCTGCCAGATAACCGCTTATTCACCCTCTTCCTTACACCCATCACAAACACTTCATTGTACAGCACTGATACCACTGGGTTTTGATGGAGTTTTATTCAGCTTATCCTGTAATAGAGAGAGCTAAAATCTGTGATTGAGCACAATGACTGACTTAGGGAAAGGGATAGCCCAAGATATTATTAGTTCCTGTTACGTGGCAATGCCAAAACTTCGCAGGATCAGGTTTTATATGACCGGATATATTTAGCGATTTAGCAGTACTGTAAGTGAGGATGTGTATCATTTCCTGGGATTGTCAAGCCTTTGATGGAACTCTTGGAATGCAATGAACAATATTATTACAATATTGTATTTTCTTAAACATAGTGGGCATAATTAAAGTCCCACCCGCAGAGGTCAGATCCATCTGACTCGCTATTGTTAAGAGACTTCCATTTATTTTAACAATGGTTTGTTTAGAATATGAAGTCAATGAATTTCTTGCCTTTGTGGAAGGTGTCATTTTACTATGTCAAGGAGAATGTGGATTTCAGGAGTAAAGCATAAATAGAGTACAGACACTATTGGATCTGGTCGTCACTTCACAAAACTTAAATCTGCTGTGATTAAATCAGTGACATTATTATTTTCATCGGTGTATTATTTGGTCTGGTATATTTAGAATGGGTCTATACCTTTAAAGGTAGGATTGCTAAACCAATAACAGTGTAGACTTTATGAAACAATAACACTTTAAAAATTCATGTTTCTTAGGTATTTTGCTTATTCCTTTCATCACAGTAAACTAGTTTAGAGAAAAAAATATTTCTCTTTTTTATGTCAGTTTTACCATCTGGAGCTTTTGCAGAGGCACAGAACTGATCCGCTGTACTTGTATCAAACATTTAACTGGGACTTCTAAGGGGATCCTATTAGGAGAAAAAGAGTTTATTATTACAAATAACAGCAAAATCATTAATGAAAGCCATTAGGAAAAAGCAATCTCTATTTTGTAACTGATTAGTCTATAAATTTGACTATAACTGTCTGTGTAAAATTAATTTCATGGGTTTGCTGACATGGCACTTAGATCCAGATCATCAGAGACATTTAGGTTTGGAAATCCAGGGCAAAACTGGTGCTTGTGTTTATTATTAGGAGCCTAAATAACTTTGTGGAGTCAGAGGTCCTAATGGAAACACATTAATGTGTACCTTACTCTGTTACTGTGACCGGTCTGGTTGTCAAGCTTAGAGAGAAAAACAGTGAAAACCAAAACTTCTTTTTTGCTCTTAAAATTAGGAAAGAGGGCTAAAAGGTTCCATCCAGCAACAGGGAAGATAACAGCAAGTGAGTGGCTTTCCACTTAGGAGCTCATGCTCCTGCAGATGCTTCTGCAGGGTGACCTACCCAAGGTGCAGGGGTGGACAGGACAGTCAGCAGCTGCAGTGGGGATACAGGTGGGCAGCCCTCCTCACCCTCTCAGTGAAAAAAACACAAAGTGGCAAAAATGCAGCAATTCCAGACAATGTGTCCTCTAGCTTTCTAAAGGCGAAGGAGTGAAGCACCACAGAGACCTGACATCTGTGGAGGAGGTGTTCTGTAACCCTGCATACTTGGTCTGCTCCACTGCCCACCACATGCCATCCCCATTATTTTGCCTGGGGAAACTTGGAGCTGGCAGGTTTTGTCCCCATGTTCTCCATGTTCTTGGTGGGCAAATCATCACCTTACTCCTGTCCATATTTACTGATAACTGAATGGGGAGCAGACTTAATCAGCTGGGGCTGCAAATATATGTTATACTACTTTTCTTTCACACTTGCATGAGAGAAACGTATCAGCAGATGTTACTGCATGTAGTACTGGTGAATGTGCTGGACAACCAAGGCAGAAGATGCTGGCACCATCTGGCAGTATGAACAGTCAAGATGCAAAGGAGTAGAAGGGACAGTGCTTCAAAGTCACTTCTCAAATCATTGTACAGATCTATGCAATTTTTCTTCTCAAGCAGACGGTGAGAGGGCTTCAACACAACACTGGAATGAGTCTAGATTTCATTCATGATTGATTTTGCAGTCTTGCTTACATAACCCATCTAATCCTGCCTCCTAGCTTGGTAAATCACAGCTTGCAGTGCTCTTCTTAGGCACCAATCCAGAGAATCATGATGAAAAGCAAATCTCATTACCCATCATCAGTGCAAGACATAGAAAATGAAAAGTAAAGAGAATATTAATGTTGCCACCTCGCTGGAATCAGCTTTATCTTCATTTTTATCCAGTATTTATTCTTAGACATACAAATGCATTGTGCCAGGGGGGTGGTAAATGAGGTAGGAACTGGAGTACAGGATTTTCCAATTTAGAGGAGCCCAGATCTCAGGTTGAAGGTGTGGGATTAGTGGGTCAGGGGCCATACTTATTCCAGTGTCCCCAGTTAAACCCTCAAGTAAGTAGTCAGGATTTACAAAGAGGTATTGAACCTTCCAGAATAGCATTCTCAGTTGCATATCTTGGCCAATAATATCAACGTGAGGCATTTAAAAATATGCTCTTATTTATTGATCTAAGCAGGAGATGAACTCTTCTGGCAATTTATTCCCAGTGGGAAGACAGTATCTGGGACATCTGACCTTGTACACCCTCCCTTGGTACTTAGGTGGTGCAGGTTTGTCTTTCATTCTTTTGTGCAAAAACAAGGACAGTGCTGAAAATATATGGGGCAGGAGGGGAGGGGGAGGTAAGGCTGGCCCCTAATTCAGTCACTTCAGTCACCAAGTTATATGAGTAACTTTGGTCTTGTTTCTTCAGAGAGGTGGGCTTTATTAGAGTAATTTGCACTTTGCTGAGATTGAAGTAGGGTTTGGCCAAACAGGCCCACAGGGAGGAAGGGGAAGAGTGAGCAGGAGAAGCATTAGGGTGGCAGTCATTCACAGGAGCCTTTGAGTGTCCTCAGAGTGCCTGAGAAAGTGGTGCTAACTAAATATTGGCTGTCCTCCAACAATCTGCACCTGGAAAACTGCCCTGCTGAGGAAGGGCTGAACTAGGTGTTCAAATGAGGGCCTCAAAGATGAAATAAAGTAGGGTCTCCTAGGGACACAGCACCATCTCCTTCACTGAGAGCTGAATCCAGCCCTTGACAAAGCAGGGACACAGGATCATTGCTGCAGCCTGCAAATGGATGGAAGCAGTGCTATCAAGAGAGCACATGACCCCATCTCTCTTTGACCAGTTCTGATTAGGAACCTTGTGTTTTGCAGCAGTAGCAGAACAAATGCAATCAGGAAGGCTATCTGAAATCAATTTTTATTCAATTATTCATTGAATATTTCTATGCTGTACTGAGAAAATAATTCCAAATCCTATAGTACCCAGCTACTTTCAGCTGCTTTCCTGAAGGCAAGCATGTGACTCTGGTTTCAATTGCTACTGTAAATATGCAATTATTTATAAACTACCTCAGAGGGACCATATGGTCCTCTTTTGAATAAAAATGCACAGACGGAGCTGAAAAAAAAATCAGTGAAAGAAAGGCATAGTAAATTGATATGTAGCAAACCATCTGCTTCCATGTGTGAGTGATGTTATAACAAGCTGCAGGAGGCACAGTTGAGACAACTATAGAGAGTCAACTCCTTGATGTTTGCAGATCTTCTGGTCTTCTACCTAGTATCAATTTTGTGTTGTCATTTGCTCCAGCAATATACCGGAAAGCCATACTGGCTACCTTCTATGTGCCTGGGACTAACAACTCTCTGTGGTTTCTCTTGCATATGCCTATCCAGTGAACCTCAAACTGATTTAGGTTGCTTTGATTTTTGCTAAGTCTATGAAACACCCTGAGTATTGCTAATCAACTGTGCTAAAATTAAAATGTTTTGAATAAGGTTATTTCTGTAAAGCAGTAAGAAATCTGATGGGGACCTCATTTATTAAAATATTTTCCATACAGGTCCAAAACTTACTGTGACTTTGCTTGATGATGTCAGAGTAATGTTTGTGTTAGTTCTCAGTTACTACAAAGGAGCTGCAGAGATCTGGTTTATGTTATTGTTGTTGTGATGTTGGGATACTACAAGTACAGGTGCCAGATGGGAGCATCGTTGATGTCACTTGGGTTATGGTGCAGCAATGTGAACCCTTAAATGGGTTGCTGGCTCTACAGGGAGAGGGTGGCTCAGTACCAGCAAAAGAGCAGCCTAGTTGGTTGTGTGTGAGCACATTGTCCCATGCCTTGCTTTGTTCAGCCTTACAGGAGCTAGGCACAAGGGCAGTGACTGAAAACTATGGGCTTGTTATGGCAAGAAAGAATGAGAGGCAGGACAGCAGTCCTTGCACCGATCCCATGAGTCTGGGAGCAGTTCAGTGAGCTTGTCTGGCACATGCAGTGAGTTACTTTGGCTCTCCCATGGTTTGTGAACTCATCTAGAGGCCAAGAAGCTGTCTCTGCCCTTCCTGCCTAGCCTCTGAGAGGAGGCAGGCAGAGAATGAGGATCACCTTTGTGCATGAGGAAAGAAAGTCTCAGATCCGAACTGCCATGAAAATCCAACTGTGGTTACACTGCCTGGGCAAGGGGGAGAGAGGAGACACCTGAAAATACTTCGGATCTTTATAAAAACTCAAGAAACATACAACTTTCTTTAAAAAGACAAACAGAGTGAACATCTAATGATTATAAACAATGTGAATTTTCTAAATTATTATAGTTATCCTAATAATGTAACAATATTATGAATAACATAAGGATCAGTATTACTAAAATTCATTCAAATGGCTCATGTTTTGACATGGGAATTCCAGCTATGGGGCAGAGACTGAGTCAGGCAGAAAAGGACAGAAGCATTTAAGAAGGGAATTATAAATAAACTGATTTGTCTTATTCTCTTCCCCAGTCCTCCTCAAAGCTGTCAAACACAGGACCACAGTCAAAAATGGCTTCAGGCCAACATCTCCTTGCCTGGCCAACTCTGAGGAGATGTTGAGTCTCTTGGGGGCACTTTCTTCCTTTGCAGTGTGTTTTGTGCCTCTCTTCAGAGTACATTGAACAGAGACTTCACCATCTTGTCTGTGTATTGGGGGGCAATTGGAAACTCTCTCATGAGAACCAGCAGCATGAAATGCTGAGGTAAGAGAGCAGCACATTACTGAAAGTGAATGCATGGCTCATCTAGAGACCTAAATTTCCACACAAAGCTTTCTGACCCTCTATCAATCTTTCCTTACTTCAACCAGAAGTAAAGTTGTATATATGCAACCTTTTCTTCTTACTCCCCTTACTTCTTTTCTTCTTACTCCCCTTCTAGGTTTCCCAGGTGAGGTGCAGTTTGCTGGAGCATCTCTTTACAGAGTTTACCAAACTTCTTTGGCTGTAAATCAGTGGATAGAAAATATGGTCTTTCTGAAAGCACTATCTTCTGAATTGAAACAGAAAGAGCGGTAGGCATAGAGCGTCTTGCAGAGAAATTAGGGCTGTCACAAGAAATGTCAACTGCTAAATGACATGCACGTATTAGTGCAGTGGTACGGCTACATTTTTTTTCAGCTCTTGAAGCAAAACATGTGACTGTCTTAATCCAGCCCTAATGGTTTGAAAAATGATTCCTGGTGAGGCTTGTGTTTGCCCTTCCATTGACTTGGTTGGGTGAGGTGGATTTGTTTCACGGATCTGTTTCATGGTCATCAGAAGCTTGGACATTGTAGTAACACTTCAGTTTCTGTGTTCAGATGTAAAAGAATGGTGAAGAAGAAAATACTTTTGATGACCCAGTTTCCCTGGAGCTGAGAACAGATAGATATATTTTCTGTAACATGCAGTATTGCTGCAAAGTGGTGAAATGCTAAACTGCTGGTGTCTGTGCTGATTTGCCCTCTGACTTGGATAAGAATGACAGATTTTTGTTAGGGATTAGTCTTCATGTGTAGCCTGCAATGACAAATCCTATAGGCAGTGATAGTTTTGCTCTGCTGACTGTGGTGATGAGGAAAAATAGCAATAGCTAAGAACAGACTTATAAATATGTGTATGCAAAACAATGTTTGCCACAAGAACAGAGAAGACTTTGGTGCCTTGCTGTACAATTCTCAGTAGCCATCACTAGCCATGTTGGCTACATCCTTAGATGGTGTTTCACTGAGCTCTGTTACCACCATTGCACTTGCCTTTATATTTTTTTTATTCTCAGTGGAGATTTGAAGTAATATTGTCCTAAGAGACATGGAGCTCATACAACTCCAGAGAATTTTCATTCCTAAAGATATTTTCCTTAGTAGTGCTCCCTGTTTTCCTGGGTTTTTGTTGGCCCTCTGCATCATTTACAGAGTCAGTTTAAATACTTTTTCATTTCTTACCAACATTGAAACAAATAAAATAAAAATCCTTTATCAGCACTATAGAGATACAAAGGTTTGAAGCTTATCTAACATTTCTCTTATCCCCTCCAACTCCTCAAAGCAATTAATATATAACTTAGTAGAAATCCATTAAGGCAGTTCTTCATAAGTCTGAGACATTTTATCTATCAGGTTGTATAAATCTAAGGCTAATTCCATTGATCACAGTGGACCTCAACCATTTCACAGCAGGGTGTGAACCTTGGAAAGACTGTGGAAATAATGCCTGGAAATAGCTCTGTGTTTCTAATTAGTAAATTAGTCTGGTGTGCCTACCACTTAGTAGTGTTTGCTAGTATTCTTTGTGAAATAAGCTCTGTACCAACTCAAGATGTTTGTGGCTAGATTTCCCTGATCATAAAACTTGGCACTTCAAATTCTTGTGAGACATTAATTAAATCTTAAAAAAATGCATAGCATTTGTATATGGGCGCTATATAGCTAATCTGGTCCCTTGTAACTAGATTGTGGGCTTCCTGTCTTGGACTCATCCAGATCTTCCTGAAAGGCCTCTGGGACTGAAAATTTACTGAGGTGATCCATAGCAAGGATACATGAAATCTCTTTTGTAGCTTTGAGCCATAGAACATCCCAAAATTGGTACTTCCCCAACAAGGCAGCAGAGATGTTACCAGCTGTGTGTTGGGCCTTCGCTGGAGGTCCACTGATGCAGCATCTATGAAGGTATGGGGTAGGTAACAGTGCATGTTCCTCTTGTGGGTAAATGCCCTCTTCCTGTCTGTCCCATTAGGAAAAGTACCTCTCAGAGCTGGCTTTGATGAATCCTGCTCTTTGTGGGTGTTGTTTTCCTGTCTCAACTGTGCTAACTACCTTGTTTCCTCAAGGGTAAATGGGTAGGTAAAGAGTGTGTTGCAGGACTTCTTTTTTAGCTATTAGTTTTGACCTATTTTGTTTATTAGTATCTGGATTGTTTGTCCAGATGTGAGTAAAATAAAAAATACCCCCCAAAAGATGCTTTCCAATTTTAGACAATTGTTTTGAGCCCTCAGAGTGGTATTCAGTTGCCTGAGAGGAAGTATTGCTTATTTCTGCAGTAAACAGAACTAGTGGTCTCTTGTGCTTCATAGAGGGTTAGAATGTAAATATAGAAATGTTCATGCTTGAATGAACTGATTTATTACTGTGATGTCTTTTAGAATAGTGAAATTGTCCACAGAGAGCTTAAGGTGTTGGTGATGTGCTTGCCTGGAGTGCTGAGGTGAAGCCTCACTTGCTCAGTGCTTTAGCTGCCTGTGTGGGGTTTGCAGACTGCATGGGGCCCATCTTCTGCTCTGCTACACCTACTCATCATGGTATATCTAAACTCATACTCTAGTCATCCACAGGGACAAGCTTTCTCCTCCCAGAGCACGAGTCCTACCAAGAGCTGAATTTGCCCTGGTGTAATTTGTAGCAGGCAGGGACATGCCAGAACACTACATGAAGGAAGATAATTAGGTGGCATGTATTTATCTGAGCACTTTTTCCACTCCTTAGAGAGCACTCTGCATCTTGGTGGGCTCTGGCAGCTTTGTACAGAAGATTTCAGACCATTCTTTATTCTTTGGCCCAGAGCAGGGGTGAGAATATCATCCCCTCTCTGGATGAGACTGGTCTGAACAGTACAGCCAGTAATCATATGCTACTTTAGGACATCAGCATCCCATGTGAGGATGTCTGCTTTTGTAGTGATAATGAATGCATTTTGAAGCTATCAACACAGCTAGGACTCATTTATTTTGTCTTTTTTTGTCAACCGAGTTTAATTGTTTCACAACCAGAACTCTGAGAAAATTATTTCCGCATCTCCTAGTACCCGCTTTCCTAGGGTTTATTCCATTAACTGTGGGGACTGTGGATTCTGGTTAAAATAATCTGCCTCTGGAAATGGAGAAGTTGACCCTGCTTGTTCAGCACAGAAAGATGCCAATTAGTTCTCTACTCAAGTAAAAATTCAACAAAGACTTGAATGTTCCTGTGCCTGTTGCTTTACAAGATTGTTTATCAGTTTACAGGGAGGCCGCACTGCCTTTTCAAAGTGCTGCTGGAGGGCTGCCAGCAATAGTAACAGAAACTGTGCTCATTGTTTAAGTGTCACTGGATGCAGGAATGGCAGACTGATGCCTGCTTTCCTTTCATTTTGTGATGATCTAATTGCAAGAGATATATAATTCCTTGTTATGTAGGGAAGTTGTTTCTCCAGCATCTGGTACTTGTCTGATTATCTACAAATGGTGTCTGAAAATTAATAGGAAATCCAGCTATTATGTAAGAAGTACTACAGGGAACTGCTGCCTGCACTGAGCCTGAGAAGACTTCAGAGACTGCAAGAACTGTCTTTGTCAGTGAACATATAATTTTCCTTTTTTTAAATTTTTTTTTTAACATCCTAGTAAATCACAGGCTTTGGTTATGGTTTGAAGAAATGTGTTCTACAAATGTTGTAGCATCTGTATGCTGCTGTTTTTACTGCAGCCATTGTATAGGTCATTAATCTGATCCCACATCGTAAAAATTTCTCCACCCTCTTCATGAGTTTCTTTGTTATCACAACACTTTCCAATATCTTGACGCCTAACTCTGCTATGTTCCCTTATAATTACCTGGGGTAGAACAACAGTTTTTTTATCCTCAATGCACTTGGCTCCTGCAGTGGTGCTGCTGAGAACCACGCTCACCCCATCTCTGTGACAGACTGCACACCCAGCTCTGATGGGCTGGAACCAGTGGCCAGGAAAACATCTAGGCAACAGACCCTCCTCTCTCATCCTCATTAGCTGCTTACCAGGATGAGCTCATGACATGAGCCTGAAGAGGAGAAATGGTAGCTGCAGATGCTCCCATGTCTGATACTTTGTTTTCACCTCTGTAACCACTGTCAATCATCTCTGTGCAAGGGTTGTTGCCATCCAGTGCTGTGCAAGGGGAATGGTTAAGCAAGCACCTCCTAAGCAAGGTGAGGGAGCTGGCAGGTTTGCCTGGGCTATGGGACATGTCTGTAGCAGGCAGTAACAAGGATGGTCCAGCTGTTGCAAAGCTTAAAGTGAGCACTGCTGGGGAAACAGTGGGGTTTGGAAAGAATAATTTTTGGGAATTTACCTGAACATGGGTCCCAAAAAGTGTCCAGGAAGGAAGACCACATGGCAGCATGTCATGGGCACGGTCAATACTTGGTACGTTTAAAGAGTTTAGTGTGAGGTGATGATCTCCACCAAAAACTAGGTAAATTTCACCAGCTTTTCATAACTGGCAAGAGGACAGTGCTGAAAGTTTGCTGCTGAATGGGCAAACATTCTCCCAAGGGTACATGTGTCCTAGGTAACCCAAAATGCTATTTTATTCCATATCCATCTGTGTCCAAAAAATCACTACTGTCTGTTTACAGCCCAGCAGCACAGCAAGAATCGCAACTGCAGGACAGTCAGGAGGTGCCCAATCCCTTTAAAAGGTTTGGGTCTGACACTGTTTTCCCTTTGTCTCCCTATATGCAGTCAGCAGTGGGGGCTGCTGTCTTGGAAGAGAGCAGTACCCTGCCAATTTGGGTGTCTCTTCATTCCTGTGGAGTTTGTGAGATTTAGCAATTTTGTGTTTAGTGATTATTCACTGCTATTTTTTGCCTAATGCTGTTTCACTTGCTAGTAAACTTCATTTTTTCCACTTGTATCTACTGGTATTAGTTCTTTATTGGCTAAAAGGGATTGACTGGAAGTAAGGGAAGGTAACTCACTTTAATGAGTGTCCCCTTCTTTAAATTGTCTTAAACCAAGAAAATGTAGCAGGCAGGAGGAAGGGGATCTGGTTACCTCTGGGAAAAGGACCTGACATTTTAAGCCAGGTACCCTTTTTAAGGAGGGGATGTGGTTCTTGTCTCTGGGGTAAATTTTAACTCATATTGATGATACACTTCCCTCAATTTTTCCAGGAGAGCAGCATCCATGGGCCCATAGCTCAGGGATCTCCCAATGTGCCTGTATCTGCAGATACAGGAAGGGCTGGCCTGTGCCACCTCAGCCATCACGGTTGATTTTCCCAGCCATATTGTCTAAGCCTCGGCTGATCAACACCATTTTCTGAGAAGACCAATAACCTCACATTTTTCAGGCAGCAACCCATGACAAGGTTGAGGCACACAAAGCCAGCAACACCTCCCTTGCCAGTGCCATGATATTTAGTAACACTGAGCTTTAGGAGTCTTTCTTTTCCATAACTGTGAGCTGAAAGAGAAATGCAAAACACAGATGCTGGGTTGCTTGAAAACTTCTGTCTAACCACACTGGGATCTGTGTTAGGAAGTCAGTATTTCAGCCAAAGATTCTTAATACAACTGACTGCAAAAAAAGGGGTGCTGCTTTCCTGCATGAGGCTGAGAACAGGGAAGGAAGCTTCCTCACAGGAAACAAAGCCTCACATTCAGTTTGTGGTTGGAAAGTCTTAGAAATGGACTTATCACTTACGCCTGTTCCTACCATTTCCACTTTCTCCACACTTCCTAAATTTGGCATGAGTTCTTACTCCCAGCTCTTAGTATAATGGAGAATGAAACAACAGTGGCTTGAATCTGGGCTTCAGCTTGAAGACTAAATGCAAGTTCACGTGAATTTAAATCAAACTAAGACCCCAGCTGAACTGTATGGAGGAATGTCTTCCTTCAGATAAAAATGTTGCTTTTATCCTTGCCCTAGGAAATAGTATTTTTTTTTTTTTCACTCCCAAACAGGGACTGGTCAGATGTACTCAAGAGATCTGGCTGACTTTGGGGATACAAGCCAAAAGTAGAAGTGTGTGACTGGAAAGAAGATTGGTGTTTTTAACTTTGGCTGTGTGGTTTTAAGTGAACTTCAGGTGAAGCTGTTAGACTGCACTGCAGAAGGCAACAGATATTGGTGGTAGTCTCTGCAAGCAAAAAAAAAAGAACTATAGATTTGGTTTCTTTTTCCTTTGCTCCATAAATTACATTCCTATGTCTTAACATATGGCTATGAGATGATTAAGTTTGGCTGGGTAGAAAAGCATGAGCAAATGTATGCCAAACAGCAGAGACTAATAGACCAGACCAGTGCAGAAGCTTGTACCTCTGTGCTCTCAGGTTTATAGCTTAAGATACATCCCTGGGCTTGGGGACTAGACAATGGCTTCCAAGGATCCTCTGATACACAAATCATCCCATCACTTCTCCTGCAGAGGAGCTTCCGGGCTGTACTCATCCCGTGCAGTCAAGTAAGCTCTTCGGTTGTTTGGACTCTAGACAAGAGGCCTTTTGGTAGCTGGTCATTATAATCTGAACATTAGTAAAATTAGTGATCAAAGACAAAAAAGTTAGCACTTTTCAGGCCCTTTAAAGCTTTGACAGAGGTACTGGGGCAGAAACAGCTACCTAAGACATTACATTGTTTTGGGGTATCCTCCTCACACATCTGCTAATAGATTCTGCTTCCGTAGCTGAGAAAAGTCTGGCAGGGGTTTAGTCACTTCAGGCACCAGTTTGACATCTTAACTCAAACTCAATTTAACAGCAGCCCTTTAAGTTAAATTGCCTGATTTGACCTTGAAACAGAACTGGCAAGCACTCAGTGTTTAAGGAGCAGGCAGAAACAAGTACTGGCCTTGAGGAAGGCTGTCATCTTCAGCAACCTCAGGCTGTGGTAACCATCTGTCCCAGCTTCAGGTTCCTGCAAAACTGTATCAGAAACTTCACCTTAATGTTCCATAGCCATTTGCATATGCTTTGCTCTATATACCACACCAAGTCTAATACAGTTGGCTTTGCAAGAACTGCATGTCTTAAATTCAGTGAAAAATACTTGAATAAAGAGCAAGACAACATTTGCTGTTCACGCCATTAAAATGACACATTGTCATCCCTTTGGAAGAATGAGTATGGCCCCAACATTAATTTAGATCACAATTTTAATGTTTAAAAACTAAGAGGTAACAGAGAGATTATAGAACTTGATACATTTTATTTACACATAGAAACTGAAAAACTGTTTATTTGGATATGAGCAGCACAAAGTTAACAGGTGATGTTAACACAAGCAAAATATTACTGATGACTCACTTCAATGATCTATTGGAGATGAGCTTGTATCAAGCATACATCATTCAAAGAACATTGTTTATACTGGATCTGTGTGAGCCTTAGCATATGTTGGGACACTAAAACCAGGTTTCTATAAACAATGTAAAGTTCAAGTCTAGTGGAAAAATACCTTTACAGTCCATATATTGTTGGCTATAACACTGAAAACAAAACATACACTGGTATTCATTTGAAAAACTCTGTAGAACTGACTGTATATAGGGTTTTTTCCCTCAAATTTGTGCTCATGATAAAAGCAAATGTTATTTCAAGTTTCATTTTCATCCAAACCCATAAAGTAAACATGGAAAAAAGCCCCATAATTATTTTTAGATACATTTCTTAACCTCCATTTTTTCAGCAGTCCTGAAAAAAACATTTCCATGCTTTACCAGTGAGAAAGTCTATGCAAGGCCTTTGATGGGTGCACTCTCAGAACATACCCAGCCCTCCTCTCCCATCACCCTCACCCTGCACACGCAGCTATCCAATGACCTCTGCCTGTTCACAGGTGGGATGTGCAAGCAGTCCCTGGCCAGAGAAGCTCTTGGCAGCCTCAGGTGCCAGCGTTTTGGTCACATAAGAGCAGCAGGGTCTGAGGTGGAACAGCCACAGGACTCTGCAGGAAGGGAGGGGGCTGGAAATGGCACCGATTGCTCTGGTTGCTGCCGGCCCCTGGCTTGTCATACTTTTTTTTTTCTGAACTACTGGCATTTCTGATGACTGAAAATGGAAATGCAGAAGCTCTGCCCTGACTTCTGTTTGTACTAGTTGGGTAAATACACGCCTGGATACAACACAGCATAATGCTAGGTCAAATTGCTGGCTGCAGTTTGCCATGGTTTCTTCCATAAAGCCTTTTCAGCACTTTACTACCAACTGACCCCAGTTGGGGAGGTCAGAGGTATCTGGGTACCAAAGGGGCCCTTTAACAAGGGAGATATTTTACCCAACAGGAAGACTGGCAAACTTGCTGTTGAGAAAACAGGGAGTCATGCACTGGAATTAATCCTAGCAATGTAACTGGACCTTTTATTTCTCTTTTTACTTTAGGGATGTAGTTATAAGTTTAGGATTTAACTTGTGAACTCTTGGGAGAAAGAAAAGGATATACATTTTGCTAAGAAGCTAAAGTATTTGTATTTCTATTAAAATTATTCTTAATATGCAGAGCCTATTTCAACACGTCTATTCATAGGGGGTAAACAACTGCAAAAATATACAGCATCCTATTTATTTACAATATATATGTACATAAAAATGAAATTTCCTACAATACAACACAACTGCATAGATTTGTCTTCAGAAACATAGGTATGTGTACAATTTGTGAATTCTAGACTTTCCAGCCCTGTACCTTTTATTAATTCATTATCTTTTTTCCTTTTTTTTTTCACAATTTGTTACAGAAATCCTTACATTAGATACAACTAAAACATTCTTCACTGTACGTTATAGGAGATAAGGATTTTCTGACACCAAGGGCTCTGGGGATTTGTTTATGAAAGCACTGTGGTGCCAGCTGATAAAGCCATCTCATGGAGCTGCTGATGGAGCTGAGTACATTCTGTGGTGCCTTTCTCCTACAGGCACTGGGGTGGGGCAGTAGGACTGGAGGTGGGACACCACCACATGAAAAGTTTTGTTTTGACCAAGGTGCTCTTTAGCCTTAATGTAAGGTTCAAGCAAAGAAATGTATATATTTAAAGATAAGCTAGACTTACCATTATTGTTACTGTTTAATATTCAATACCAGAAAGCTGTGTTGCACTTATGCATTGTAAGGCAAATGTACAGACAAAACCCACACATCATCCAACCCACACTTTTGTGTGTGACCTACTACAGGTGGAGCACAGGCTCTGAGTTCATACATGGCTCAAAAGAGCAGCCCTCAGAGTGGATGAGCATACCCATCCCTGACCTCGCAGGATGACACCAGCTGTTGTGCCTAGGCTTGCACATGTGCCAGGCACCACTTGGTCCATGTCAGCTCTACGAAAGGTCTGTGCTGGTGCACAGATTTGGCATTGGCCCTCTGACCAGGAGCAAGCATCACCCAGAGAGGTCACTGCCCCGAGATACTGTTCCCAAATAACAATTTACTGTGTTTTACTACCTAGGCATGTTTGCCATTGGACAGAGAAGGGCAGCTGTATTACGGTTGCTTTAAGCCCGTAACTAGTTTCTTTGCAATGTGCTGTGGACTAGGAGAAGCAGCAAGGCTCTTTTAAGTGTAGGATTAACTCTTAAAATCTAATTAGTAATCCCTGCTTCTATTTAGTCCTTCCTTGTCCCTCACCACTCGATTGTTGCAACTATACATATGAGAATTTTAAAGTTTTTTGTTGCAGTTATTAGGAGCAATTTTGCATCCAGTCTATGACACTTGCAGTGCTCACAATAGTGATAAACTCTCTATGAAAAAAAAGCATGCTATCACCTACTAAGTAGAT
Organism: Bombycilla garrulus; assembly: GCA_013400315.1. NCBI lineage: Eukaryota > Metazoa > Chordata > Aves > Passeriformes > Bombycillidae > Bombycilla > Bombycilla garrulus. Next base: position 49,835 of record VXBU01014522.1, read on the forward strand.
ATGGTACTCTGGATTGTAATAATTTTACAACAGAGAAACTCCTCCTACAGCATTTAACTGTGTTCTTAAAATCCTAACTAAAATGTGAGACTCATACAATCATGACTACAGGTTCACTATTCCAAATGAACTGAATAACAGCAGTACATTTTACAGATAACCTCATACAAATATTGTCATCCATCACTGATGTTGACAGTTACAGCAGGGTCTATTGCATTCTGTTAAGAATGTATAAACCTGATGAGAAAACAAAAAGCACGTTATTTCACGTTCATTACCACAGATACCAATAAACACATGATTCCTTTCCATAAATATCTATAAATATGATGCCAGTAAATCAGTCTAAGCAAAATTCCCTCTTTTTTTTTTGGTTGTGTTTTTTTGTTTTGTTTTTTTTTNAGACCCAGAAACAAAGTCTGTTTAACGACTTGATATTTTGGGAATCTATTTTTCAGTATATAAGACATGCTTTGGTGATTCAGTACCTTGGGTAATTTCACTTCTATGCACGCTCAGCTCATTCTCCCTATTTATTCAGTAAAACTCCAGTATACAAATAAACTGGGGGAAAGGAGAAGGCAGAATAGCAAAGAGGAGAGAGAGGAATAGTGATGGAGGAGATTTAGGAAGATGAACAATCAGTGACCCAACAGCCCTTCAAGTCAAAGGAAGCTGGGTGCCAAAACTCAATGATTCATATTTCAAACAGCAGACTACAGACTATTTGGGGGGGGAAGAAGGAGGAGGGACATGTCACATATGTGATCTTCTTGGAATCCTGTGAGGCAGATCAGACCTCTAGCTCATACCTGGATACTTGAAAATCATTCCCAGGATCTCATCTCTCACAACCCCCCAACACACAGAGCTGTGCTGCTCATTAATCAGTAGTAGAAGAAAGATAAAGGGGGAGGGAAAGCAGGAGAGCCTGGTAGCATCTTGAGGGTAACACTGTACAGCATTCTCAGGTCTGAGTGAGGTTTTTAGGATAAGATCCAGAGATTATAAGGCACCTCAAAACCTGAAATGCAACCTCAGCAAGCTGAATCAAAGTGAGATGCTGGGCTTCTGCTGCAGTGACCACTGGGGGTTGCCTGCAAAAGAAAACCACAGATTTACATCCCAAGCTGAGAAGATGCCTGGAATGAGGTGCAAAGAGAGAGAAACAAAGCACAGGCTCTTCTCTCCAGAGCTTGTCTAACATCTGGTCTTGCAGGCTATGGTATGGACTTCACTGTGAATATGGGCAGGGATCAGTCCCATAAGGGGACAGCGCAGAGAGAACCGGTGACCTGCACCATCACAGGCAAGGGTCTGAGACCAGCCACAGTCCCAGGCAGTTCAGCAGTTTGTATGTTAAAGGCTGGGCTAGGGGGTACTTGGGAGAAAGGACGGTGCACCAGAGACCTTGCTGGGAGAGGGTTTCCAGTTTTGGTCTTGCTGCTGCGCTACTTCCAAGTACTTGTGCAGCCTGTGGAATCCACTCTGCCTTATATCTGGATCACAGTGAAGGATCATCAGAGGCAAGCACCTCACTGCCTATGCTAAGGTATAGACCTGGAAGTCTGGGCTTAGCAGGCCTAGTTACTGCAGTATAAACAATCTGCCTCTCAATGCCCAAATTCCCAGGAAGGCCCCAGACTAACCTCTCTGGATGTTATCTTTAGAAACCAACTTTGTGGGTCCTGAGATGTGTTCTGTGATCTCAACTCTTAGTGACTTCAAGCCATGTAGGACAAGGCAATGGCAATTGAGGCAATTCAGTAGCTCACAGAAATTCCAAGATCCCAAATACTCTAAACCTTAAAAAGTTGCAATGACAGGTTCCTCGCAGCTGATGACGGTCTGCTTCCAGAGTTACAAAGGGAGTAACAAAACCAGCTACTGAGAACAAGAGGGTCACTGCATACTGACAGGTATGGCTCAAGCATACCAAGAGCATCACAGCCCTTGGGCATGAAGTGGGGCTCCCTTTAGCCATCACTTCTTTCAGTAGGAGCCACGTTCATATTCTGAGACACTTTTTAGCTCACACGGTGAATGACACAAAGTGAACACGTTTACGCTGCTGGCAGTGCACTAACAGAAGATGGCTGCTCAGGATAGTGAGGACCTGCTTAGCTTTTGAGTCTCTACAAGTGGTTCTCTACACCAGCTATAAGGCATTAGGCAAATGCTTGTTCTGTGGACAACTGTTGCAAGTTACAGTGTTTCTGCTAGTAGTAATTGATTATCTTCTAATTGTTATGGAGAACTAATGAAAAATGTAAATGAAATATTTTAAATATAAAAGGTATTTATGTTCATTTAAAGAAATGCTGCACATTTCAAGTTCCATTAGAAATCTAGTAGTTTGGCAGAGTGAGTCAAATCCTCCTCCCACTGCTGTCAAAGACCCCACTGACTTCAGTGGGAGGAGGGTAAGACACAGGAGAGGAGCCAGTCCCTACAAGGTATGGAAAAGGCATGAGGTATGATTAAATGCGTAGGTTTTGATAAAATTGGAGCTTGGTAATTTTTTTCTGAGAGCAATGGGGCATTACTAAACAGTTTAATGCTGAAGAAAATACAGACTTCTTATGGAAATCTCCAAATGTCTGCTTCTCTTCAGACTCAAGTACTCGTGGTTTGGGGTCAAGTTCTGGTCAACCTCCAACTCAAGTGTGCCAGAGGAATAGTGGCTGGTGGTGGTGGCTGTCCTTCTCCTGCTCCCTGCTCTGTATCACAAAGAGACACACACAGACACACACAGTCTGTTCCCCAGAGCCATGAATGGGCGAAGCCCTGGGGCTGGCTTGCCCCCCAAAACATCAGAGAGAAGCACCAGATTTAGGACCTACACTTACACAGTGCTCAGCTACGCTCTTGTGGTGCTTTTCATGCCTGTATCCATAATGCTACACTTTACCCAGTGAGGCAAATGGTGCCTGAAATAGCAACAGAACAAACAAATAAACCAACAAACGAGATGCATACAATTAGAGAAGAGAGTTTTGGCTAAAAGAGGGGGGAAGCATGTGAACAGACAACACTCCAGTTGGAACTGACAGCAACAGGCACTGCTGCCCTAAAGGAGCAGAGCTTGTGGCTGGAGGGCTAAGGATAATAATGGAACAATGCAATTCATGGGTGGAAGAGGGGACTAATTGTGATGAATTTCTATGAGTGATGCTCTATATAGTCTCATGGACAATTAACACAGACTTTTTCCTGATCAGAGAGTGATATGCCCGTTGGAAGAATGGTTCTGTTTTCTGCAAGAAAATACTCCCATGACAGTATTTTCAGTACTGGATAATCATAATTTGGATTTGATTTGAGTAAACTCACAAAAGGTGGAATAGACAACAGAACGGATGGTTGCGATTTTGGTGTGTAGCAAACAGGGGTATCTTCTTTTGAGAAGAAGGTGAACTTCAGTGGCCTTCGGCACTGCCTCCTTGTACCCAGTCATAAATGACCAAGGGAATGCTCACTAGGGAAAACAATACCCCCAGTGCCAAGAAAAGAGAAGCCTGAAACAAAAAATGGAGAGAATATTAACAAATAAAAAGACAATTAATTCAAGTATGTTAACTTCTCTTAAGGAGATGTACAAGGTGATGTAACAAAGTTATCAGCTAAAATGAGCTAGCACTTCTGGTAAAGACAAGACCCACAGATAATTAAACAGATTAGTGCCATTAATAATTACTTGCTGAACACCAAACTAATTTTTTTTTCTCCTTTCAACTCACTTCTTAAACACTGACCATCCCTAAAGAGGATTAAGTGAGTCTGTTTTTAGGACTGATCAGCTCTGGTCTTTCCAAAGCCTTACAGAAATCAGTATATTCTTCCCATCAGATATGTGCTCATCAAAGTTCAGCCCTTTTGTCATGGTATCTGTAGATGCAGCCAAAGCGAAGCATGTTTTCTACCTGTCTGCTCAGAGAAGAAAGGTCTGACTGTACAATGCTTCCAGTGCATGTCCCTTTAGACTGGGAATACACAGGAGTGTTGCATCTTTTCAGCTGCAGCACTCTCTGGGGCTCACAGGCAATCTTTCCAAGGTCCATTCCTATCTGCTCATGCATGCCAAATGACTAACATAACACTTCAGCTGGCTGCTTCATGTGGATCCACCCTAAGTCTGACTCAGGTCCATTACAACCATGAGGAATACTGCAAATGAAGCACTTTGCATACTTTCTGGATCAACATACAGAAGCAGAGAGAGCTTGCTGCAGTGAAAGACTTGTTGAAGTGGGCTGGAGGGCTTCCTGCACCCGATGGCTGCTGCTGCTTGCCAGCCAGGGAAGTACCTCATCCCACAGAGAAGGGCTTCCCCAAAACACAGGATGCTGTGCATGGCATGGCCCCTCCACCAGGGGACTCCCAGAGTAAACAAAGGAGAAGGGCAAGCACAGCTGCCAGGTGATGAAGTACAGAGGGAATGTCATGTCCAAGAGCTCACACATATGCGCAGATTAGGTCTGCTTTGCTCCTAGCACATTAAAGAGAATGACAAGATGGAAGTGTTGCATTGATGGGAATGGAATGCATACCCAAATCCTCTGAGTCAACTTTGATCCATCCTGCTGTGTAATTTTTAAATACAATGATGAAGGAAGAATGAAAATCAGCATATTGGCAGAAGTGACCCCTGCAAAATTCAAATAAATGAGTTTTGTTAACTGTCAGCAACAGCTCATTATTGTATTGCCAATTAGCAACTGTTTTTTTATTAGTAATACAAAACCAGGATACTCTACCTACAACTCCAAAAATATCCTTCATGGTTGGGATAAAAATGACTAACAGGTTGATGATAACCAAAAGAACAAAAGTAACCAAAACATGGCGGCATAAGTCAAATTTTGTTTTTCTGGCCATCTCGAATAATGATGAACGCACCTGTAGGGAGAGAGAGAGAGAGGAAGTTTTCTGTCAAGAATAGTCTGTGAGCCAATTCAAAGCTTCCCATGCTTATTTTAACTGGTTCTTCATGTGACAAGTGCTGCATAGATCTGTCAGAAATTTTGGGTTGTCTGAAGTAATGTCCTTTGAAATATTCTTTAAAATTGTTATTTCAGAACTGTAGGTACATGTGCATGTGCAGTAGGATATTCCTCTCTTTTTAACACGCCTTTTTGAATCCTTCTGCACTTAAAAAGGAACTTTACCTCTACGCCTGCTCAGGTAAAGTGATGTGATGTGAGAGAGGACCTTTGTAGATTCAACTTAAAACAGTTTTAAGACCAAAAGTGATTTATTTATTTAATGCATAGAGAACTTCTCCAGAAGTTAGTGGGAGTCTGGCATGAGAAAAGACTAATACAAGCTCAAGCTCTTTTTGTAGCTGCGACATTGTAGTCTCAGCCACCTCTGGAATGTGATTTAAAGAAATGTGCTGTCTATAGCTGTTACCAACTTCCAAACCATGCAGACCCTTTTTACTTACGGTGAAAAACAGCACCGGCACGGTGAGTATCACCGCCACGATCACAGCCAAGCGCACAGTCAGGATCAGGATGTCATCTTTGCTCTGGTATTTGTGAAGCAGATCTGACTGCACATTCTCTATGGGAAAGACAGTAAGGTAAGTGCTCTGGCAAAAAGGCAATTAGTTCACAAAAATCATTGCTTAACAACAGCCTTCTTGAACAACAAGTGATTTATCTGTAAACAAAATAGTATGGAATGAAACATCCTTGAGTTAAAACAGCGCTTTGAACAAAATCCCAATGCTCCCATTATTCCAGATTAATCCTTTGGAGGCCTGATTTAGGAATGCATCTTAATTCATGACAGCGCATGCCTAAGTCTAAGGTCATTTTCACTGTAGAAAAGACAACAGTGAGACATACACGAAAGCTTGCTTACATATATACATATATACAAAAATATGAAATATTTTTTCATATTAGTGAATATGAATAAAGTGAAATCAGCTATTTTTTAATTGGTTCCATGGACTTTTTTTCAAGTTTCAAATGATCTAAAAATAAACACATGCACTGCAATGGCTGAACTTAATATAAACGGCAAGGTCTCGAGCTAAATTAGTCTAAACAGCAAATAAATGTCCAGCAAAAAGCAGTGCTCCTGTTCTTAACTGAGAACAAAGCCTATCTTGGGTCAGTTCTCAGCGGGACACTCTGACATTTGCACTCAAATCCTTCAGCAGCTCCTCTGAGGGCTTCCAGCAGAGCCTGCAGCTCGGCTCCACGCTGGCCAGCAGCCACAGCAGCCAAGACAAATCACAGGGGGTGCTTAACGGGGAGGTGCTGGCAATATTTTAATACAACCTCCTGCCAAAATGTTTCCCTGAAACTGTGACAAATACTGTAGAGCAGGCCTGCATGTACTAACCAGCAGGAAAACCAAGTTGCTGAGGGACCTACATCTTTGTTGTGTTTGCTTTGTAATTTTTAAATATCCAGGAGCAATACCCTAAAGGGGTGGCTGTTAGGCATGCCACCAAACACACTTGCTGCCCCTTTTTATGCCCATGTTTTGTTTCTACTTGCTAATCTTAGAAAGCTAGTGGTAAAACATAACAGCTCTTAAAGGGATCTCAGTGGCCACGTCTAATTTACCATCTCTGGCACTTGGTAAAACCTCACGTATTCCTGGAGGCAGGGATCTGTCCTGTGGCAAAATACCTGCACTCCCCCCAGGGCGCCCTTCTGGGTAGAGACCATAGGTCAACACCACCTTCACAGTGCCTGAATCCCCACCAGGAGAAAGAAAATGCTCTCCCACCTCCCTGCAGATCAGGAGTGGGGTTTTCAAGCCGGGCACATGCACAGCTTCTGCAACACAGAGCTTACTCTGCTCCTGCAAGCACAGACTGCAACTTCTGTACCGCTCACGGGCTGCAGCCAGGTAGGAAGTGAAGGGCAAGGCTTACAGTTGAAGGTCTGTTTTCCTTTCAGCTAGATACATCACAGAGCCCAACCACACTGTGACCTTTTAGGGGAAGAAAAACACCTCTTTTCTGTAATTCTGCAATGTAAATATAGTCATCACTGCAACACTTTTGAGAACACAGCAAACAGACAAGTACTATTGGTGTAAAGAAGAAATGGTCACAATAAAAATACTGTTCTTACCCAGGTAAGGGTAGAGAAGAGGGTTAGAACACTGTAAGTGAACATATGAAAGGTAAGGTCTTTTTGGTCTCAAGGGGAAGAAGGAAGGAATTTTAAGGAGAAATTCTATATTCCTTCAGTGTCTTTTTTGCAGCCTGTCACTGCACTGACACTGCAGAAGCCCCAGCAGAGCTCTCCACAGCCTCCACCGTGCTCTCAGTGCTGGAGAGCAGGGATGCCTAATGTGGGGAGAGGCACACAAGACACCCCAGGGATTCCTCCGCCATTCCCCCTCAGGAGGGCCAGAAGGATGCAGCCCCTACCTCCTCCATGGACTCCAGACCCTTGTCCTTGAGGGGTGTGGGAGATTCCCAGAGAGGAGCGCCACAGATCTGCCTCCTCAGATCCCTGGGGCAATCACATCAGAATCTCCTCCCTGCCAAAGCGAAGGGGTCCATGCTGATTTACACCCACTTGCTCCCTGGGGCTGCTAATCTGATGCATCTCTACGAAAATGTGTTAGATGGGAGCAGCTGGATGAGAACGGCTGATGCTGTTGTCACTTGCAGCCTATTTGTGGGTTTATTGGGAAAATTAGAACAGATGACCTCAAGTTACTTCAACACATGTATACTCAAGGCCTCATAATCAGAATGAGAGTCTGAGAAAGCAAATATGAGATAGGTACACCTTTGAAAAAAAAAAAAGCCACATTTCATATTTACTTTTTTTTTTTCTCTCGCAATTGGTGGCTCACAAGGGACAGTATCATAAATGAGGAGGTTGTAACAAAAATGCCACTTGGAATAGGGGTGGTGAAGACTGATGGGTGACCCTGAGGTAAAAGGCAAACATCAGCTTTGTCACCTGTCTTGTAACCCCTTAATGGTCCATGGAAAAAGACACTACTTCTCAACATTCTCATGACACTGGAACATGGGAGTTACATGGGCAACATTCCTGGGAGTTCCCGGGCAACATTCATATTTTATGCTACTTTACTTAACAATTGTGCCTTTAGGGCATACATATTGTATCCTTTAGGGATACAACATAATTTGTTTGTTAACTGAATTGATATGCATGGAAAAAGACAGGGTGGGAGTCTCAAACACTGAGATAATCAGCCTTTGGTGTCTGAGCTAGGACAACGCCCAAAGCTTCCCCACTTTCACTGCCAGTTTGTTTAACCAAGACCTAAAAAGGTCAGCTCTAGGGACACAGGGAAAACATTTGGTCTGTTGCCTCTATGATGAAAGCGTTACTAAGAAAGTGAAAAAGCTGTGATGGCCGATTTGTTACTCATTTCCTAGGACCTGCTCTCAAATCTGTCTCAATTTTTTCAAATATGCATGCTTCAGCCATTACCAATGCACACATTATTCAGGTGAGGACTTTGGAACAAAATCTTAGTGGGGCCCAGCTAATCCCCAATTCTGTAAAACAAATCTCTCCTTCCTATTTCTAAAATGCCTTTTGCAAATAATACTTTCACTTGCTCTTTTCATCCACAGGGGAAAAGGAGGAAAGGATTTATACCTTCAATATGAGAACTTTAAAGAAAATTATTTGGAAAAGTATTTTAATATAAGTGGATGGGACTTTCCAGCTGGGATACACTATTGATTTTACATGTATCCCCTTTCTACTCTGATCAGTAAAGAACTGCATACTTACCGTAGAAAGTCAAATAGCCAAATATGGCAGTCATAAAGTACATCAGGAACATGGCAAAAAATGAGATATTTGAAACCAACTGCATTTTTTTCTGTGAACGGCTGGAGAAAGAACAAGAAAAGAACACATAAGAATAGTTGGGCTGGATTTTTCCATAGCTGTTTCAAAATGTATTAGGTGTTTGCATAAGCATAGTAATTCTGGGGAGACTCATGAATGCATTTTCATTTAAAACAGAAACTCACTGACAGCTGCACAAGGAAGAAAAGGACTGGGGAAAAGGACCCTACTTGGGGCTCAAGTGAAAAAATAGTGGGTGTGACCCATGGGTCTGCTCCATGTCTGTGCCTGCTTCAACAGTGAAGCTGTGTGGAGACAGGATGACCCTGAAACACTGCTAATTAAATTAAAAGGTCAAAATGAAGGGGGCATAAAATTACATAGAGAGGGAAAAAAACCCCAAAAATGTTCTGAATGACTGCAGAGAAATATTTGTGTCCAGGATTTTTTCTGGTAGAAAATACTGGATTTATGCTTATTTGTAAAACAGGTTAAGTGTAAACATTTATTCTTAAGGTACTTATTCTGAAACATTGACAGAATGTTTCAGAATAAGTTTCAGAAACATTCTGAAACTCCAGTACCTAAACTTAGACTTTTAAATCCACACAAGGATACCCTAATAGGTACCTGGGAACCTGCTCAAGTCACTTGAAATTTAAAGCACCCAGAAAACGTCTGAGGGGAGCCATGGGTCTGACTGACCCTGACCTCTCCCCTGGGGCTTCCCCATGGCCCAGGACCCCACTGTAGCTGCCCAGGGCTATCAGCAGTATCACAGCAGGGCTGCTCTCCAGCTCCCGCAGCCCATCCCAGCTGGAGGTGTCAGTGAGACAGCAGTACCAGCAAAGGTCTTCTAATACCAGTAAGGATGAAAGCACTTTTATTTCCCTGGTACTGCAACAGATTTTTAGTTGCACTAATGCTGTGGAACAAATGCTGTTAGCAGAACACACGCCTCTCCTATGCCAAATATCAGCCGTCAGAACTTCGCTCTCTCCAGACTGCTGTGTACTTCCAGGGAAAACTCCCAAGTATTGCATTATTCTCCACCTCCCTCACCCCTGCCCCAGGGGCACAGCATGCCTGGGAGGCCAGATTTCCTAGCTGACAGCCATGATGTTGGGTGTTACTAAAGCACACCTCTGAGTGGCATGAATGATTCAGAGCACCTCTGTGCTAACACTTTCCATGTAAAACAGTTCAAAACAATAAACTATTAAAAAAAAAAAAAGAAGAAGGGCTTACTCTTTAAGTTCGCTGTAAATCGGGAGGACTGATGGGTGGCACACAAACGCAAAAGCAATAGTGGGCAAAGCATACACGGTCTGTTCAGAGAGAATTTCAGAAAATAAGTTGAGAAGAAATATTGAGAAGGGGTGTGAAGAAATGTTCCATGTTTAACTACCTCAGCTCCCAGCTTGCTAGACCCTTCAACCGAACATTGAGAGCCTTTCTGAGAAGGCAGAAGACCTGTCAATTCACATGTATTTAATGAAATGTGGAAAACAGCGCGCTTTCAACAGGAGGACAAAGTCTTTGCGTTGATGGCCTGGGGTGGGTTTGCCTGCCCAGCTACTGCCACTGTGCCTAGCACAGTGTCACACGTAAAAGGGATGTATGGTGGGTCACCGCTACGCTACCCTGCCTTGGCATGGAGAGGGGTGCGCACCCATGGTGCTAAGGCTGAAGTCCTGAAGAGCAAGCCCGTATCCAGACTGCAAGAAAAGAGAACAGGAATGCAGAACTTACAAATAAATGGATATTTCATGGTACCAGACTGATTCCCTTAATTTCCCAAGCCAACAAAAGGACTAGGAGGGCTGGGGAAGGTGCATGCTTTTTCTTGGGGAAAGAGAAAGACCATTATGTCACCAGAAAGTGCAGGAGACTTCCAAGTGGGACCTCAGCCCCTTCTCCACTAAGAACTCGAGTGGGTTTCAGTCCTCAGCCAAACTTCAAAAATGGTATCAGTGCTCAGGCACTTCCATTCTCCTGAGGGAACAGGTACGAGCAGAGGTCACAGGAAATTATAGGTCTTCCTCTAAGGACAACATGAGTCCATTCTACATGCAGCTCTGTCCTGCCCTCTGAGATGTGCTTGTGCTGGTCACAGGCATCCCCTTCCTACACAGGACATCCTGTGGTGCACCCTGGGCCTGACAGATTCAGTAAATGCACTGGTTGCTCTCTGGAGGTCCTTCCTTGCCCAGGCCTTTGCCACCTCTCCCTCACTCACAGCACAGTACTGTTGTGCTGTCTCCATCTGTAGGCATATTTAGAAGTTGCCTGGACACAGTGCTGGGTGGTCCTGCCTCAGCACAGGGGTTCAACCAGGTGACGCCCAGGTCTCTGCCAACCACAGATATCCTTCTATTTTGTGAAACTGTCTCTCCTCTCACACACTGAAGTTGCTAAAATGACTGGCAAACTGTTGGCCCTGAGGGCAAACCTCTGAAGCTCAGCTCTGGTGTGCCTAGTTAAGATGGACAGATCCTCCTGAGGTGCCTCCACTGGCTCTGAGGCAAATGCTGACACTCACTGCAGAACAAGACTACTCCTCAATGCTTTCTGAAATATACCTACACCTAAGCTGCCGTGGCACAACAAGTTAACTAATACTTGGTCTGTCATGCCTGGTCTGGGGTGATGGCTACCCCAACCAAATAAAAGTGCTTTGCTTGGCTTCTTCAACTGAAGCTGGTGAGTTAAATTAAAAAAAAAAAAACCAAACAATTTTTTGCACACCTCTGCTCTAAATGTGCATTCCCTATGAAAGCAACTAAGGCCCTGAGGACCACGTCTTGATGGATAAGGTGCTGTTTCACTGGGAGCACTGCATCCCAGCACAGCTGACAGGAGCCATCCTCCTGTTCCCAGTTACAGACTACTGTGAGCTGCCCTCTCACATTCTCTTAGACCAATGTTTTCTGCAGCTGTGTGGTGATGGAGGGAAGCATCCAGCTGAAAGGCAACCAAATGTTTGCTGGATTTCACAATCCAGTTCACCGCATGGCTACAGAAACATGTACCCTGTTACAAAGAAGTGGTTTGTGCGCAGAAGGACAGAGATTATGGGCTTTTGGATGCAGGTGCGGCCTACTCAGCAACAGCCCAGTGGCACAGCTGCAGCATGGATAGTAAGCAGCAGTGAAAAGGAAAAATCTCCTAAAGAAAGCAGTTATTGTCCAGTGGTAGCTTGTGCTCATAGCCTTAACACATTTACTACCAGGGCAGGACAAGACTGCAAGGAGGCACATTCACCAAGGCACCTCTGTAAGACTGAGCAAGGAGACCCACTGTGCATTTACCACTGGATCACAAGTGGAACCATGGAGAATCAGGCCCCTTGTGGTGCTGATCAGAATAAGAACATGGGGTGTGGGTGCATATATTATGTGAATTAAAAGTAAGTATTATAAAAAGAAACATACCTTGGAATTAAAGATAACATACTTTGGCTTACACATATGTTCTGAGCTATTTGATAGGATAGATGATGTTGCATTTAGCTCTTGTCCGTCACAGGGAATTTGAAACTTCTTGTAAATAACCTAGAATAAGAGCAGAAGATAGCTAATTGCTAAAACCACAATAAAAAGCAAATTAAAATTAAATACCAGTGGAATTGTGGGCATCCTGGCCTGTATCAGCAATAGTGTGGCCAGAAGGACTAGGGAAGTGATCATTTCCCTATACTCACACTGGTGAGGGTTTCCCTCAAGGGCTGTGTCTAGTTCTGAGCCCCTCACTGCAAGGATATTGAGGTGCTGGAGCAAATCCAGAGAAGGGCAACAGAGCTGGTGAAGGGCCTTGAGTGAGTCATAAGAGGAGCTGCTGAGGAAGCTGGGGGTGTTTAGCCTGGAGAAAAAGAGGCTGAGCAGTGACCTTATCACTCTCTACAACTGCCTGATGTAGCTCCTGCCAGGTGGAGCTCAGCCTCCACTTCCAGGTAACAAGAGACAGGACGAGAGGAAATGACCTTAAGTTGCACCACAGGGTGTTCAAATTGGACATCAGGAATTTTTTTTCATGGAAATGGTTGTAAAACATTGGAAAGACTGTCACTACCCCTAAAAGTGTTCAAAAAGCACACAAGTGGATGTTTCATTTGGGGACATAGTTTAATGGTGAACAAGGTGGTGGGTTGACAGTTGGACTTGATGGTCTTAAAGGTCTTTTCCAGCCTTAACAATTCTATGATTCTAAGTGACTCATCTAACAAAGAAAGCAAGATGAACTTACCACTACCAGGAAAAATACCATGCAGCTTAATGAAAATCCACTGGTATAGCCAAGGTATCCTGAAAGAAATTAAGAGGAAGTCTCATACAGAATAATTTTATTAGTCTTATCTTGGTTTTTACTGCTTTTTGCTTCTTCATGAAAAGCTCAAATACATTAAACATTTAATATGTATTGTGAACTTCTGGGGAGGACAAAAGCATGTCCTGCTGGTGTGGGAGTCTCCCAAAGTCTTTCAAGTCTCCTAGCTTTTGGGCAAGCCTAAGCCTTGCTCTGACCTGTTGTGACTTCCTCAGGGTCACCTTTACATAAGTTTAACTAACTTTACTTTTAAAAGAGACTGTGATAATTGAAAAAAACCAAAAAACTGAAAGTGTGCAATTGTAATCTGAAGGTGATCCAGCTTCCCTGAGTCACGTCAGCTGAGATTGTTTTTTTGTCTCAAAAGGAAGATCCCAAATGGACTTTGATGTCAAATGTTGTTACCAGCATAGTTTTAAAAAAATACACTGTGTACCTACTGGCAACTCAGTGCATTCAAACACATCTGAAAATGCAATTCTCTGTACAGATCTTACTTCAAAGTCCAATACTTCCAATTAACCTCACCAGTAAAATTTTTGATGCTGATAGAAAAGTAACATTCCTTTGTAATCTCACCATTTGTGTTCTTGTTTTTAGGGGCTGCACATAAAACTGAATTAACTCATGAAATGAAGACCCTCTTAACTATAATTTTTAAAATCAATTTCCACAATTGTACGGATAAAGCTGGTTTATACTGAACTCAATCACTGTGATAATTTAGGCCTACTTGTTTCAAAATGTTCAGAGCACATTATTTCTGGATCAGGGACGCTGCTTAGATAACAATGAGGGCATCTTTTTCTTATTGTAGTTAATTTTCGGTTTGGCCATCAGTGGCACAATGTCTGGGTTCCTTTTTTTGATTCTCGTGATGGCATTTTCATCTTACCTAAGTTCTTCAGGAGACATAAAGGGAGGATTATACAAAACGTCACTGTGACAACAAGAATCCGCCCATCCACGTACCATTCCCTGTATAAAACATCAAAAAAAACCACACCGTGAGCACATCTTAAACATGTTCTGGTTTTCCTCACTCAGACATCCTCTTTGCTGTATTTACAGAATTATCTTTGGTCTCCTCACCCTACAAGCTCCTACAAAAGGAGGCTTTGTAGACTCTTTAAGTATCCATGGCACTGCTCTGACTCAGGTAGGGCAGATTTCCAGAGTCACCAAAGCATTACCCTACCATGGAGATCAGTGTGGGGGTCTGAGAGACAGAACCACCACCTCCGTAACCTGATATAAGCCACCCTGCCAGGGCGATGAAAGATCTCACAAGGGCCACAGAGAACAGTGGGGCTGCAAGGCCACCATGAGCCATTTGCCAAACCACCCAGGCACGTGACTGGAGCAGCAAAGCAGGCTCCAGCAGGGTGACATGCACTAGCTAGCCCAAGTCTGTGTCTCCTCTACCAAAGTGCTTTGCATCCTACTGTAAAGAGAGAAAGAGAAGAAGGGGCAGGGTTACTGATGCTCTGTATGACCTATTTCCATTGCTCGGTCCAGTACAGTAGGAAAGCCTGAAGGATGGAATCTCTACCAGCACAAGGGCTATTTACTACTATAAAAAAATGCCACCCCTCTACTAAAGTAGCTGTTAAATACCAAGGAGTGATAAAGGTCAGAAATCTTATTTTCTGCAGCTGAATTTCATTCTGTGGACATTGTTTCAGGGGAAAAATCATGTAAAAGGCTGAGAACTCAGGGAAACACATATCTTTAACTTGCACTGTTGCCAATAATTCAAGTGTTGCCTAAAATATTGGATTCTATGAGAAGAGTTTTGTATATAACAAAATTCTTCATGAAAAGCTGGTGTGCAAAAAGGACAACTAAAGCTTTCATTTCCTATCCATCTTCTCCTTTCCAAATTTGTCTTGTCTTTTATTAATCTCCTGAGATATTCCCGTGAAAATTGACTTTGACAAACCTAAAGGGTACCCAGTACTTCAGAGCTATTGTAATCATGTGCCTAAACTTTACTATACGATGTTGAATTCTACAGTTAAAGAACCAGAACTAATTCAACTTACGAAAAATTTTCTTCTTTTCCCATTAGAAACTTTATGGCAGAAGGCAGCTCATTTTTGACTATGAAGAGATAGCTCAACATTGCTGGAGGAAGAAGAAGATAATTTTAGAAAACAGGTAAAATAGTTTGTGGAACAAGTACTGAGAAGCATCCGTAACATTTTCCCACATCAGTGTCTGATGACAGAAGACCTCAAACTATGACTGACTGTAAATTACTGACCACTCAGTAATGCAGTATTTTAAAGGGCTGCACGCAGAATGATAGCCACAACTATACTGAGGAGCAAGAAGACCCCTGGATGTCATGGCGAGAAGGAACCTAACTTATTTGTAGCGGTAAAATTATTGAGACATTCCTGGGCTTTGATTTTCAATATTCCTTATTTCCTTTACCTCCAACATTCTGAAGAGATGTAGATCCAAAGACAATCATTTTCCCTGGGGTACCAAAGACCTGCTCACCAAGCTTTTCATACACCATGCAGCCTGCATGAGAAGAAGAGGAGAAAGGTAACAAACACACTACTGAAAGCTGTTGAGTCGAAACACTTACAATTCCTCGTCAGCCGAGCACCTATCTGTGCAGCCAAACCTGTCCTTTGCAAGTAAGTAGGGAGCTCTGTTGTAATTTCTAGGGCTAAAAAATATGTAGGAACTTCTATAAATGTTATTGTTGGCTACCAGTCACTTCTGAAATGGAAGCTATTTATCAGAGTGTTACACTCCTTTAATGAGTCTGTCTGTACCCTGAGTGACATGTTAAGTTCAGGTACCCTCATCCAGCATATTAAATCTTGCACCTGCAATGAGAGTAATGTAGAAAGATTCCTCTCCAGAAAAAAATCCAGCATACCAGGATCCACCAGTCAGCCCCTGGCAGCCTGGACACACACTACTGCCATTCTGCAGTTCTGCTTGCCTTGACTGAATGATCAAATGAGGACAGCTACTGGTTTAGAGGATCATTTATGGCTTCTAATGACAAAGCCTTAACTTGTGAATTCTCAGTGTCCTGTGTTTTTGATAAAGCAGGCAAAGGTGTAAAATATAACTAAAATTTTTTTTCAAGTATCTGTCAAGCTTGTGAAACTTTTCTATTAACTGGTTTGTTTTTTTACTTGGCTGTGATGTAGGCTGATAAAAAGACTGGGCATTGTGACAACGGTAAGATACAGATGAACAGAAAGAGAAATATTGCAGATGTTACATGGGTCAGACGATTTTTAAAATGTATCCCATTATCTAGTTTTTTCTATATTACCTTACAGCTGACATTTCTGCTTTGAAGTTTGTGTAAAAGGTAAGTTTGATCTTAAATGTATCAGCAACATAGAAAACAGGACTTAGATTTTGGTAAGTAATGGGGCACAAATGTATTTGTACTTAGTTTAAATAGGCATTTAAATGCTGACATTATAGGTGCTGTAACAGTAATCATGTGTGTCCAAATTGCATATTTAAATAAGTATCCTTGTGCACTGATTATTTTTAAAATATGGCATTAAGACACTGTTAACAAGGAAAGAGTCTCTTGGACTTCAGAGCACAGTGTCATTTGACATAATCCTGTAGGCAACTTCTAATTTCTGTGTTCAGATAGTGTATTTGTACTACAGTTACACTTCTCTCTGTGAAAGAACTGTTCCCGTTTATTTCATTCTAAGAAAACTCCGCCACAAAGATTATCAGGAGTTTCACACTAAGCACTAAGGACAAAATGTATTCCCAGGTAAGCTTCACCACAGGCAAAGATTCATTATATTTCATTTGCAATTTGATTTGTAATGTAAAGAAAATATATGAGCTGTTCCTTCTAGCTCACTGAAGATAACATTTCTGGGCAGCAGAATTCATTCTTTGTCATAAGCTTTTCTCTTTACAGCGATGCTGTTCTCCATTGCCGTGCCATAAATTCCTCAAATTCTTGTTAATTCTAGGCTTCTGACCCAAAGTGTGTCAGACCTTCTACTGTGTCAGCAGTGATAGAAACTCCATCTTACACAAAGCACCTGGCCCCATTTGAACACGTCACCTCTTGATTTTTACATTCCACTGAATGGTGTAACATCTTAAATTACCTGTTTCCTTTGAACACACCAACAGGAGATGTATTGAATAAATAGACAGCAGTGTGACTGACACCAAAAGCAGCCTAAAAAAAGAATGGAAAATAAAGTTTATCATATGAGATGAGGCCTAACATTGCAATATTTCATGTCAGGTCATGTTCCTATTGACTCTAAAATAATTTTTATTCTTCTGACAATGCAAATAGCCCTAAAATACATGTGATTCACATCCTGCTTGCACTTCCACTATGGAGGTAGAAAATTCTGCATGCAGAGGGATATAACCAAATAAAACTTAGCAGAGTTGCAGAGCACAGCCACTTAGTGAGTTACACCTCTGTAAGGGTCGGCCCGAAGATCTCGCTTTGCCTCCCGATCATTGGGACAGAGACTGGGACAGACCCCAATAGACAGACCCTGGCCTGGCTGAGGGGGGAGATGTTTGCTAATCACTGTAAGTGCTCTGCTCCATGGTACAGTGCTTCAGGCAGGATGGCTAGCATGCAGGTACTGTCACAGTACAGCATGCATACTGCCACGGCACAGCACATACCTGCTCCTCGAAACTGCGCTGATCAGCTATGGGCCTTGCTCACAGTAGGCCATAAATCTCCCTGCCTTTTGGCCAGAGGCCACTCGCCTTGGCAAAAGACTTAAAAACTGTGACTCTCTGAAGGGACTCTTGAGATCTCCCCACGGAAGAAGATGCATCTAATGGCTGGGCCACGAGGACTTTGTCTCGCCGTTGGTAGCTATATCCCATCCTCTCTTTCTCTCTCCCTACGTTGCTCTCTTTCTCTCTCTCCCCTCTATCGCATAACTGAGTGGATCAGCACTAAATAAAGTGCTTCGTTGTTTTGTTGAAATTATAGTCCCTTGCTGTTTGCCTCTTATTTTGCACCTCAAGATCTTCGAACCATCACGATTTCCGCCTTGATGTTAAAGCGGATCGTGACAACCTCCCCATACTGAAAAAAAGCAAGAATAAAGATGTTTTATCAGATAGGAATGAAGATTTACCAGAGCACGAATAGGCCAGATATGTCACTCAAAACCCATTCTAAGGCTTTTTATTTTTTTCTGGAAGCAGAGTGAAAATTTAAAGGATAGTCCTGTATTTAAGGACTTCCACACTGAATGGAAGCATCTTTTCCCAGGACATGTTCCATATGCTACCAAAGGGGTGCCCAAATGGCTTTTTGTGTGCCTCACAGTGCCCAAACAGGAGGACAATGTGGGGAGTTAAGGCTTGCCTGGCTTCCCCTGGGAATAAAGGCTGCAACCGAAGGCTTGTACTTTGTCCAGGTAGGGGTTCATGATCTCTCACCAATGTCAGGCCTGGTCAGACATGATCCATAATTTAACTTCACACAGGAGAACCGCAGGAAGTAATGACCAAACTGTTTGTGTAGGGAATTTGCTGGCACAAATGATAATTAGTCAGTGCCCGGGGCCAAGTGCATAAAAGCACATTTTCTCATTGCTCAATGTCTTTAATCCAAGCACCATGTGTGCCTTCCTCTCCAACACTCTGACACACAAAGACCTGATGATGTTTTCATGATGTGTGTGAAGAGCATTCAGACAATCTGTTGGCAATTCCTCCCTTTATTATGACAACTACCCTCCGGACACCAAGAAAAACAAGGCTAAAATTCAACAGAAAACAAACTGCTGCCATAGATAGGCAGCAACACATCCTTTCCATAGGAATACATAGAAAGAACAGAATGAGAAGCCTCCTCACTCCACTTTTTTATTAGTTTAGGCTGGAAATACTTTAGTGTCAAATAATGACTGACTAATTTCTTGGGGCCAGAGGAGCAGGGAGAAACATAAAGAGGTGATAGGAGGAACTGTCCTTTTCCCAGCAGAGAATGATAGTTGACAATAACAAAACAATCTTTGTACAGCCCTAAGGGTGTTTCTCCTTGAGAAGGTGGAAAAGGGAAGGAAGACTGCATTGGCTGAGGTCACTGTGGTCCATTTTTCAAGGATTTGCTAACCCCTGCTCCTGCCCGTGTTCCCTGCTGAGCCTGTCTGCCTACAGACATGGCGCTCAGCCCCAGTGCTCAGCTGCTGAGACTGACTCACTCCCAGCCCCAAATGGCTACAACTTTGCATGCCAGCATCCAGTCTGTCTTAATATTAAAAGCTTCTGTTTGTCAGGCACTGAGCTCATGGAGCCTTTGCAGTAGTAAAAATAACGCTCCCGAGAAGCCAGGTATTTATCTGATCTGTTGTCCTTAGCTCCCCATAGGGTTCCTACAGACACTTGGCATTTTCATTAGCACTGTATGAAAAACTTGTTTGTGCTAGAACTGTGGTATGGACAGGAATATTCATGCCAGAACCACCCCTTGGAAAGGAATGAAAATGTCCATGCCACTCACTCTGCACAAATTCAAAACAGAAGCAGGGGAGCTTGCACTGCAGTCCCAAAAGCACTCCCCTACTTTTTATTTTGTCTGCTTTCAAAGAAGTGCTGATAGCTACTGAAGCTAACAGCAGATGCAAAAGTTACCTTCCCCTAAAAGAATAAACAGCTTAGGTCAGGGGACTGATACATTGTTGCAAAGAAAAAAGTGCTTCTGTGATGGCGCTACTGTCTTTTCCCAGATGTCACATTTACCAGGTAAACTCTGTGAAGTCCCAGGCTTTGGGGCCAGAAGACCTGTGAGGCTTAGGCAGTCACAAGAATTATTTCACTGAGCAGTTCTGAACCCCCAAAAGGTGCAGAGGATGGAAGAGCACAGGGTTTGCTCTCCTACAGCGTCCCTGCGGGCTGGTCTGCCAGCCCGCCCTAAAATACTGCAGGAGTTACACTGTGGTTTCCTGACCCCTTCCAGACACACCCAGCAGAAGTGGCTGCATTGTGAAACTTCAGCTGTAGTCTCATACTGTTCCTGATCTAACAAGCCGCTCTGCCTCAGTAAGGTTTTTCAGACCATGTGCAGTGCTGGGTTAAATGCGGGTTGAAAAAACCTTGTGCTTGGCCAGCCCTGAACATGATCCATCACTTTGGTCCTGGCTCTCCAGAATGAAACCGCAAGCAGCAACAACTGCTCCTGCCATCCCCAAGTAGTCCAGTTCGTCTCTAACTTCCCAAACTTCTTGTGTTATCTTTCTACAGCAAAGCTTTCTCTCCTTTTGTGTACTGGAAATGATGCTCTCTTTTGGTCTCGGCTGTAGCCATCAATAACACTGGATTAAGTTCCTCTGAGTTCCTACCCTCAGCAGTTTTCCCTAGAAAGTATAATGCTTTGTTATGGCACTATTAAGCAAATAAGATGTGTCATTTTTATTTTGCACATATTATGCTTAGGATATCAGTTCTGAATTGATTCATGTTCATGACAGCACACACTTCACACTGCAGGAACCAAAAAGTTGTGAGAGTGGAACTCTCAGGCTGAGTCTGCTTTTTTAGTGCTGAAAATGCTCCCTTAATTTTTCTGCATCTGAAGAATTTTCAGGGATGGTGCATGCCAATACTGGACAAAGCAACCTAGACCCTTTCCAGAATTGTGCTACTCAAAAGCAGCAAATTTAAGATCTTTCTAATGTGCAAAAAGCAGTGAAAGTATTGTTAGGACTCCGATCACCTGCAAAGCAGAAATGATCTACCTGTGACAGTGACAGCAGGGCTACACATTTATGGGAAAAATGAACTGAATTAGAGTGTAAGAAAAATATCTACCACTAATGGACCAGGTTTAATGCTGAAATTATGGTATGAAAGCAGAACATTTAAAGCAGTTCAACTTTCATTCCTAACTACAGACACCACGTTAAGATTCTGCATCTCCAGACTTCAAAGAGGGAAGCTCTACTACTGCTCTGCTAGGTCCTGCTAACTTACGTCCTTTTATCCCAGCTAGCTGCTCTATCTCAAGGCCAACAGATCTAAAGGCATCACGAAGCCAACAAAAACTATTACTCCCTTTTAAATACACACAGTTAATTCTATAGAGAACAATTCATTTACTGAATGAGATCTCCACATCCATGTTTCTTTTTGTACGATGTGTTGGTACATACTCGCTACTCGGGTCGAGCTCAGTCACCAACACACCTTGCTAGAAATTTCCCTGGTGTTCACATCTCCTGTCTGATCTATGTCACTTAAAAGAAACTGCATATTTACATCCTTTAGAAGAAACACGTCACTTAACTCTCATAAAAACTGCTGAAAGAATGAGAAGAGGATGAGATTATAAAAAAAACTAAAGCAGTAAGGAGAACTTGAGGCTGCTCCTTTGCTGAGAGCCTGTTATCACAGAAGAGGTGACAACGCTGAAAAACATAACTTCTTTTTCTCCCCTTACAATGATGCCTTTTCAGGACTACCTAAAAACAGAGGCCTAAGGCACGGACTGCAGTTATTGCAACCATCAGTTTGTACTCTCAGAGATGGAGCATGGGTGGAATATTACATACAGGTTAGAGTACTGAGTAAAAAAAGCAGCAAAAATAAGATAAACTCTGTCTCTCCACTAACGAAAAATGTAAATTGCAGTCCAATCTAGCTTAGTGACAACACAATAATGAGATGCTCTACGCTCTTAAAGTAAATGGATTAACTTCTTTGATTACTCCTACATTTTACCTAACCACAGCAAAATGTAAGCTAGCAGCATGGATCTAGCTATCCTGACACAAAGCTCCAGAGCAGATGGCTATATGTACCACTCTGGCAATTTAGTCTGCTTTACACAGGGCTCAAATTAAGTATTCCCCAAAATCCTAAGAAATGACAAAAGTTCTATATTTTTAGATTTGACATTCAAGAAATGACATCTCTTTAGAGTAATCTGTAAACTCAATAACTATGTTGAATAGTTCGTAAATATTGTAAATTATTGTATTTCTTCCCTCAATGAACATTTATCATTGAAATATGAACACAATTCCCAACTGATTTCTTAACAATCACTTTTCAAAATGAAACGTCTCATACTGAGATCCAGAATAACACTGCCTTAGTCATTCAATGGCACTGTTCCATTTTTAAACTATTATATTCACCTTTATAAAAAGTTTTTGGATTTTTTTTCTGGAGTTAAGTAGTCTACCTCACTTCTTTTCTATACCGAATCTTGGCTATATTTATGTTGACTCTCAAGGACTCTCACTGAAGAAACTGTGGGAGTGAGATGAAAATATTATATGCAACATATAAAGGAATATAGATATCCTTAGTTTAAAAAAAGTTCTTATTGCACCATGCTTTGAAGAAAGCTCCAGAGATCCTGTGACACAAGTAAGAACTAGGTACTAACCCACTGCAAATATTACTGCTGAATATTTTTTATGTCTATGTAGCTTGCAGAGCACAGGAAAAATCCCTGCCTAGGTCTGTAGTAAATAACATGGACTTAATTTTCTCTAGCACTACAAGTAGTGGCTTTTTCTGCAAAAGCATCTGACTGAAAAAAGATGTCTGAAACTTGTAGCCAATATTTTCAGGCTTGAACGCTGTACTTGATTACACGTGGACTATAAATCCCTCCACTTGCTGGCAGTGCACACATTCTTTAAACACAGTGAAATTCCATGGAGATCAGCTACTCGCCACATGAATACTTACAGAAAAAGGAGAATTCCTGTGTTGGCCAAGGCAAAAGCAAGACCCAAAATCCCACTGCCCATAATTGCATTGCTAAGGTTAAAGACGGACATTCCCAGTGAAGTAGTTCCTGGGATCTGGAGAAATAAAGACAGATGTGTCAGCAGCAGCTTGCAACAGAGCAGGGAAATGCACCTCTGCTTCAAATCCCGTGTTTTGTGATGTATCAGACATAAGTAACAACTGCTATAGGCACGACTTAATAAAAATTGTTTGGAATAGGAGAAAGCATCATTGAACTCTTCTCACAGCTACGCTGCTCACTGTCTGATAGATTGTAACTGATCTAAATGGCACAGGCAACACACAGCTCATACTGCACTTTCAGTTTTAAACGCCATCTTCCATGACACCTGAGAAATATCCTGGACGTGTCATTTAGATATGGTAAAGCCATAAGGAACCACCACAACTTCCTGCCCAACAGAGGCCAGAGGGATTCCCCAGCCTCAACCCAACCAATATGCTTGGGGGTTTTGTTTCAGGGTTTTATTTAAGTGCCGATTCCAGGCAGTTCCTACAGGAAATTGAATTCAGTTATAGTTGTGTGTGCCCTGCACTTTTGAAGACAATGTCTAAACGCCTTTCAAATACACAACACGCAGTTCATTTTGACAGGGAACAGAGCAGTGAGAGAGACTTACATATTCATCACATTTCTTCTTCTCCAGGTGGCTGTTTGTGAGACTTCTTCTGCTTTCTCGATCTGAAATAAACTTGCTGAAAGAAGTCAGAGGATTTATTTCCAGCAAGTGCTTAGAAAATACAAACACATTCATTCCATAAGCAGTATGCGATTACAACATACACAATGTATAAAAAATGTGTGTGAAAAGAGGTCAAACTCATAACTGTTAATGAGCCAGATTATGCCTCACTGATGCAAGCTGGGCATCAATAAAGGCAACGAGCACAAGATCAGAATAAATGTGTATATGTACAAAATACATGTATATGCAAAATGTTCTTTTAGACTATTTAGGAAAGAAACAGAACCAATTTTGTGGATGGGAAAATAATTTGTTTGCACAGAATCTAAGAGGAGATAATTCTTCAGGTTGCTGCAGACCAGTATCCCCCTGCTCCCAGCCCCTGCATATGTGGTGAGTGTAACTAACATCACTCTACAAGGCAAGCAGCCACTCTCTGTGCTGAGTGTGTTGTACTTATTCCTCTCCCTCATTATCAGGCCTTGAAGGTCCTGTGAAACAAGTTCAAAAAACCAAACAGATTCTTCTTCCCCTCCCTATTGTCCTCAAGACTCCTGGGCACCAGCTTAATTACTTCCTGCCTTGTCAGGCTGGAAGGTCCCAGGCACATGGCCCACCAGGCCGTGGTGATGACCCCTCCACCAAGGAGGAAAGCATAACAGCATCCTGGGTACTGACTATAAAATCAAGCAGTTACAAATCCTACGTGGGCAACTTGGGACTGCAGCTGCCACTGGTCAGAACAGCCCCCTCTTCTCCACATCGTCCAAGGATTATGGGAGTGGTTTATATTCTTTTACAGGATTTTTGAGACGAGATTATAATTGTATACTGATACAACAAACCACAGATTAAGATCTGACCCCATCTGCTAAGGATTCAGGTGACTAGAAATTGTAAGTCAAATTGTACTATAAATTCTGTATTATGCTGCTTACAGATTGTACTGCATTGATTCTGGCTGTTGAAATCCTGTGCCATTCCAATCATAAATTCTGTACTACACTAACTGTAACGCCCTGCTAAAAAATAAACCTTTAACTGTAACTATGAATTACTGCCATCATCATTCTGCCAAGGATCCCTAAAAGATTTCATCTGTCCCCTCATTTTTGGGTGGCACTGCAAAACCCTACATTGCCACTGAAACCTTATGTTGCCACATAGGGCTGGTATGCCTGGAGTTAAGAGGAGGAAGATGTTACACACATGCCAGTTTGGTGGACAGTCCTGAACCAGGCAACCTGCTCTGTTCGTACACTGTTCTGGGCTACTGGATTTTCACTTGTCTTTCAAAACTCAATGCTGAATTCATCATACTGCAAAATTAAACACTTCTGTCCACAGAAACATAGAATGAACAGCTTTTCTTTTATTTACCCTTTACTTGTTCTGTCCTTGATGTATTCACATTTAGGAACTAACTGTCCTCCTGTGGCACTGTTGGCATCCTTGAGATTTACGACACTTCTTATTTGGATGAGCTGTTATTTTCTCACAGATCTTCTCTTCAGCAAACATTTGAGTTTGTATAAAGCATTCTTTCAGCTTTTCATCTTTTGAATGTTTATGCACAATTAAGTCCCTGGCATCTTTGCTAATCCACAGATGGTTCTTAGTCTGCACTGGCTAATGCCTCAGCCATCGTACACGTCACATACCTAACCAGGGGCTGTCACCAAGTGTCAGAGCCCATTTTAGCTGTAGCTACATTAAGCTGGCTCTTCTTAAATTGAAACAGACAAACACTTGAACACAAACAGAAGTACTGCTGGTCCTTTCCCACAGGGGGAAACATCTACCGGCCAGGGATGTATGGCTCAAACTTTGACTTTAGACTTTGCATCATCTCAGTACAACCTGCACTCTTCAGGCTGATAATAAATCCACGAACTTGTAAAGACAGAGCTTGAGCAAACTTCCTTACTGCCCCAGCTGTGGCCTAATTACTAGTGATATGTCTGCTAGCACAGCTTCTACTGCTATGCCAACATCATGTAGCTATAATGCTGCTGACTTCACTTCCACAGCTGACACACTGGGCCTTGTCTTTAACACATTTTGTGTTTATGTCTTAAATCCAGGCATAGATGGCAAAATGTAAGTAGTATTATAGCTGGGGTTTTTTGCAATTTTGACTCCTGCCCACTGGTCTGCTTTGATTTCCTTTCTATCCATAAAAAGAACTATAGTATTTTTTAAATACTAACTTCAGCAACTAATTTGCTGCAAAATATAGACATGATGTCAGATTTACCAGCCCTAACACAGCTGGAATAGATGGCTGAACCTCCCCCACCGTTTTATGAAGTGAAAAGCAACCACTTCTAAGATAGACTGATCCGAAATTAGCTTTCCAAAGCTCACCTTGGAGGTATTTCATCCTCACGGAATAAAATCTCAACCTGATTCAGAGCATGTGCTTTTTCTCTTTCATGTCTGTTTAAAGCCCATCTCTTGAACGCAGGCAGCAGAGTGTGAACAGTTTGAAAAAGACATTCCAGCTCTCTCTCGAAACACCCTGCAGGCAATTTGTACAGGCAGGAGCACAGAGAAAAGTTTTGTCTCTTTTGGAATTGTAACCACTGCTGGGAACATCTGTGGACTTTGCCTTCTTCTGTCATTTATGGAGATCATGTGTCACTTTAGATTTTGTCAAGAGTTATGACAGAAATCACTGGTCTGCTCCCCCCAGTTCTGCTCATCTCCCTGCAGCCAGTTCTCCCTTAATAATTACAAAATTAACAAATTCGCAAATAATATTATTATTGCCTTCTGGTATAAAGTTCCATTAAAATTATTGCTAAAAACCTAACACAAAATAAAGACAACACTTGAATAACATTGCTTGAATAGAAAAGTGACCATGGGACTTTCCATTAGAATACTTCTGATAGAATAAACAGCTTCTGCAAAGCTGCTATCTTCCATGGCCAACAAACATGTTATTTCCTTCTGGGTGGGACTTTGAGAAAACTAGTCTGATTTGATAAATTCATCCAAAGTACTTTCTTCTGAGTTAGTTCTAGAGTAAAAATGAAGTGGGTTTGTTGCCCAGCTGGGCTCCTCATCCACCCTGCGTTTCTCACGCCATGCTGCACTTTTCTCCATTTATGCTGTGTGATGTGTACAGAAGGGCAAAGTTAGACATGGGAATGTGGGTACTGGGATCCCAGACCACCAGGTACACAGCACTGAGCCCAGCTTTCTTATGGGGGACTTCCCAGCTCCTGCCTCCCAGCCCCAGGACAGCTTGCCCAGACAGCTCAGCAGTGATGCAGTGCAGGGGGATGTGAGCTCTGCCTGTGCTGCATTTGCTGTTGCAGGCAGCTTAACTTGCAAGTCCAGAGGAGAGGTCTGCCTTGGGACAACACTTGGTGTGGCCATATCATACAACAGACAAGTTTTCCAGAAATGAAAAATATTACTGACCTTAAATGAAAAAAAAACCACAAAACAAAACAAAACAAAAAAAACAGGGTGGGAGGTAATCCAATGAATTTAGCAGAAACAAATCTTATCAAGACACTGCTTTTTATAAACATTTTTTTTTTTCCTTTCAGGGTGGTTTTTTTCTCCCCTAGAGCATATGAAAGGAAACATATGTTGGAATACTGGAATTTCTAGTTAAACTGTGCCATGCATCTGCTCTGTTTAATAGACGTGCTTAGAAAACAAGCCATTCATTGTCACAGAATGCTGTATTTTTGACCTTTATGAATATGACACAAATCAAGTGAAACGCCTGTTTAAGTCAGTCTCTCCCAGCCCTCCCAAGGATCAGAGGCCACTGTGAGAGGTGCTGTGGCATTGCACTGTAGGACTGTCTGTGCCATCAAAGCCTTGAGACTCCCTGAGAAGCATGAAATCCATTTGCACTGTTTGTTGTCTTTGTTTCAAATGCTTTACCCATCACTGAAAGACATAACCTGTTCTTATATATTTCTGCTTTCCTGTTGTGTTTCCTGTATCACAGCTGAATATGAACAGACTATGCAAAACTTTTCAGATACATCAATGAAATATCCTGGCCAAGATATAATGAGCTCATCCTTGTGATGCATAAAGCCTCACAGCTGGCCTGGAAAGAATATAATAAACTAATTATTTTCTTGGTTTGATTTTGTGCAAAGTAGAAACTTAGCCTTATTGAAAAAGTGGTTTAAAAAGGATAATGTTTAACTATGGTTTCCAAATTTAATTTATTTAAGTACTTCAGTGAGAAATGTTTGATTAAGGTGATACCCCCAAGCTAACCATTTTGGCTAAGTAGAGTTAGCTAAAAACTATTTAGCCATCTCAGATACATTTAAACATAATTAAATTAAAAGGGTATTTTACAATGCCTTAAAAATTTGTTAGGGAAAACTAGTTTTACCAAGATGACAGAACTTTATCCTTAGGCAGCTAAACTGCATGCTAACTTGAGCAGTGGCAAAAGATTTCCAGGGCAGGCATAAACAAGAAATGCAGAGGAAAGCTTGATCTGACTTACACTAAGAAACCTGGACCAGATCTTAGCAAACCTATTAACAACCTTAACTGAACGAGGGGTGCTGATAACTGTCAGCTGTAAACCAAGAAAGACATTCAGACAGCAGCTCCCTGAGAGCACTGTCATAGTTAGGGAGTAAGTTATCTAAATACTGATTTACAATTATGTGCAGAGATGGCAAAGTTTTATAGCCAGGAGACATAGTTAAAAGTCACAAAATCCATGTCTGGGTTTCATGCAAATCTCTGAATTGACATTTTCAGAAGGCATTCCCATTCAACATCTGCATACAAAGAAAAATCTCTCTTAGCACAGCCTCTTCAAATCAACATCCCCTCCCTACATATAACGATATATTTAGGCCCAGGAAAGACTGAAAAGCCAAAGGAACATATAGGATTCTTTTCCAATATCAAGAAATATTTGGAATAAATAATATCTAAGCCAGATTTGGAATCAGCTTGTGCCTGGTGCACCACCTCCAAAAGACCCTTAAAAAGTTGTTCTACACCGAGCTTGAAAAACTACGTGCTGAGAGAAAAAAAAATTTAAAATTAAATACCGAGTGCAAGATCAAACAGATCAAAACAACAAAAAAAGTAAGTTAGTTGAAAATTACGGATCTAATCTAAAGCTCAAATGGAATCAACAGAAAAAGTCCCACCGATTTTGATGGACTTGGGCATTTTACAAGGCCTCATATCACATGCCAGGCAGCACAAAATGTGTTTTTCCCTATGCCTGTTAACCTCTTACTCCATGGAAAAAAGGTGTTTGCCAAAATAGTCGTAGAAAGGGACTAACGACATCCTTTCAGGATGCGCTCGGCACAGATGCAGAACAGGATGTGCCCGCCTGCTCATCACATGTGATGGTGTGGAGGGGCTCCCACAGGGCAGCGGCTGTGGGTGGCTCAGGGACAGCCTCAGCCCCAGGCCATGCTGGCAAGGCTGCACTGCTGCCAGCATGCTGCTGCCCTGGAATTGTGGTCAGTGCTAGCTGCCTTGACACTCTTGGTTTGGACATGGAGGGGAATATGTTCATATCCTATGAACAAACAGGGATATACAGGACAAAATGCATGGGATGCAAGTAGCTGTCCCATGAGTGCCTGGGCAGAGGGCTAAGAGAATCATAACAGGATATATCCAGATGATAGGTACTCCTTCTGCAGAAGAAGCAAGTTCTCCAGAAAGGAACAGAAAATTGTGAGCCAGAACAGCAATTAGAAATTTTGCCTCTGAGTTTCTGATCCTGTTTCCTCACTCTACTTTTCTTCTTCCTTTTGCAGGCAGGTCTGGATCCTACCCCGATCTTGCCACGCTTACTATGCCCTAATTCCACAAAGCACATTGTGACCACAGAAGACCAGGCACATACAGCACACTCCTTCCCCACCCTCCATAAACATTCACTGACAATGAAGCACCAGCAGGGTTTTTCCCCATAACAGCTACTGATGGCATCAGCCAAAGTGCTGGGGAGGCACAGCCAGCTTGGTATAGCCACTCCTTGTCTCAAGGATATAAATCCTCAACAGGCTCCAGGGAGTGAATTTACCACTGTCAGCCCCTAAGCTCCCCTCCTTACAACATGAACCAGCAGGAAAGCAAGCAGGTTTGTACTGGAACTGTTTTGTTTTGGCAAAGTTGGAGGGGTTTTTGTCTTTCCTTTGCCTTTTTTTTATTTATTTTTTTTTTACAGAAGTGGTTTGTGTTTCGTTTTGGCACTTTCCATCAAAGGAGTTGCATCAGAAAATTCCTGACCAGCTCTAATCTTCATCAGCGCAGCTGCGCTGCGGTCACAGCACCACCCACCCTGCTGGGGACGGCCCCAGGACTTCTCCAGGGCTGGCTGGCACTCTCCTGCCCCCTCCCCTGCCACCAGCCTGGGCCCCCTGCTCCGTCACACAGGTCCCCTGCCCTGTGCCTCCTGCCCCATCCCACAGGCCCCCTGCCCCATCCCACGGGCCCCCTGCCCCGTCCCACGGGACCCTGCTCCGTCTCACAGCACGGCTGGCTGGTTTTGCCACGTGAATGGTGTGGACAATACTGGGTGTTTATTCCCACACCTGTCACCAAGATCCTTGTCCACCCATGCAGTTTCGAGTCCCACAACTGACTCTAACCTCACCTGGGAAAAAACAGCTCTGAATTTTGTTTTAACACTAGAAAGTGAGTTTCTCATGTAGCTGGAGAGGATGCTGCCAACAAGAAGAAAAGGCAAGAGAAGAAGATTTTAAAGATCATAAAATAGGTGGTGGCAGTCCCACAGAATGGAGCAGAATGATGTGCTGGCACAGGCTGCCTGGCAGAGCTGGATCCCTATGCAGGCACTGACTGGCCCTGTGCTCCACCTTGGTTTGCAATATTTGAACAGGAAGTTTGATCAAAACAGAGCTTCCTATTTTACAGCTCACAAAACACAAACAGGGTCTGTCAGCAGGTCTTTGCTGTAAACTGGATGGCTCAGCACCTGTTGGAGGCTGGCAGGAAGGGCTGGAGAACTGCTCTCTGGCGGAAAAGGCAGCTCTTCAGAAATGACTGTAAGCTTATAGAAAAAGCCAACAGCCTAATAACTGTATTGATAATAATTGTAACTAATAATTTTTACCAATATTGATACATTTTTTAAACTTGACCAGAGTTAGGTGTAAGACTGTTTTACCATCCTCTTGCCACCTCTGCCGCGAGGGAGCAAACTGCTGCCCAGTTTATCTTGCCAAATTGCAAATACAGACTGGAACTATATTTGTTGCCAACCATACCAGCTGTAACTCCCCAGAAGCTTGAATACATGGAGATGGCTGGACAAATCAAAACTGTCATATCAGAGATCAAAGGTCAACTAAGACACTTCCCCAAAATTACGCCATTGTATTGTTATTACTTCTTTGCTGTGTGCAAGCAAACATCTAAAAATTTTGGCTTTTTGCTGCATTATATGTTTGTGAATTTTATTAGACTAATTTGAAAGATTCAAAATGATTAATAAATTGCTACTCTATTTGCTTTATCTGCTATTGCAGCCTATGCCCAACAGATGTTACGCATGAAATTCAAATTACATCTTCAAATGGAGCATGACTTGGTAATGAATAATTCAAGACACATACTGAAAATTAGAATGCTGTTTTTAAACAGTGTGTTTCCTAGCAGAGGCAACGTCAGTGGAAAAATACTCACCTATTTATCTGGCCATTTTCCACCTCTGTGAAATCATTTGAATCATTGCTGATGTTATCATCTTCAGGGACAGTCATATTCTGCAATTCAGTCAGTTCTAATCCAGCTTTGAAAGGCATGCTGCGTGAGGAACTGTGCCTATCCAAGTGGTTCTTCAAATACTAGTGTTTGGCTGGTATTTCGTGAGTAAACTGCAGCCACAGTGTCAGCAACCTAAATAAAATAAAAGAAATAAACCAAGATGTATACCTCCAACATCAGGCAATATCACCAGGAGAAACCAGAGAAACCTGCATAGGAGGGACAGCCATACTGAACAATTTTGTATTGTTAGATGGACCTAAATACATTACAGAACAGTAGTAACTTTGTATGTCTTAATGAGGTCAACCTCACTAACCTTATAAATTTACCCTGTCCTGCAATCAATTGCTGAAGACATTGTCTTTGTTTCTATTTTTTTAAACTTGTGAGCAAACCAAGCCTGTTTGTTTCAGGAAAAAAGATTAATCTCCTACAAATTAAAGAATAAAAATTCCTTGCTTGTCCAAGTCCCAATTCAATATCTGGTGTTTGTCTTCTGTATGCTCTCCATTCTTACTTAAAAATATAAAACACATGTCCATGCTGATGCTAAGTAGGATAGAAAGAGGGATAGAGTTACCTCAGTACTCTGTTCTATTTATACATGTATTCCAATCTGCTAAGGATTTTTGGGAAAGCAGAGATACAGTGGATACTTTGTTTAAGTTTTTGGATGGTTAAACTTGCTAAATCCCTAAGCTCATGTGTGACAGAAAGAGCAATGTACACCTTGTGTCAAGCAGTTATTATCTAGAGATCAGGTGATCTCTCCTCTGATATATGTGTTCCATAAAAACACAGAGAACAACATCAAAGGAAAATCAGAGAAGTCTGCTACAGTGACATACTTCCCCATCAGCAATGCAAATCAACTGAAAGACCGATATTTTCCAGAGTCCAACCACTCTCGGTTGAGCTACAACTCCAGCGTGGTAGTGAGGCAACACTATGTTACTCACCAACAAGCTCCTGCACCACAACTCTCTCAATTCCCATTTTGTGAATGAATTTCCTGCAGTATTGCCAAACAACTATTCAGCCTGGGGTACGTGGTGAACTCTCAGATACCAGATTAATTTGGGGATATTTTTAAATTCTCAGGGCTACCTCAAAGCCATCAAACTGCTTGCATGCAACCAAAGAGGCATGAGCATCCCCAGGCTTTTGCAGGGCGAGACAGGAGGATGTAGTTCACTTGTTCAGTTATGACATCTGCCTGTTTCAAATTAAGTTTACAGAAGCCAGTACTTCTGTTTTATACCACATCCCCATCATGCAGAGGATGGCTTTGCAAATGAGCAGTTTTTTCCCTGTAAATACTTTCTCAGAAATACCATTTTAAAGTTTACACATGCTCTTAACAATTCCTCAAGAGCCCACCCTGTCCAAACTTCAGTTGCCAAGTTTAAAGGCATCATCCCTTCTCTTCAACTGAAGGAGCAGCTAAGCATGTGATTATGGTGGCAAACACCACCTGGTGCAAGGGTAGAGTTTGGGGCGTGCTAGCTGGGTACTTTTCAACTCCTCTGCAAAAGAGATTTCCACTACAGATACCAAGAGAAAACTGCTCAGGTACTAAAATGTTGGCTCAATAAGATATTAAAAAAAAATATTGATTTAGGCTGCTGATAAATAAATGCAGACAAGCAAGCAGAGGGTGGTTTTAGCATTTTGGAACAGTTTTCCTGGAGGCTGCAGGGATAAAATAGTCTACCTATTTTGGAAGAGAAGCACAATCTTTTTATAAAAGGATAAAGCCACAGGAGACAGCGACTGCTGAAGTGGCAAGGACCAAGCCCACTGAATTCTGAACTTTCTTGTGACCATGAGTTCCTAAAATAAACAATTTCTTAAGAGACCTGGCAACCTCTGTACCAGCATCTGTGTCCCCTGGCATTTTAAAGCCTGTGTAAAGGTTCATCTGAGATTCAAGCAGAGAATGTTTTCCTTTGGGCACCGTTTTACGTCATGATGCCCAGGAGGATTTTCAGAATTGCCTTGACATTGCCTGTGCTTGATGAATTCCCCATTAGGTGTTTCAAAGGCAGGTGCTGAAATAAGCAGCGGTGTGAGGTAAGCAGCACACTGGAGAGCTGGCTGCACAGCTCACTGATGTGTGGCTCCAGCTTTGCCCTCTGCCCCTCTTCACTGAAACACTACAGGATCAGACTGGCAGGAACACAGCTCCCTGCTTTATTCCCAAGAAATCTTTACAGTACAAAAGTGACAAGCTTTGTCTGCTCCAACCAAAACCCTGCTTCTACAAAAAACTATTTGAATGAAGAATCCACAAGGGCATGTAGTGATAGGAAAAGGGGGAATGGCTTTAAACTGAAAGAGGACAGGTTTAGGCTAGATATTAGGAAGAAATCCTTTACTGTGAGGGTGGTGAGACACTGGAACAGGTTGCCCAGAGAAGTTGTGGATGACCCATCTCCGAAACTGTTCAAGGTCAGGTTGGATAGGGCTTTGTACAACCTAGTGTAGTGGAAGGTGTCCTTGCCCACAGCAGAGGGGTTGGAACAACATGATCTTGAATGTCTTTTCCAACCCAAACTCTTCTATGATTCTATAAGACAGAGCAAAATCTTAGAGCGAGCTGAAGCACCAGCAATCATTTCAGCATGTTTCAGTCTGACAAGTTGCTTCTGAAGCATCATGACAGTGGGGACATATCTGAATCTGCGTCAGATTCTTGTTAGGGTAAGTGATTAACTAAGAAAACACCAAAACAAAACCCTGAAACAAACAAACAAAATCTTGAATGAAATAATGCATAGCACTTCCAAGTATGAGGAAAACTCATCTCAGTGTCAAAACATGAGGTGGGTCAGGAGAGAGTGATGGGGCTGGGAACTGAAGTTTTCATTGTCATGGCATGAACTCATCACAGATCTTTGGCAAAGTAAAACAAACATGTCCTTTGCACCTCCACCTATAAAATTAAGATGATAATAGCAACACTAACACTCAGTTTGTGAAGTGCTTGAAGATTCAGAGACAAAGGATGATACAAGTGTGATAGCTGGAATAAAACATTATGCAAATCACAACGTTTTTGCAATGATAACTTTATCTTAGAGATACACGGAGAAAACCCTTTGTCACTGCCAATTACTCTGGGCACTCTCCACAGTCAATGGAGTATATGTGGCCACATGAATTTCATCCCCAAATCATCTACTCTTCAAGTTCATCCATGTGACAAATCACAGAGTCTAAATAAAATCTGAAATCCTAAAGGTTAGGATTCATGTCAACTAGCTTAATACCCAAGTCAAGTGTCCACTCCAGGCCTGTCACTTGGCCTCTACAGTGGAGCCTGATGCTGCTGGAGGACAACTCCTCTGACCCATGGGAGGGGTTTGCAGTCACACTGAGCTGTTCCCTGCAATTGCAATAGCTTTGCTCCCAAAAGGAGATTCAACACTGGTACAGCTGAGCTAACCAAGTTGCCACCTCAGGTGTATGTGCCACTAGTGCTGTGAGAAAAAAACCCAAAATTGCTTCAACTAATAAAAATTCACCATGTGTTGATACTGAGCTACATTGGAAACTGTAGGGTAATATTTGTACTTTTACGGCCTTTTCATTCAAGAAATGTCTTAAAATAAGTGCAAATAAAAATGCTATGTTGGCAAGAGTTCTCAGGCTGAGCTTTATTCTTAATTCACACTGAAAGACAGTAAATAATCATGTGAATACTGACTGCAGAAATCCCAATCAACTCAGCCACCGTGCCTACTGTTCTGTCCAGCCTTAAACCTCTCAAAAGGGAAACTTCCAGAGACCTGCCATCAAACCTTTCTTTCCAGACACATACCTAATAAATCACAAAGGACAAATCAGAATTTTGCTCTTACTTCAATTTTTTTGCATTCAGATGGGCAAGCACTCCTTCTTGAAGAAGGCATCACCCAAAGAGAAAACTAGCAAGGAGCTAATGATTCTTCAGAATGAACCTCAAGGATCTGTGTTTGGTAGTTGACCCAGTTCCTCTGTTTAGTAGCAAAGGCACTGCTCTGGCCTAGCAGATTAGCTTTCTCTTTAAACATCCCATAATATGTCTTGTAAAAACCATCACAGATAATTTATCTGTTGTGTGCTCCTTGCAGAATATGGGAAAGATTACAACTGGTCACAACTTCAGGAGGACTATGAGATGACACAAGAAGATAAAATGAGTTTATTATTTTCAAGGACACTGAGACCTTCACAAGTCATTAAAGCACATTACAAGAACCGTGGTCATTTTCTCTGTTGACTTGTGAAACATAAAAAAAAAAAAAAAAAAAAAAAAAAAAAAAAAAAATCCTGCAACTCCAGTTTCCTGGAGTGTTAAAATTCCACGGGAGCAGTAATGGGATCGACAATTTTATGTTTGAAAAAAAAAAATGAATACATACAATCTATTTCTTCTGGTTCATGCATGAATCCTTCCTAGGCGGTACCTGGAAGAGGTATAATCTCAGAAAACACTTCACCAAAAGTTGTGTTTCTAAAAAGAACATCATCACTCCTGGTAGTAATCATGACAACTTAACTCATGCAATTATTTTTCCATATCCTGTAAATGACAGTTTCAAAAGTGTCATCTTAAGGCATATGGCTGCTCAAAAGCTGACCCAGTATGCAAGAGGCATCTGGGTAAGTGGTCAAGCTGGACAACATCTAGTCCACCTCTGGGTACGGCTTTTGCAATGGTTTTTCACCAAGCACACCATTCACTGCGCGCTTCCCACAGCCAAACGGTCTTGGGATTGGTAAATATCCAAGACACACTAAGCACTTTTAACTATGGAATTCAAGATAATTTGTTCAAAAGACAAAAATGTGACTCAACTGTCTTCTCAAATGGAGCTTTGCCAAGAACTCCTCTTGGCTGGTTACAAGTCATCAGAAGCCTGCACTTGAGTTTCGCACAAGCTGCTTTTATTCCCGCAAAGCCTGAGATGTGATATGTCTTTCTTTGCTTGTACTTTTTTTAAGTTCTTTCAAAGAAGAGCAATATGACCAATAAGACACCATGGATATAAATAATGAAACATGGAGACTGAAACTCTGCATATGGACTATTCAATTAAATGACAAAAAGCAAGAATAGGCTTTATACATAACAGTATCACTGCGAGGCAGGGAAGCAACTATCTCCTTTTTGTTCTGCATTGATGACACCTTACACGAGGGACATAAAGCTCCAGACTTATTCCCCATCTACAGGAAGGACAAAATGGAGAGATTAGAGAAGAGCTACTGAAATAACAAAGAGCTTGGAAATTAGACTGACTCACATCTACTGAGCAAACATCTGCAGCACTTGAAATGTCATTGCCTCCAGCTCCTCAGCTATGCCCTTCTGCAGCAGGCTGCAGCCACAGGAGCAGCGGAAGGAAGTGGGTTCCCCCGGGCCCCAGGGGTGTCCCAGCTGGGCCCAGGCGCCACAGAGAGGCAGCGAGGTGCCGGCACACGCCTGTCCTGCCCATCGGCAGCAGCGCCAGGACGAGGGCAGTGTGCCGGCCAGAAGGCCTTCGAGCTGCTGCAGCCATTTGCTTGGTGTCTGCAAGGCAGCAGCTCACCCCCAGGCTCCTCTCTCTCACAGCCCCCACAGCACGCAGGATGGAAACAGTTAAAAGATAAGATGGGGGGTGGGAAAACAAGTGACAGAAGTTTTGGGAAGGAAGCTCAGAAAAGGGTGCTATAAAATAGAAGTGATGAGAACAAATGTGGATTGGCAGCCTTTCTCTTGGTAGTGCATGACCTTGTGCTGCAACAGGAAA
Organism: Bombycilla garrulus; assembly: GCA_013400315.1. Classification (NCBI taxonomy): domain Eukaryota; kingdom Metazoa; phylum Chordata; class Aves; order Passeriformes; family Bombycillidae; genus Bombycilla; species Bombycilla garrulus. Next base: position 86,975 of record VXBU01014522.1, read on the forward strand.
ATATTCCTGCTCTGCCCCGTAACCCTCCACACTGCCCTTCCATGCTGCCATAAAGAAAGGGAAGACAGTCCCAAATTAAGTCTCAACAGGCTATTCAGCTGATCAAAGGCAGGCAAATAAGAAACCATAAAATTCCAGTCTGATTCACCAAGTGATTCATTACTTTAGGCAAAACATTTAAAGATGAACCATAAAGGAATATGGTTTTAAGCACATTTTTGTTTTGAGCCCTTCCCAGTCAATTTAGGAAAGGCATTTGGCAGAGGAATATAGTCACATTTTTTCCTCATTATATTTCTTTGTGAAATCCTCTCGACAGTCTTGATTTTCAGAAGAGATCCCACAACAAACCGCCGCAAATAAATGCACTCTTTTCTTCCACAGAAAGTGGAAATGCTGTATGAGTGGGGCTTTATGGGTCACTGCAACAAAACACACTATCCAGATGTATTTCTAAGAGTTAAACAGTAGCTCTGAATTCCCATTTAAATAAACTTTTGTACTACAGAAGGAAGAATCTCTTGTATTAAGTTAACTCACTTTTCCTCTGCCCCGGTTCACAAGTAACTTCTCTGCCTCAGTTTTGACTGTAAGATACTCAAAACAATATTTATCTGATAAGCTTGGGCAAATATTGTAAGAGTGAACTGCAAAGCATGAAAAAGCTGCCACTTTTCCCATATGCAGCTGCTCAAACTTCTTGGATTGGATTAGGGTCACAGCAGTAAGTATCCATCAGAAAGAAAACTGAATTCAGGTTTAAAATATTTAAATGTTTCCACAACATGTACTTGCCTTCACAATGCAAACTTTTAAGTGATGGTTATTGTCATGTTATTTGCTTTGCATGTTCCGACAGAAATGAGCAAGATGCTAAAAAGAGAGAGAAGAGCACAAGAGAAAGGAGAGTCTGAGAGTCTCACTTCTGCTCAGTCACCACTCTTACATTGCTAAGAACAAGCTCCCAAAACAGCAAACACAGACAAAATGTAGGACAGAGACCCAGGATGAGCAGCCTGCAAGCAAAAAAATGAGAGAGCACTGCCTCCCCTTCCATCCTTTAAAGCCCTTGCAAAAAGCAGGATTTGGGCACGAAGGACAATTGATCCTCCATGTTTTACAGCAGTCTGCAGAAAGCCTCAAACTCAGAGGATAATCCTCTCCACATGGGTATGTGCAGCTTGGTGCTCAAGGCCAACAACTGCCTCCCATCCTCATCCAGCCTGGAGAGCCCAGTTGGTCCAACTACAGCATAAGTAGTCTCAACTGACAAGACAGAGGATGCTGTAGTGTGCTTTAGAGAAGTGCTCTCTCTATGGTGCCTCTTAAAAAGAAAAAAACCTGACCTTCCGAAAAGGCAAAGTCAAATAGGAGTCATTCAGTATGACAGTGAAGCAGATCTCATTTTAGTCAGTGAATTTCCACCGAGCCTCAGCAGAAGGCCTCTGCTTACCAGCAATATGGCAGTTCAGAGATTTCACGAAGGTTTTGCAAAGCGGATTTCACTGCCATTTCAGCAGGGGCTCCTAGCCTGGGAAGGGCAGTTATTGATACCTATATCCTTCAGCAACAGATGGAATTCCCTTGTAGAGGCTTTTTAAATAAAGTTGGTGTTTTGGTAGCAAATGAAGTAAAATTTAGACGGAGAATGCTGTTTCTTTCTCCCCTTGTAGCTGTTTTTACTTCTGATCTGTGAAGGTTAGACTCAGAATGTAAGGAATTTTTGCTTTGTTTTGTTCTTTATTACTGCAATATATTTTATCAACTAATACCTATCTTTTTCTTACACTTTACTTTTAGAACAATGTATGTTTTATGTTATTTTGCCTTTCAAGCATAAGTAAAAGCCAAACAAACCTGAAGATGAACGAAGCATAGCACAGGTTCCTATTTATAATTTGGACTAGAGGCTGGTAGAAATGCCCCACAGCAGTCTGGGACTCTCAATAGCCTAAGGACATGAGGTGAGTTCAGCTGATGGCACAGGAAACGATAGCTTCTCCCTCCATAAAACCAGCAGCCATATCCAGGGTCTATTTCAGCCCTTCCAATGTCACATAAACAAAGCACGGTTTTACACACCTCATCGTCTCCTCTCCCACAAGGAAACAGACACATCCTAGCTACAGGTTGCATTACGAACTCTGCAAAACAATGGAACAAGCCCCCTGCCACAAGAGCGAGCTGGACGTACACACACTTGGGCCAGTGCACCCTCGGGCATTCGCTCGGGCCTCTTTTTGTTCTAGCCTCTGCTCACCAAAAGCGACCACCTCAGCTGTTACTATGTATTTACGGGCACCACGCACACGCGTGCGCGCCTTGGGCCCAGCCTGCATTTTCCGAATACCGTAAAACTTGCATTGACCCCATGGCAGTGCAGGGTACAAGGAAAAGGCAGGAACGTTCCCCGGGCACGGCTCCACCGCGGCCACGCACTCTGCGGGAGCTGCGGCACCCGCGACCCGGCCGTCATAAGGGGCAAACTCATTTATTATGACTATTTTTTTTTTTTTCGCTGCCAGCGGAATCCCGGAGCCGCCGACTGCCAGGTTTTTATTTTATTTCTGCGGGTTTTATTTGTTTGTTTGTGGGTTTTTTCCATGCCCGCCTCAGCAGTCGGCGCAGGCAGCATCGCCGCCCGCCTCCAGCTCGGAAGCGCGCCCCAGCCGCGGGGAGATGCCGCATGGCCGCCCCGGCCCCTCGGCCCCTCGGCCCCGCCGGGCTCCCCCAGCCCGCCCGCCTCGCTGCGAGCATTCCTGGGGTTTGCACCGGGCAGCACCGGGGCCGAGCAGACACGTTTTGCGGAGAATGGGGGGAGGGCTGCGCAGACGGCGGGGACAAAGCGCGGGCGGCGGCAGCTCCGGGCTCCGGCCCGCGCTGCGCGGCCGCGGCGCGGAGACAAAGGGGGCGCGGGGAGTCGCGGCCTCATCCCTCCCCTTGCATTAGTGCTGCTGCCTACCTTCCCCAGGAGCTGCGGGGGACCCTCTGAGAAGCGATCCACCTTTTCCGCCGGGATCCGCCTGGAGAACCCCGACAAATAATTACAGGGATAAAAATAAAATAAAATTAAATTTTTAAAAAATGAAGAAGAAAAAAAAGGTGCGAAGAGGGGGGGGGAATTAAACTGGCGAAACGAAAACGACGAGAAAGATGCCCTTCCTTCTCCCGCCGCGGGTGTGTGTGCCTGTGGAGGTGGGCGGGCTGGCGGGAGCGCGCCAGGCGCGCCGCCGCGCGGGGCCGGGGCCTCACTGCCAGGTGCCACGGGACGCGGGACATCGCAGTCCGCCCGCTCACACGGCGACCCACGGACGCCCCGACACGCCCAGCTCCCCTGCCGCACGGACGTTCAGCACCTTTCTTTTTTAATAAAATCCAACAAAAATCCAACAAAAACCAAAACTAAAAAAATAAATTAAAAAAAAAAAAAAAAACCAAAAACCCACNCTTGGCACGCCCTCAGCTCTCAGAAACTTTAAGACTCATTGCTACAGTGACTTGCAGAGGAATTCCACAGCCTGGGCACCAGCACAGCCTCTAGCAGGTGCTGGAGTGAGTGAGGGCTGCAGAAGCTGCTGTGCCCTCTCTCCCCTACTGCTCCACTCCTCCTCTTGCCACTTCTGGCACTGGAACGTTTGTCTCTGTGTCCTTCTAATAAACAACGTTACTATCACAAATTAACACTGCAGCTGTACAGTGAACCAAAGCGTTATTTTACTATTTGTTGTGTTTATGACAAGCACAGTAACGGTTGTGTATCCATTAGTTATAAGCACAATAAATACAACCATCAAAAAAATCTTTTCATCTATTAAGGATCAGAAGCATATGAAATAGTCTTGAAAAGAAATCAAGTCTATTTTTGCCACAGAAAAAGAAATCAAAAACAACAAAACACAACAAAAACAAAAAAACAAAAAAAAAAAAAAAAAAAAAAAAAAAACCCAAAAACCCACCAAAAAAAAAAAAAAAACCAAAAAAAAGAACCAACCCCCCCAAACTATTTCTTTACTCTTTTTACAACAGACAATAGTTTTGCTCTCTTTTTTCACGCCACGGCTGGCCACAAGAGAACCCCTCCTGGCAGGCAGGCTGGATTTTTTGTAGCTTGAAATGGCTACAGAAAATCTGGCATTATAATGTTAGCCGATTTCCTGTTTTGTCATGCAGAAGGTATATGCTGAAAATGCTGCCATTTGTGCAAGAGGTCAGAGCATTTCTTGCTGGAGCAAGACACCTTCCTCAAAGTGAATGGGGAATTCAATACACAGATGATTTGCTGTAGCTCGTTATTTCCATACTAATGTCTAGAAAGCATTGTATGCGCTTTTTGGGTTGGAAAAACTTGTCAAGAACTAACCTGAAGCAAGATGGTATTGCAGCTGTCCTTGGCTCCCCCCCTCGCTGCACAACACATGACTTGCATGGGATATCACAAGGCAAAGAATAAAAGGGTGAAGGAGCCTGTGGGCTTGGGCACAATTTTCCTAGCCACCCATGGAAGGTAATGGCTTCTGGGAAGCTTTCATGACAACTCTTTCAGAAGCTTCTTGAGGTGCTTGCTCTGGAATTTCCCATACTGGGTCTCTTAAATGTCAGGCCAAAAAGGCAGATGACACATATGAAGAACTGTGGTTTTCAAATTACTGACTTTGTATATACAAATTGGATTCCTGTTTTGGTGCTTTCACCACTTTTTTTTTTTTTTTTTCCAATAGGGCAGTTCACAGAATCAAAGAACAGTTTGGGTTGGAAGGACCTTTAAAGATTATCTGTTTGAATCCCCAGCAATGAACAGGGGCATCCTCAACTACATCAAGTGCTCAGAGCCTCATCCAGCCTGACTTTGAATTTTTTCATGGATGGAGCATCCACCACCCCTCTTGGCAACCTCTTCCACTGTTTCACCACCCTCTTTCTCCTTAGATCTAATCTAAATTGACCCTCCTTGAGTTGAGAACTATCATCCCTTGTCCTATTGCAAGAGACCCTGCTACAAGGTTTGTCACTCTCTTTCTTATAGGCCCCCTTTAGGTACTGAAAGGTCACAATAAGGTCTCCTTGGAGCATTCCTTTCTCCAGGCTGAACAACACCAGNATTATCTGTTTGAATCCCCAGCAATGAACAGGGGCATCCTCAACTACATCAAGTGCTCAGAGCCTCATCCAGCCTGACTTTGAATTTTTTCATGGATGGAGCATCCACCACCCCTCTTGGCAACCTCTTCCACTGTTTCACCACCCTCCTTCTCCTTAGATCTAATCTAAATTGACCCTCCTTGAGTTGAGAACTATCATCCCTTGTCCTATTGCAAGAGACCCTGCTACAAGGTTTGTCACTCTCTTTCTTATAGGCCCCCTTTAGGTACTGAAAGGTCACAATAAGGTCTCCTTGGAGCATTCCTTTCTCCAGGCTGAACAACACCAGCTCTTTCAGGCTTTTCTCATCAGAGAGGTACTCCAGACCTATAATCATCATGGCCCTACTGCTCCAACAGCGCCACACGTCTCCTGTGCTGAGGACCCCAGAGTTCTCTGAATGTGAAGTGCGGTGAAAGCAGTAATTTAATTAACACCTATTGCACCTTGCTAGGACAAAAGCTATGTCATCCCAGTACTGAGAGTGAAGCCTGAGGAGGAGCTAGCTGAACAAGGGCATTAAGGCAAGGGCTGATCTTTCAACGTTACTCATGTGATTAAACCTCTCACATCAGAATCATCTGCAGTTCCAGAGAATTTTAAGATTGACAAAAGATGTGGGACTGGATTCCAAGTCAGAGTCTTCACTCCCCATCCAGCCCTCAGTGCAAGGTACCATGCCTGAAGCACATATTTGCATTTCACTCTGACTCAATTAGATTTATACATGGTAAACTGAAAATCAATCTTTCTCCCAGATTATTGAATAAAAATGTGTATTATATAGTGGATGGGGTCTGGTGGTGTTACTGTAGGGAATAAGAGAAAACGACTTTGTTCTTTAAAACAAAACATATCAAGCTATCAGGTGAATGATCATTGATTTGATGTGTTCTGCTACCTCCTTTCCTTTTATAGTTGTAAAGACAGGGTATTTGATTCTTACCTTGTCACCTGCATTCTATGAAAAAATCTGTTTTTCATAGAATTTAAAAAAAAATCTTTTTAATATATCTTAAAACACATCCTCAAAAATTACAGCACTTCTCAGGAATGAAAACTGTTTTACTTTGCATCTTTAGTATTTCAAATTTCTCCACTCTCCCTCTCAATATCTCTCAGATTTTTTGTCACTGTTGGTTCTGTTTGCCTTGATATGCTGTGAAACTTTGATGCTTGTGGCAAGCATCTTCTAGTTCTAGTTTTATGGTTTCTTGTAAGCTTTTTTTCAACAGATTTCATGACAGCCACTCCTTATTGACTCTATTCACTCTTTCTGTATCTTTTTTTTTTTTTTTTCACTCATTATCTTATTCCTATTTCTGGTTTCAGAAAGATTCAGGAATTTACCGTAACATTTTTCTTTCTGTTGCCCGTCTTAAACTGGTATGAGATGGACATCCATCTCAAATCTCTATTTGGATGCCTTTCAATGCACTTTTACCTAGTCAAAATGGATCCTCTTTTCTTTCCTCTGAAATAACCCTGAGCCTTTCTCTGTTTGTGGTATCACCATCCCATCTTTCTTTTGTTCAGACTTGCAACTTACAAATATCCTTTAGATTATATTTTGCCCGCCTAAAATGAATCAACAGCCATGTTCATTTTCAGAACTACCCTCTGAAGAGCAATGTTCTTCCAGAGTCTGGGAAATTCCCTTCTGTACTGTCCTTCAAAATTTATGCTTATTGACTAGCTTAGACTTACTCATGGAAACTGCTGGTATGCAATAAAAAATATATCTACATAATAAAAGCAAACTTAAATCAAAAGACACCAAATACTTCTTTGGTTGACTAAATTATTGCATGTGTGAACTTCTAGCAATTTTCTTCATGCAGTTTCAGAATGCTGTTTGATTTGGCACACATTTCGTTGAAAGAGGGGCTTATTTGGCTTCTTTGTTGTCTTTTGCTTCCAAACTGCAGCAAAACCTACCAGACATTCCAGACACAACTCTTGCACCTGAAACAAAGCTGATGACAGAGCGTCATTAATTTTGTATGATTATCCATTCAACTATATCACCCTCAGGCAAATATATGGCTACAGCCCAGGGGAATGGAGTTGCTGGAGTTGGAGGTGGCTGTGCCTAGGGCAGAGGAATTCATGGCTGATGTGATGAGACTGACAGGTGGAGCTGGAGGTGCTTACAGAGTTCTCTTCACCTCTATTTTAGTACATCCGTCATTGGCATGCTTGAACTTATGTGTTAGTGCTTGTGTTAAAAAGAGGAGAATAAAAGAGAACAGATCAGAAGTGTAAAGCCAGCTGAAGGAGCAAATCCTGTGGTTTTCAGAGAAGGTTCTTGCAGCCAGAAAGTGACCTTGAACATTTTTGAAGTCTCTGACTGCCATTCAAGAATAGTGATGAAGCAAAAGGTGTAAGCAATGGCTATTTTTACACCTGAGTACTACATCTAAATCAAGTTGAACTAAAATGCACATAGAATTTCGTGACCTTTTTTTACACTGTTTTTTTTCTTTTTTTGGAAAGCAGAATTTGTGTCCATTTGCTGCAGAGAGCCAACAAGCTTAGGTTTGATAACAGTGTCTTAGCCACGAGGCTGCTTACAGGAGGGGGCAGTACTGGTCCTCTTAAAGGAAGTAACTAGACAGGGACATCTCTTTCTCACCAAGGCTTCACAGAGACTATGGGCTCTAAAGTCTTGGAGGTGTGCTGCAAGGACAAAGAAAATACTGGTACCTACTTGGGCTGGGTGTGGTCCGGGCCCAAACACATCATGGGGCTTACTGAGGTGGGCGAAGTCATTCAGGATGGAACAGCAAGCTATTGACTGCACAGTACAAACTTATTCTTGGAAATAAAGTAAATATTTCAACAAGTATCTAAAGATTCTCTAGTCTACCATGACAGGATTTGCTAGCAAACAAAAATAAAAATTTTGGGGATATCTATCACCACATTAAAAGCCTTCTGGTGCTAGCAGGGTCCTGACACTGGGTCTGTGACATTAGTAGAGGAGGGTATTTTGCCTAGCAGCTGAGCAAGGGAAAACATTATTGACTATGATGCATGATGTGTGATCTGTACATGACTGGTCTTGCATGGTACTCTGGAAAGAACTGCCCACACTTGTCACAGATTTCATGAACCCTGATAGCATCAACTGTGTTTAAACGTGTTCAGCCGCCTCCAACTCTGCATGTTGAGACAATCAGTTTTCCAGGGCTGCCAAACCTTGCACGCATGTGTGTAATGCTGTGACAATGAGATGTTATCACTCGTTAGTTTCCTGGCCAAAGTCTAGTATGCTACTGATGATGAGTAATCCTGGTTTAATAGGAGTTGTCCTCTGCTCTTCCTTGTTAGATTCAGGAATTCAAGCAATGAACCAGGTAGTTGTGCTTTTTCTCCTTAACTCCTGATCATCTGCTCTAACTCTTTTCTTTGGTCAGAACAAGTGTTTTACTGGGATACAAAGTTTTCAAACTTCTTGCATGAGGCTAAGGAAATAGCAGTGGCTAAAATAAAAGATTTGCAAATATGAGAGATGCCTGCAGTAATAGTAAATGTTTCATTTAAATACATTTTAAAAGTAGGTGTAACAAAATGCTCTTTTATTTATTTTCCTTTAAGATGTTGTTTCTTGATGTCAGTTTATAGCACTATAGACCAGTTCATATGATCTGAGTGGACCAGAAAACTTTGATGTTTTTGAAATTAATAAGTTCAGACTTTGTGGTGACCAAGATGCTGAGTTCTGTTACAACATAAAGATGAGATCCTCTCTGCTTTTCCCCAGAAAATAATGGGTTTTGCCATTCCATTTGTGTAGAGTAACTTCAAGGGCTTGCTTAGCATTTTGAGGGATAATACCTGTGATGTCATGCTGTCAGAAATTTGTCCTGGCAAATTGCAACTCCTAATCCCAGCACATACAGCATAGCTATTGAGAATGGGATGTGTCTAGAAACAGGAGATAATTGATAACTGGTGTGAATTAAATTATACTAAAAATACTTAGTTATGTATTGCATTAAATTATACTAAATATAATTCATTTCATCTAGGACTGGCCTGCTAGTGCAGAGCCCAGTAATTGAATTCTCCTCTGTTAAAGACAATAGATTAAAAGACAGACAGACAGACAGACAGACAGACAGATAGATAGATAGATAGATAGATAGATAGATATGAAAGAAAAAAATGAAAACTTAGTTCCGAATTTAGGTACCAAATATTGTATATCTAAATGCATTACATTAATTAAAATTTTTGAAGTTAATGAGCATATCTCACTGCTGTTTAACTCTATGGGCATTGGGGGAAATCAGTACCTTCAGAAAGCAGAGTGCTCGTTTACCTGAGTACATGTGAAATTAGATGCTGAGTTGTAAGTATCTAGCTTGTACATATACATACTGATCTTAGTGTGCAATAATGTGACCTCATGGTGTCATGAAACATCATGAAATGGGAGAATTTGGAAAAAAGGAATGGTGGGGTTTTTTTTTGACAATTGTCATCTAGTAAAATGACATAAGATTTTCAGGATGGCGAAAAAATTACGAATTTTTTAATTCAACCCAGTAAACAAACAACAAATAAAGCTTTGATTTACACACAGGAAATTCAGACTCAGGGGGTAGAGGACTAAGCTAAAATGAAGTCCATCCAGAACATCTTGATGGCCAATATATTTTAAAAGGATAAACCAAAATAAAGCTGTTGGCATGCCTGAGGGCGTTTAAGGAAGAGAGACTGAAATCTGACATAAATAGTCAGTTTATTTAAAATCTGATGTTATTAACACATGTGTAAGACCAGGCAGATGCCTCATGTGGTAACCAGGACCTATCCTGTATTTCTTCCGGTATTTACATTAGCTTTTGCAATTCTGTAAAACACCATCAAATTCAATATTCATTAAAACATTGAAAGCAGAATTTATCCCATCATTTACAAGGCTTTGGGTATTGCACATTCCATGCAAGTCCTAGATTGTGACAGTGCTGTAGGCCAAGGCTGTGCTATGTCATACACTTTCAGTGGTTATTAAATGTGTGTGTCTTTAATTATGTATTTATGGAGGAGTAAAGTTCCATAGAAAAGGCGCTAAACAAATAAAATTAAACACACTGGAATTTCATGTTGTAAATATAGCAAGACTTCCTGATCTGCTCAAGACAGGGAAGTTTCAAGCCCTGCTGGTGTGGCTGCTTCCCCTGACCCTCCCGGGCTGGTCAGCACTGGTTGTGCCTCACAGACAGCCTATTGAGCTCAAGTTACAGATGAGGAGAAAAGCCAAATAGCAGGCAAAAACATCCAATATGCAGCTCTATTAGCAGTCATGCTTAAACATATTCTGTGGTACCTGTGCAGTAACCTATTTGTCTCTCTGGTTTTGGGCTTCGTGTAGCAGCTGTCATTACAAGTAATGAAGTGATTAGATCTGCTCTGTTGCCTAATTACAGGACCAGAAATGGCATGCGTTCCTGCAATCTAGTTAAGCACTCTATATCAGAATCCTCTGATTGCAAGGATAGTGTTTGGGAAATTATCTTTAGAGCACATAATTTTTTTCTTAAGTGCACTTGATTGAAATGAGGAGTCTATCATATTGTGGAATTATTGATTACATTAAGTACTTTGAACTTACGCAGTGTTTTTCATCTCAGCATCCCTTAGTATTTTGCTACAAGGGGCAAGTATTATTAGTCCCACTGCAAATTGAAAACTTGGGGAAAAAAAGGAGAATACATTATTTATTTAGGATTCTCATCAATTACTACAGCAAGACTAACTAGTCTAAGACAAGATACCCTGTTCTTTGATGTCCTCGAGAGGATGCTACAAGCAAGAGACCTTTTGTTGCATTTCTTTTGGATGAAAGGATCTTCCATGCAAGTCCTGGTGCTATAGGTTTTGGGTACAAAATGAGACTGCTCACATTCTCCAGCTGGATACAGCACCTGCAACTTTTATTTCCCAGAACGGTTTCCCACTTTGTATAATTCTATATAGTAGTATTAATGACAGAAGCACAGTGTTACAAGAGAGAAGACTTCACATGTCTGCCGTAATTACTGATATTTACTTCTCTAGAGGCAGGACTGCCTTCTACCAGCTCCTGACATCTTTGGAGATGGAAAACTAAACCTGCTCCTTACCAGCATCAGCTTTATTGTCTTCCTGCAGCTGTATATTTGCCCACCTGTATTCCAATGTATTCCAACACTGCGGGCTTAAATCCCTCTCCTGTCTGGGCTTGCAGCCCTTAGTATCCTACCTGGGACAGCTGGTGTGGACAGAAGTTGAACACCTGAGTGAAGACTACCTGCCTTGTCCTGCAGCCAGGCAAATGTGTGCTAGCAGAAGATGCTGCTCACTTAGCAATGCATACAACTAAATGTGTACCCTCTTATAGAAACAAGATGAGCATTATCAGTGGAACAGACACAACTCAAGCATTGGCACAGCCTCTTCACACTGGAAAAGGGATTCAGTAATTTTGATTCTCACTGCTTTCACTCATCTACAGGTCCCTCCTGTTTCACCATCTGTTTCATGTTACTTCATCAAAAGATGAAGAAAACAGGTAACAGTAACATTTTAACAAGACTGTGTCAGAGGTAAAGTGCAATAAAATGTCAAAGCTTCATGTAAAAGTCTAAATGTTTGTTTAAAAAAATGTATCCTGAGGAAACTGATAATAAAAAAAGTTCTTAGAAGATCAGAGTGCAACAAATGCTTTGCCAGATCTGGTGTATAAAGCTCTGAGTAACCAGAAGATAAAAGATATATTATAATATGGAGGATATATTTATAGCTAATATTTATAGATATCTAATATATAACTATATTAGCTGATGCTAGTATAGCTCTTATAATAAAAATATTAAAAAATATTCCTGAGAATGGGTTTAGAACTAGTATTTCATGCAGGAGCTTGAATGTAGTTTGCTAAGTATACCTAGTCCAAAATGGCCATTTGAAAATGTCTTCCTAAAGCCTTGCCTTGGCAGAAAGCCATAGCCTGATCCTGCAAATTTTGTGCATTCAGGTACTAAAGTCACATTGGAAATATTGTTATGGACTAGTGAACAAAGCCCAATGTGTTTTTAGTATTACCATCATGGCTTAATGCAGATATAAAAGGAAGGCATAACTGCATTTTGCAAATGTGTTCTGAAATATTCATGTTCATTACAAATGCTATTTGGTTCCAATTGTGGATGCTTTTCTAGAAGATTGTAGTCCAAACCTGCTGTTTTCAGAAACAGTTTTCAGAAGAAGTTTTGCAGAGTCCATCACCCCTCTATGCATGTGTAGGGGGGCAGTGAGAAGTGGCCCCTTAGGCAACCTCAGTCAGTGTTAGGGCTGGCCAGAAGCTTCCTGAAAACAACGAAAGCAGGGAGATGCATAAAACAAATGCTGTGCTGAGGCCCTTTCTGAAACTTGATCCATAATGGGGAGTCCGGGATGTAATGGTGTAAATAATTTCTTGGAAGTTACAAGGGCCCAGGAGCAAGGAGCAGTTTGTGCAGGAGCATGCCTCCCTGCTAGGCTGTGGTTGCAGAGCCATGTCATTTCCTTCCAGCCAGGCTGGGACACACATCCTGGTTAGGAACAACATCATCCCAAGCCTTGAGCTCAGATCTGCTCACAAAAGGGCCAGTGCAAAGGCAGAAATGGGCAGGTGGTGCACAGGCAGCTTTTTTTCCCTGAATCTTGAGCTAACACTTTTTACTCATGAGCGTTGTCTACAATGACTTGTCTGGGACCTGACTTCCCACTGGAAGAGTTTGAACAAGAGATTTTTAATCCACCTCTTCATGTCCCCTTCCCAGACTGGGTGCTCAAGAGTCCCCACTGCACTGCTGTTTCCCTTCCCCAGAGCGGGATACTCCCTGGGCCCCAGGCAGCCTCAGTGGGGGCACGCCAAGGCAGCAGCAGCACTGGGGTGCTTGGGATCAGAGCAGGGGCACAGTGCTGTCAGACCTGGTGAGGGCTGCCTTGTAACACGGGGAAACGGGCTGCTGATGCTAGCCTTGGGTGAGACTCAGAAAGGATGGTCTATATGCTGACTGGAGGGAGCATGGTAGCTCATTCCAGCTCCCTGCAGCAGCGACCACAGCCCTGCAGGAGCTACACAGCTCTCTGGGTTATAAAACTGAATTTATTTCTGCATTCTAGGTAAATGGCACTGTTCTGCAATTTTCCTTGGGTTTTCCACTTTTTGTTTTTTTTGCACTAAAGTCTGTGGCTTAGTGCAAATTTGAGAGCTGGGAAAATCTGGATGCCAGAGGCAGACTTGTGACAGAAAAAAAAGTAGCCAAGCTCAGCCACAAACTTTTCTCCTCTCTTCTTGGTTGAGAAAAGACAAATCCAGTCCCATAACTCTCTGCTAAGCCACCTAATGCTTGGAGCATACCTGGCACAGGAAACCTCAAGATTTTGATTATGATTTTAGGAAACCCAAATCAGGACCTTAAGTGAAAGAGGGATTGGACTTTGGGGCATGCCCACTGCCACAAACAAAGCCAGCAGCCTGTATTACAGGGAACCAGGAAACTAAAAATACTGTATATCAGAACTTGATTCACATGCATAATTCTGTTTGAAAATGTTTGGGGTTTAACCAGGGAAGTGACTGATTGTCAGTTGTTGAGAACCTCACCCCATGCTCAGTAACTATTCTGCAAGCAGAGAGGCAGTGTCCGTGAATGATCAAGAAGCTCTCAAAGCTTACAGCACTATGCAGTTACTACAGTCTGAGCATTTTTTAAGCAGAGCAAATATTTGCTTTCAATTTCACGGCTAGCTGTTGCTGGCGACACACGCGGCCTCTATGGGCACAAGCACTCACTGGTTCCTTGTTTGCCTCTTGGTTTTCCGGCAAGAGAAGGGTTTGGTGCCAATGTGTAGTATTACAAATATAAAATTATTTGCTTTTCTCTGACGTTCATCAAGTTTGAAATGGCTACTAATGCTTTTCATTTAATTTCTCATGTGGATTAAACAAATATTTAATTTCTCATGTGGATTAAACAAACACGTGCCACTCACAACGAACACTGCTGCTCATGACTCATTAAGTTGTGCTTCCTAACCAGGTAATCAATTGCCTGAAAATGTTGCGACAACAGAGTTGATGACCTGTGTAATGTGAAAACGAGGGTGACACAACCAAAGACCGCCTTCTTCAGGCCTTTTGCACACAAGAGTGTTGCATTGGGACTTCTAAAATCAGAAGGATTTTTTCCTCATCATTTTAATCTCATGCTTGGAAAATTTTTTGATTGAAATTTATGTTTTTCCCCCTCCCCTTTTCCTTACCCTGTCTCCCTTTAGTTAGGCTGTCTTGTGTCACAAATAACATTATGTCACATTGCATAATGACAAAGGTGAAGCACCAATGCCATTAATTAGGGACAGACAAAACTTTCCCTTTTCAATACCTTCAGTCTATATATCTTTGCTAATTAAAAAACCGCACTGCCAGCTCATCTGCGTTGCCCCATACGCTGATCCAGACCTCATCCCTATGGACACAGGGGCAGTAAGCAACCCTGTACCTTCCCTCATTTTTGTGATAATATGCAAAATCGATGTTGTCTTTCTGGGGCTGTTTGACTATGGATACTTATTTGCATTCTCTCTTAGAGTTTTGGAGTCCACACTTCACATTTGGAGAATGAAATTAAATTTTCAAAATTAATTATTTATAAATATATATATATTTATAAGTAACATCTAGTGTTAAACAGCTCTTGAAAGATATTTGTCTACTGACAAAAGTGACTGCCACCCCGCTGCATTTATCTGGTCTAAAAATACTGTGTCATATAGAATTCACTCATATTTCATCCTATGATTTTCTCTAAGAAAGTGCTTATTTTCTCCTATGCCAGGGACTCTAGTGCTTGAAGTGCTTATATCGTTTCCATGCTGCTGCAGTAAAACTTGTCCTTGTTTTTCTACTCATCCAGACTATTCTGCGTTTGCACCTCATGAGAGATGGGTACAAACCAGGATGCAGCTCATGGAGATGGGGTGCTCTAACACACTCTGGCAAGAAGAGGTTTGCACACTGAGTTGAACTTCTGAGCACACATAGCCATCTCTGGGTAAGATGTAGAAGCAAACTTCAGAGCTTGGCAGAAGTAGAGGGAAGCTGCTCTAAACCAAATTGTGTGTGTGTAAGTTTGGCCACCCAACAGAAAAGGTAGTTGGTACTTGCTCAGAAAAATGGAGAGATTGGGTAAGTTATCCCTTGAAGTGTGGGGAGGGGTAATGTACCACCTGCCCGATGTGAGAATGGGGAAAGAACAGTCAGTGATGTGCAGTGAAAGTTTCATAGCAAACTTTGGTTTGCTGCTTCTGTTTCAGATCTCTACAAGAGCTTGTGTTCATGCAAGGTTTTTTTATTTCTGTTTTTATTCATCATGCCAGTTCATCTAATAAGATGAAAACTTGTCTTGTTTATTTCTTGTGCCTTTTGGCTACGATGATGCTACATCTTTTGATACAAGCATATGTTGAATACAACTTATTTTGATATATATAACAGCATATTCTCATCTTGCATCTTACATGATATGAAGGAGACAATATGTTCCTGTGAAAGAGGTTGTGGAGGGAAGTCACAAAATTAAAACGTGATTCTTATGATTTTAAAATGGACTTTTCTGAGGATATATGTTCCTCTGCTACACTGCAGTTTTTCCACAGTCCTGTTTACAATGTACAAAAAGATTTCAATGTTACTTCTTTGACATCTAAATTGAACAGTCTTCAGTTTATTTCTGTTTCCCCTGTATTTAGTTTTGGATATATAGATTTGTCTCTTTTCTGTTTTGCTGTTCCAGGAGATAGGTATGCACCTTTCAGACAAGTGGGAAGTGATTTATCTTTGACAGAAATATATTATGACATATAATGCTTTTATTGATCTATCATGCTGTTGTCCTCAGATGTGCTTTCCTTGCAGAACTGTTTTCTGTGTTAAAGAAATGAGCACCTGAAATTCTGATAATCCCAAGCTAAATCTGTGTCAAGCTCATAAATCTAAATATAAAACTAATATTAAGGTGTGATCAGAGCTTGCATGTGTCAGCTTCATTTGCAAACTCAAATTCTGACAGGAAATGGAAAACAGGAAAATCATCAAGAGGATCCTAATAACCTCCAAATTAGAGTATTTTTTTTTTTTTTTCATTTGGTCCTCTTCATGAATTAGTACAATACATCAGGATGGGGTTTCCTATGCAGGAAACTTAAGAGACAGAAAATTATGTTAAAAGATCTTGTATTACATCTGAATGAAAAAAATGTATTTGTAACAAGAGGAGAATGAGAAATGAATTTAAAGGAAATAGCTGCTTTTTTGGAGTTCTGCTACTTAGCAGCAGCAGGCAGGAATTTTCCGAATTTCCCCCGAAGTATCGAATACTAGTTGGTCAGTGGAAGGAAACACAGCGGTATTGTTGTGTGCGCTGTCACACGACTGCGCCCAGCGGATGGCAGCGGCTCCGCCGCCCCCCTGAGGGGCCGGGGGCTGTTCCGGCGCCCGCAGCATCGCCGCCGCTGCGCTCTGCTCCACAGGCGCTCTGCGAGCGCCCAGGGTGAGGGGCACCGCGCTTGAATAGAGCGTCCGCACAGCAGCCACAAAGCATTCACACGGCATCCACAGAGCATCCACACCGCCGCCACCTTGAGCCAGCTTTCTGGCTGATGAGAAGTCTCCATCCATAAGTGGCCATGGCTCCCCTGAAACACCTTCAGGTCCATTAGCTGAGAAGTTCCTTGAAACACTTACTGTGAAAAGACACCTGTGAGAAATTCCTTGACTGGTGCAGCTGAAGGAATGTCTGGGAATATTTGTAAGAGCCCATTAAGCTGAAAAAACTGATGTATTCAAAGGCCAAATGCCTGGAAAATGCATCCCATTGGCACAGTTTGTTTTTGCCACGCTCGGTTTTCCTGGCCATGCTGACTCCTTGCCCTTTCTTATGGGTGCCATGTCTGATGCTGTGAAAATACAATGAGAACAGCTTTGGAAGGATTCAGCAGAGTTTGCAATAGGATTAGTTATCCACAGCAGGCCCAGGAGCTGGGGTAACTCTTCTCATGCTGCTGGGATTCTCCCTGTCACCTTTCTCAGCACATGTCCCAGTTACTTACTTGTTTCAGAGCAAAGTTTGAGCTCCAATTTCTTTCTTCAGTTTCCAAGTCAATTATGTATAGGGGGTCTTGAAAAGAAAAAAAAGCTTGTTTTAGGCTTGAGTCCAAAACTACTTTAAAATAAGCATTAGTTAGTAAGACTGTTCCAGCTACTTAAAGCATATACTTAATTTGGGTCCCCAGAGCCCCAAGCACTGTGCAGGTAAGACCAGCTTTGCCTTTAAGTTCAGGCAAGCCAGGAGCAAGTCCTGCTCTTTTCCTCCAGCAGCGTCATTGGACTTGGAGTGCAGCTGCTTATGTTCCTGCAATAAAAGCAACCTTAGGATGGTAATAACAATGCTGTCAGGTTTGAAGATGCTTTCAATGATTTCCAGACATTCTTTGGTGTAGAAAATTTGGTTAGATGATAAGTAAATACCTTCACTGGATTTTGGAGGGGATTTGCAGCTCTCTTTCTGTTTGTGCCTCAATTAATCCTTGTTAACTTTGTGGTTGGTTTAAAAGAAGTTAGGGGAAATGTGTGACAGCTAGTGCCAATATCAAATGAGATCACCATTGTTAAAATTATAAATTTCTTCAAAGCAAAGGATTTAGCATTTTTGTGTCTTCCAGATAAGTGAACAACTTGGCAACAGCAACATGATCCAAATTATTTATTCAAATTCTAAACTTCTTGCAATTTCTCTGTTGCTATGATCTTTAAAATAATTCACCTCTGTCATCTGCTTTTGGTGCAGCCAGCTATAAAGAAAAATTAAAATGGCCTCACATTCCATTAACATGCTTCTTCACCTTGTTATTCTTTTCAATAGGCAAAGTTATCCTTCCTCAAAACACAGGCATAGTTCAGACCATCTATTTTGTTCCACAAAGGCTGTTTTTAAATCCCCAAGAACAAAGATAATTTCCTATGAGTCAAGGCAAATTCCTCCCTTCAACTGTGAGTATCACCATCAATCTTTTGGCCAGGAAAAAAACTCACTCTCTTTTCCTTCCTATCTGGTTCCTGGAAAATTGCGTCATTCCTACTACTTAAAAAAATATATTTTCAAGAAGTGAAGTTTCTAACTCAAGGCCACAACCTTGTTCACAACTTAGCAATTTTTACGAGATCCTTGTGATTCAAAATACTGTAATTGTCTGTGAGTAGAAAAACCTACAGCATCACTGGTATGTTTTGGTGCAGAGTGACAGTCCTAGGATCCCTCAAAGTTATGGATCGGGCTCACTGTTTCTCAAGGGAATGAGTAAGGTTTACATTTTATATTTGTAGCACCAAAACTCATCTGTATAAAAGCTTTTTACAAAGCGAGAGAGCCCTTTTCTGGAGAGAGGCACACACGTGCCTGTGTATTTGCTCTGTAGCTGCTCAGGAGAAGGAGAAATGCTCTGCCTGCAGCTTGCCTGTTAAGGCTGCAACCAGCCATTGCTGCCCAGCACATCTTGGCTGCCCTGAGACACTCGGCTGTGCCAGGAACCAGCGCTTCTTTGTTTTCTAGGAGTGGTTTCCTCATTGTCAGCTTGAAAACCAAAATAGGAAAGGTTTATATATTTTTTGTCTAAAAGCTAGAAACGAATAAAGTCTGAAAAAACTTAGTCATCCCTTTACAGCTTATTTGTGAGTTATCTACTCTAAGAATCCGTGTTTAAATGGTGATGTGGACCTCCATGCTACTGCAATAAGCTACCTCCTTGATTTCACTGAGCATATAAATGCTGGTAATTGCTCACAGTCAGCAGGAAAGGTTCTGGCTTATAGTGATTTATTTTATTGCTTATGTTAATGTGCCAGTGGGATGCAAGATAGCCTTGTGGGCACTAAGTAACAAGAGTTAAGTAATGACTCAGGTTGCCCTTGGACACTGTCAACACATACTGTTTTCTCTGCTATTTTTCAAAATAATTCCAAATGATTTCAAAATAATTCCAAATGATTACGAATACTTATTAATTGAGCTGCTTTACAGGCTGGGATGGCTGATGTTCAGTTTTTTGCACTTTCTTATCTGTGTACCTTATCCAGGATTATTTCCACAAAGTCCTTTTTCTCTTTGTATTCAGGGAAGGCAATGACACCAACAAATAACCACAAAATCACTTTGGGATTTCTGATGTTTTGCACAGGCGTTCTCTCATCTCCCTTTTCATTTGTTAGTGAGTCTACTTTCTCTCTTCTTCACCTTTATGAAATCATTCTCCTTTTCTGCTCCTTTCCAAGCCTCTTTTCTCTCCTGTGTTTCTTCTGGCTTGCTTTCTTCCCCAGTGACTTGTGATTCAGTGACTCCCATTGCCAGCTCCAAAAATGCATTTGTTGTCTACGTTTTCACTACTGCTCATAGGAGCCCTCAGTGACACTGAACTGATTGTGAACATGCTGGGGAGGGTGAGAAGAAGACCACCACGATCAGGCAGCCCCTCTGTTAGCACACGCTTGAGTTTTTGTCTTGGACACCTCTCTCTTTTGGGCAGCAGCCAGCTCAGTGGCCTGACTGCCTCTTTGCCCCTGCATTTGCCAGCTTTCCACATCTTCCAGCTCCCTGGAAGGCTGCAGAGAAAGTGGACTCATGGCTGAAAACAACACCGGCTAATGAAAAAAAAGCATAAACTGTGACGATTTGCAAGCCAGATCAATGTGCAGGGCAGCAGGTAAGCATGGCCAAGCTGCAGCAGGAGAATGCAGAGAAAACTTTGTGCAGTTACATTTTCAGGTATGCTCTCCAGTGCCAAAGGCAATCCATAGTTTAGTAACATTAATGCATCAGTTGGCTTTCATAGTCACTACCATGACATTGCAATATTTCTCACTGTTTCTTTACCACTGAGTTTTCAAATATTCCTTCTCTTTTATACTTCTATAAAACATGGCAGTCAATTTGTCAGTTTGGGTGGAAATGACCTATGTACTTCTACTCAGAAATCTGTTCATCTTTACAGTCTATGAAAAGATGATATTGGAAGATACAAAGCAAATGAAAAGTAAAGACATTTATTTGTGAGAAGAAAATAAGTACCGAGAGTTTGTAAAACATTGTGAAAATTAGAAAAATTAATGGTCTTAGATGTCTGTACTGGAGAGGGAAGGGACAGCTACAATACATTACTCTGCAGAAGAGAGAAATGAAAGCAGGAAATATTCTGCAGAGGAAATTCTGTAGTTTATCTCTGCATTATTGAACTATGTATAATAACTCATTGTGCACAGACAGAGAAAGCATCATTCCAGTAACTTCAGCAGGGAAGTCGGAATCACATGGGCATCTTGATTCAGATAACAGCAGAACAGACAGAAACAAAATAAACTGTAAAAGTTATTTAGATTCCATGTACTTAATTTATTCAGTATTTATAAAAATAAGAAAGCAGTAGAAGTAGTTACTCTAAGTAGTTGTTGATGCCTTTTTCAGAAGGATTCCATGTTTCTTTAATGATTCTAGATGACAAAGATTGTATCTGATTCTTTCCAACATTTACTCATATTCAATAAGAAAGGAAATACTTCAGAGGTTTAGTTTTGGTGAAACTACTGCTAGAAAATGAAGAAGAGGAAGACTGATGTTCCCTGCCAAACTAAAATTTGCAGTGGAGGACAGCTGGATATTCTAGTAGTCAGCCATGCTCAGACGTAATAACCGTCACAGGACTTCTCTACTGGGACTTGGAGATAAGCAGTGTGTTGATCCAAGATACTGATTGTTTAAAAGTGTTGAGAAATTTAACCACAAGATGGAAGCTGGCTCTGTTAAGTGCAGGAGTACTGAAGTGCTGCATTTGACCTATCACAATGGGTGGAAATCTGTGGCAGCAAGAAAATAAAAACATTTGTTTTATGTTAAATTACAAATTTGGTTTTGAAATACAGTGTGACTTGGATGGTGACATGGCCTGTATTTTCTTTGGTAGTTTGCAGGAATTCACTACAGTACTTAGGGCTGGGTCTTGAGGAAAAAAAAAGTCTGCTGCACTTAGGTCACATAATCAATTAAGTGTCCACATTAACTATGTAAGATCTGAAGGAGCAAGAATGTGAAATACAGCACATGGAAAATGAATGCTCTCATGGAGGAAATTAAGGTTAAAAGCCAGCTTGCAGTGGCTCTTAGAGTGAGTACAGGCTTCCATAATACAATGTGTGAGATGAATTTGAGAATCATGGTTCTTTCTGGGACTGAGAAAAACAATGTAGGTGTGGAAATCAGTATTGGCTCTTGTCCGGTTTAGTGGAAGAAGAATTTGTATTCACTCCTCCATTTGACTTTTTACAGTTTTTCCATGAACCTGCAAATAGATTGGAATGGCCCTTGTATCTCTGTTCCCAGTGTGTCAATCAGACAAACGATAATCATTACATTAAGCTGGACTTACTTGCTTAAAAATATTTCCTGAGACACCCATGGTTTTAATAATCTATTTAGAAGAATGTAAACCTTGCTTGTGCCTGGAAATGTCATCTTTGCAGTAAGGTGAGAGAGGGACTTTGGGATCTGATATTTGGGAAGAAAGCAACTGCCAAAATCAACATGCAGCCCCTCTGAGCTGGGTGATGGCAGCAGGCTGTGTACAGTCCCCATGGGTGGTCAATCCATGTTAATGCATATTTTGTAATTTTTTTCCTTTCAGGATATTTCAGCTTGATTTCTGCAGGCAGGCTGGAGGATGCAGCAGCCTTGCTACTCCTGGCACTGCTCCTTGGCAAGAAACACCTGCACCCAGTGCTGGCCCCTGGTACCTTCAGCAGCTTCTTGTGACAGCTCAGTTTCCTGCAGCTGGTGTTCTTAGGAACTTCGTCACTTATTTCCCAGAAAAACACATTCCTCATATGTAATTTCCACTTAAGTCTAGTCATCCTCACAGAGCAACAGTTTCATAGCGGGTGCCTCCCCACTCCTATCAGAAAAGCAAGCACAAGTGCAAATATTTTAGGGGCAGCTATTTTCAAACCAATCTTCTGAAGGTCTCCTGGTTGCCACTGTTTTCTGATGCACAAAGAGGGAAACTGTTCATGCTCTCTGGGCTGCTCTTCACATTTCCACAAAGCTGAGGCTCTGCTGTGGCCTTTTTGATCCCCATTTTAGCATTTTCCTCAGTGTTTTCCTCAGCCATGTTGCTGGGGTATGCTTCCTATGCCTTGCCCACAGCAGAAATTCCTGCCAGTTTTAGTCATTGTCCAAGTCCTCAGTGAGGTTTGAGTGGGGCCTCCAGGTGACAGCACCGCGGGCAGGGTGAGGTGGTTCAGGCCACCTCTCGTGAGACCTGTCTGTCTGTCTGTCTGTCTGTGTAGTCACCTGGGCTCCATCCCCAAGGTGCATTTCACTAGTGCATTAAATTATTTCACTGCAGTGAGCCGGAAGGAACAAAATTGGAGGTTCAGGAACTGATATTTATTTTAACAAGAAGTAGACGTGATTGACCACATCAGCCCCAGCCCATAAACTCCTGAGCATTTGGGAATACCTGAAGCACCTAACTTGGCTCAATTTAATTTTGCTGCGACCTGAGCTGTTTGGAGATGATGTTAAGCAGACTATTAAAGATCACAAAAAAGCTAGTTATATAAGCTACACTTCCTTTCCAGGACCCATACTGAGTTTCTGCATCATTGCTAGTACCTATCCAACATATATCACTTATCAATTTATGATCTGCAATTGGAAAAACTTTTTTATTTTTTTCTTTTTCTATAAATAAATATAAATGAAAATAAAAATTACCACTTATTTCAAATTTAAATAATATTTTCAAACATACCTGGTTATACCACCTGTTACTGGGATTACCTGAGTGTTCTCTTATTGGAGTATGTTTCTGCTCTTTCAAATGCTCTTTCAATCTTCAGATGATTCTTCTGACATTTGCTGCCATGAGTAACTGCAGCAGGACATTTCTTCAGTGCATCTCTGTGGAAAAACAATCCGACAAAGTTATTTAGCACATTTGAGAATAAAATCAGGGAAAAGAGTATGTTTTCCTGTAGTAAAAGAATAAATCTTGTATCCTGGAAAAGTTGCCCCTGCCATCCTCTACAGCAGGGCTTCCTGCTCAGCCAAAGGCTGGAGGGGCAAGGGTTGCCTGAAGGGAGTGTGGAAGTGGACTGATGAAGAGCTGGAGGGTGGAAAGAAAACAAGAAAATAAGGTTCAAAGTTACAGCAGTGGCCATAAGGAGACCAGGCGGGCAGAGACTAGAAAAATCAAAGGAATGTATTTCCAGCTGTGCCTGGGTAAAGAAAATGTGGATAGATTGGTGCTGTGCTGGGGCAGGCACATCCCATAGAAAGGTAGTAGGATGAAGGAAGGTGGCTTGCAAGAGGAACTTCAAGAGTCGATATTCCAGGGGAACTGGCTGACTGCAACAAAGGTGCAAGCAAGAGTGACAAAATTGACAAGGAGTCACCTTATGACAGCCAAAAGTAGCTGTGCAAGAAGACAGAAGGAAGTGCATGTGAAAGGTAAGGTCTGGACTCTCATGCTTAAGAGACTGAAGTAGAAAGACCAAGGAAACGTGCTAGGCACATCTACACTGGAGATGGGAAGGCATGTCCACATTCCTTGAAGGAATGGAGGCTCCTCATGACATCTTGGTTTCTTCTGGAGCTAAAATTTGGGCATACGCTGGCCACGCTCTGTTTAATGTCTTCAGAAAGGAAACTTAGGCAGACTGAATGGGAATTGTGATGCCTTGCAAACAGGGATATGAGCTAAGCCACGTGGGACCTGAGGACATGACCTAATACAATCCAGCCACTGCATGAACACTTGGGGACGAGATGGCTAGGCATAACCTCGAGGCAGGACAGACTTGGCAAGGCCAGGGTAGAAGAAAGAAGCAAATTTCAGGGCAACTAGAAGAAAGTAAAGGTGCCATCTGTCTCCTGGACAGACCTCAAGACATTCACAAAGCTCAGCATTATGCATAAATTGAAATGACAACCCTCTTTTGTAGCAAAGACTTTGTGGTAGGTGAGAGGCTCAAAGCATGGGATTTTAGACATGGTCCCAACGTAATTTCAATTCTTTTTTTAAAAATCATTGCACCATCTCATTCATCTCACAAGATGAGCAATCTTCCCATTGTTGTGAGAAATAAGATAGAGAAAAGAGTGCTTCTCATGTTAATTAGGTTGCTGGAATTGCCTCATTGTAAAGGTGAGCTTAACTTCAGGTTGTCAAGTAGCATTCTAGGGGAAGGGCTTCTGCACTGCTATGAAGTTCCTGTATGATGGCAGACACCATATGAGAACGGAGCCCTTCCAGACATGATCACCCTTTCCAAATGGCTAGCTTGGTGCTTAAGAGTCCTTGTTCAAAGAATGATCATTATGCAAAACTTGTTTGAAGTTATGCTTCAGATGCATGTAAGCAAATGCTAAAATACAAAACAAGCAAGCAGAGGACATTAAATTGTGGACTCATATACTCCTTTCCATGCTCTAGGTCCCCAGAGCTGTATACTGATTAACACCTTCTTGAAGGCCTGCAACACTATGAAAATGAGTAATTCATGTTTCACAAACATGACACTAAAACCAGAACTAGAAAGGAATGAGGGCATTCATCCCTCATCAGGATGGGCTTTGGATTTTGAGCAAACACATAAACACAGTGAACCCACAGAAAGCATCTTAAAAAAATAAGATAATGAACAGCTACTGAGGATTCCAGGAAAAAAATACCACGAAATTTTGTAATTAATGTAACCTTGATTGAGGATTTCCTAATTTCAGAGCATTTAACTATCCTTAAGTATTAATTTTGTATAGTGTTTTGCTGTACACATGACACACTGAGTTACAACTCCAGCATCTCTCAACCAATTCTGAGTATTTGGGACAGATATTCAGATGATGTGATGCAGGTTTATGGAGAACCAAGAATAGATAATGCTACACTTGGTTTGTACCCAGTTTCTGAAATGGGAGCAAACCAGGCATACCAGTTCTGTAGTTTTTTACATAAGCAGTTATTCTTCTCCTGGAGAGTCAAATGAAGGAAAGTGGCATAGGATTTTAGTAAGACTCACTCATTACACTTATACAAAATCTAACACATTGGGTCTTGTCTCCAGCTATGCTTTTTCCACAAAAGAAATTATTTAATGCAGGCTACTTGTAGAATTTGATCCCTCATGCCCAGACTTGTTCTCTTTACCCTTGTAGTGTTTGTTGTAAGTTGTGGATGGAGTTGTGTGCCATTTCCACCCCCCTCTTTTCTGAAAAGTGCTCAGTAAGTTAAATATGCATGAAATTAAAGCTACACTATTACCATCATCTCTAAAGAAAATCTTCCAAACGCCGCCCCCAAGAAAAACATCACACCCTTGCTTAGGATTATCTATTTATTTCAGTTAAAACAAACATACAATGTTTCATTGAAACTGAGTTGCTGGCCAGCAGTCTAGCCAGCACCTATAGCTAGGCTGTTGGCCTCTAGCAGTAGGGCGGTATTTACATATGTACACGGATGTACCGCGGGATGCCCCAGCCTGGCGGCCTAACTGGTGTTAGAGCGCAGAGGTGGTGAACTTGCTGCATTCATGAAATCATAACATCCATGGGAAATTTTACACAGAAAGTACATATGACCCTGAACAATGCTTTCTATGGACCCAAGTGATTCCTGTGTTTATTGCAACATATACATTTGTAATAAATACAATCTTAGTGTTTTCTTACACACCTTAGGCGTAACACACTTTTTTCATCTCTGTAAGCGTTACATTTTGTTGAAAAAGGCTCCTTCCTTTGACAGCTGTTACACAGATATACAACATGGACAACTCCTTGAAATGATGTAACAATCAGTAATGAGAGAGGAATATATACATAAATCCTGGACTCCAA
Source organism: Bombycilla garrulus (assembly GCA_013400315.1). Lineage (NCBI taxonomy): Eukaryota > Metazoa > Chordata > Aves > Passeriformes > Bombycillidae > Bombycilla > Bombycilla garrulus. The sequence continues at coordinate 113,098 of VXBU01014522.1, forward strand.
ACCCACATTATATACATTATACTTACAGTATATACACACATACAATTTATGTACATAGACTATCATAAATATTGAAAAATAGTTTTAGTTTTAATGGATTAATGCTTTATAAATAACATGTTACATTTATGACTGAAATATCATGGAAGACAGTGATGTCTAACTGAGGTGACAGAACAGTGGTTTAATACTGAAGCTGCTCTTTTAGGTGGTTTGTAATGTAGGTAACTAAACAGACAGGTTTGGAAAAAATTAAAAAAAAAAAAAAAAAAAATCACACATTGGAAATTGACCCAGCCAAGTGGAACTCAACTGTTGCAGGTGGAGAGTCAGTCATCAAAACATATAACACAATGTATAATCTGGAAATTGCTACATTCAGAGAATTAGTGACATGTACAATAAACTATGAGGTGTCATCACAAAAATTTTCTCCCCTCCTGGTTACCAAGAAGGACTTAGTAGTAACTTCTCACTTACGACTCCTTCCTCTTCTACGGTTGCTGTGAGAAAGGAGGATATTTCTCCCTTTCCTCTTTTTAAATGCTGGCAAGGGAAGCACTTCATCCCTTATGTGCTACAAATTGCAGAAAAGGTAGACAACATTTTAATCCTCTTCCACCTTTGCACATTTGTGGAGGAAGAAGAAAAGCTGCCAAAGTACTGAGGAGGCACATGCCCAGCACTTCTGTGGAGATCAGGTAACATGGGATAGTTAGCCATGGATGTACAGTACCTGAGGCAGAGAAGTACCTACGGAGCGTTAGTCAGTGCTGACTCCAGGATCATTAATGGCCAGTTGAGTACCACTGAATTAATAATACAAATAACACAGGAGGAATCTAACTTGTCATTACAGTTTTACACTATAGTCTTAGCGACCAGTACTTAGTCATGCAGAAGTATCAATACAAAATATCTGCATTGCAGTTGTTTTTCCATAGATTTTAAATGGCTGGGCAGAGCTTGACATTATCCGCCAAATGGTGACTATTGTTTAGATTTATTTCTGATTAATTCTACAAGAGCAAAAAAATCTCAGGCACTGTTTAATCAGTGGATTACAGGCCTTTTTTTTTGTCTCTCTGACATGATGACTGAGTGGGACTCCATAAAAACAGATTTTTAAAACCTCATGTCAGATAAAGCCAGTTGACCACACTGCCATGACTATTTCACTAATAATCTCTATCTAGGCTTTTGTACCAGTATTGCTGCATTTGAGAACCTCTTATAAGCCAAGTGCGCTGTTATACAAATGTTACCTCTCTTCAACCTGGGACAAGAATGAAAGAGCAAACATGCACTAGAAACAAAATAGTTCATCACAACCATACAGCACCTGATTCATTTGCTAGGGCTCGTTAGAAACATATCTATTCCTGAAGCACACAAGTATGAGATGACTATCCAGCCTACAAGGTTATTTTTAATACTACTATACAGTACAAATTGGAAGAAGAATCCCAGTTGCATATGTGAAGAGAGTTTGTACCAAGCATGAAATACTGGTGCAGTTATTTGTGGATCTGACTCAGAAACAGAATAGTCAAGTAATTCAAAATCCAATAACGGATGAGGAATTTGAGAAATACTGTACAGTTTCTGAATATTATACAACTAGAAGACTACATTAGGACTTTTTTGTTTTCCCACAGAATGTTTCAAGATAGATTGGATAGAAAAAAAACCCAACAAACATTGTTACAACTGACAATGGACCTTATTAATAAAGGGAACTTAAGGAGGGAGTTTTGTATTAATGGCATCATATGCTCCAGTGCCATTCAGTTTCTATCTACAACAGGAAAGAAAATAACACCAAAAAGCAAAAACCCCAAACCCTGTTTTACTCAATTGCACTACTGAGTACCTCAAGAAGGGAAATGTCAATGCCATCTTCACAATTTTAGATGACCTATGCTTTTCTCAAATGTACCCTTTTCTAAAGGGTGGGGTTTTTTTAAGCTTGAAAATTTGCAATTCCACACCATTTTTGGTAACTCTAGTTACATACGTAAGCCTGAAATGATTTTCAGGATTATTTTCTCTAAGGGAACTTCATGGGAAGCATGTATTAGTTAGTTTAGTATTGGAGAATAATTGGCTCATTTTCTGTTTTGATCATCAGAAGCATTTTAAAAATAAAATTTGTTCTGATTATGCCTCTACAGAATCATAAAGCATGTGGAGTGGGAAAGGACCCATCAGAATCACCATGTCCAACTCCTGGCCATACACAGGGCACCCCAAGAATCACACCATGTGCCTGAGAGTGTTGTCCAAACATTTCTTGAACTCTGTCAGGTTTGGTGCTGTGACCACGTTCCTGGGGAGCCTGTTCCAGTGCCAACCACCCTCTGGGTAAAAAACCTTTTCCTGATATCCAACATAAACCTACCCTGACTCAGCTTCATGCCCTTTCCTTGGGTCCTGTCACTGGTGACATGAGTGAAGAGATCAAGAAAGTCAAACTAAGTTTAATTTAGGACACTAATTTAATACTTTTCTGAGCTCTTCTGTATTATTTTTTCATTCTTTTTAGAAAAACGTTTCTTAAAGTCAAAATAGTGCTTTTGAGGTCCATAAGAATTTTTGGTACAAAAAATAATAGTGTTTCTCTCTTTTGCTCTCTCATTGGTTATTTAAACACTTTGCTGTAAATTAAAGAGTTCTTTCTCACTTCAAATGGTTCCATTAGGCACATTCAAGTAAAATAACAATATATCCAAGTAACAATGATGAAAGCCAAACATGGCTTGATAAATGTCTACAGAGAGTTCTGTCCATTCTCTGGAATGGAATAAAGTTGTCACTTCCTTCAGCCAGACACTCACGTGGTTTGATGTTAATATCCACTTCCATCATGCAGAATAGTTTCTCAAAGACAGAGTTCTGATATTCTACAATCAGAAGGACCAACAACAAAGAATCTGCCTTTTAAAGGAAGCTGAATAGCTCATTTTCGTTCTCAGTAGGTATCTGAGTGAACACTGGCATTTGAAGTGGAGTATTACAGAGATTAAACCAGGGCAGTTAATGGCCATCAGATGTAACATTCTGGGTCCAGTCTAGAATAATCAGTGTCATACACCCAGTCATCACAAGTATACCACTTAGAAAGAAGAATGAAGCCTGAAAAAAGAAAACATAAAAGAAGTATTTCAGATTCTGCTATGACACTATTGGTAAACCACAACATACACCTATAAATTCACACCCATGCATAGCACAAATGCCATTGCTCACAGAGAACAAATTAAAAGACACAAGAGATCAAGTCAATGACAAGGAGCTAAGTATCCTCCTCATATTTAGGGCCCTTTCTCAAATTAAAAAGTACATTTATTTTCAGTATAGCAGATCTCACCCTCAAAATAAGGGAAGTGAATGTAGCTGCTGATACCAGTCAGGCTATACCACTGTGCTAACTTGACTCTCAGTATGTCTGATTGCATTATGAGTCAGTATAAATCAATGATTAGTAAGAGCACCAAGAACAATCAAGATAATCCAAACAACTGGCAGAGATGACCGTTTATGGGGAGAATTAGGTTAAGTCATATTTGAAGAATCTTAAGGCCTTTTAAACATAGTTCTTAGGGTATTCTGTTGAAATCTGCTTCTTAGCAGCAACAGAATGACCCAGCTACTGTTGAGACTGGGGGCTAAGAGAAGTGACTGAAGTGAACTGAGTCTCAGGATGACCAATTCCTTGGTGTTGAGTTTCTATGCAGTTCTTTGCAACTCCGCAAGATAACATTAAATGCCAATTCACTGACTACCTTCACCAGGACTTCAAAATTCATAAGTCATGAAGAAGGTAATTAAATTTTTTGCTTTGAATTAGTATGCAAAATATTTAATATTTTGAATATTTAACTGAATATGTAACTACAGTTACATATTTGACTATACATACCCCAATCTTTTGCACTGACTTCATTGGTTCCTTCTTCACTAATTTGATATAGAAGGCAGAAGGAAGTATAAAGATCAGCATGGCAGCTGCAGAAGCACCTGTAGAGAAAAAGCGTTGAAATAAATAAATATTCATAAGCAGGTAAACATACTCTAATTAGACTGGAACTGAACTTTCTGAAATACAAAAGACTGCTTGATCTGAGAAGAAAGTGCTTACCAATGAATCCAAAGATGTCTCGAATAGTAGGGACAAAGATAACGAGCATGTTGGTAAATGCCAGAAGAGCCACGGTAATGGAACAGTGACGGCACCAACTGAACTCCTTCCCTGCCCACAGCAGCTGGGTAATGGAACTGCGGATCTTTGGAAGGCAGGAGGAAAAAAAAAATAGAGTTTAGTCTTTATTTTGGAAGATAGTGATTTGTCACCTGAATTTGACCTCCCTTTTGAAAAGTATTTTAACATCATTTTCCTGAATGCTTCAGACTTTAATTGAAGGCAAAGGATGAAAGTAATATGGAGAATAAAAAACCTGAGGAAAAGTATCTGGCTTGAACAAAAACTTCAGGAAATTTTGTCTAAGGATTCTGCTCAACAATATACACATAAATGGCCAGATGGTGTCCACAAGGTATGCACAAAAACACGCTGGCTTTTGTAAGTTGATAATACAACAGCGTAAGTATTTTTATAGGCAATCCTTTCCTCAATACAACCATGCCAGGAAAACAATATAACTGATTATATTTTTATCTACTGCTTAGTAGGTATTACATATTCATTGAATTAACAGTATAGCTATAAACTTGCCAAGTTTATCAGAATAAAATTCCTTTTTCAGTTAAGAGAAAACTCCTCAGTTTTTCAATTAATAAACAGGAGCTGCCAAATCAGGAAATGACTGCAGCAGTACAGGAGTTAAAAAAATTACTTACAGGGAAAATAACTACAGGCACAGTGAGGGTTACAGCCATAAGTACAGCAAGACGCACAATAAGAAGGAGAACATCAGCACCCAGATAAGCAGAGTAGGTGTGAAGCAGTTCTGGTTCAACTTTTCCTATAAAGAGAATAGTATTTTAATTAGATTTAGTTTACATACTTCTTAAACATGTGTTTCTGCTCTAGATTCCACACAAATTTTACAGATACATCATCAATATGAATTGAAAGCCTCAAGAGCTCCTTTAAGAATGGATTTATTTTACACAGGGATGAGTTGGAGGCACGAAATCTGTTTTAATCCAACTTTAATCTATGTCTTGGGCCTAATTCTATTACTGATCTCCTTTGGGGTGTGCATTTATAGAAATACTAAAAAAAGAAACCCAACTAACAGTGTATATTCAGAATGCATAGTAAATGCTTGCTTGTCCCATTTTTAAAATAATACTGTGTGTTTGCAGAACATAAATAATTTTAAAGAAAGCAGAGAGGCAATACTTACCATAAAATGTCAAGTATCCAAAGAGAGCAGCCAATAAATACATGAGGAACATGGCAAAAAATGATACATAGGACACATTCATCATTCTTTTGCGGCTTCGGCTGTAAGAAAAAGTAACATTGTTAGTAGTGAGAAGATATTGTTTCATACTATATTTGTTTGTTTAGTGAAATTACAGATAGATATCTAACATTTACCCTTTCAGTTCTTCATAAATGGGAAGAATTGCAGGATGGCAGACAAAAGAAAACGTTAGGATCGGGACAGCATAAACAGTCTGAAAAAAAAAATTTATGTTTCTTAAGTATCTCAACAGACATTAGAAATTTACTTTACAAAATCATCAAGAGATTCCTCAGTTTTGGTCTTATTTGGCAACAAACACCAGCTATTCTTTACAATGGAAACTTTGGAAAAAGCTAAAACAGGTTTATATTTTCTTAAACCCAGACTCTGAGGTACCAAATAGTCTCAAATGTCACTGAAGTCCATGCTGAACTGAACGTATTTGCATTCAAAATCATGTTCAGCAACTCACAGGCTTAAGCCACTAAATCTTCAACTTGGTATTGAATATTACATGTGTGGAGAATCACCAGTGTAATTGGGAGCATTCATGAGTCAAGAATTTGTGACTGGAAATAAGTCAAACAACTTATATGGCCACTTCTACAATTTTCTTCATCTTCTGCAATCTTCTTTTTAAAATGCTTCAGTAACTTCCTTGAGGAAGCTTAAGAAATGCTTTGCTAAAGAACGAAAGATGTGTTTTTTGCTCAAACAGGAACCTCAAGCTCCTCTGATTTCTGTGTTTTTGGCATGTGGAAACACCCAGTCTGCATGAGGTAAACAGTGCCCAAGTCTAATGGAACAGAAAGTCTTAACACATCCCAATTTTAACACTGGGCAACTGTTTGAAGGAAAAGTTACCTAATTTATCTGCTACATACTCGGTCTCCATTATTTTCAACAGAACATCTGATTTTCAGTCAGTTACCTGTGAATTGAAGATGAAATATTTTGGCTTGCACATATCATCACTCGTTATATTTTCATCTACCAAAGGTGCTACTGTTGCATTAAATAATGTCACATTCACGATGACACTGTCCATAGGACAAGGAATCTGAAACATCTTCCAAATTACCTAGAAATAAAGCCACACATTTATTATTTTGACTAATGCAAGATGTCAAAATTTTTAGAAACTGTGCTTAATTTCACTTTGAAATGCAGTTTTACAAGCACTGGAAGTTTACAAGATTATACTTACAACAATCAGAAAGAAGACCATGCAAAGTAAGGAAAAGCCACTGGTATAGCCCAAATACCCTGTGATCAAGAGAGATAAAAAAATTCTAAGATACAATAAACAGAAACACCATTCAAGTCAAAACATTATGACAAAACATATTCTGTCAAGTGATCTCTTTAGAATGTCATTTCCTTAGCATTACAGAGAACAAATTAATTATTCATTGACTTTCTGCTAACCCCAACCCAGATCTAAAGGTTCTGAAAGACATATTAGGGTCTGTACATACAGTGAATCTGTAATGTTAAACTTTTTAACTTACAAGAAAAAGAAGCAAACTAAAAAATCCCACAGCAACAACTATATTAATTGTTTATTGTATACTAAAAATGATATAGGATTAATTTTAATAGCGTGAACTGTCAGATAACTTAGCCTTTTTCCTTCTGTTTTTAGTGATTTACTTCTAGAAATTAGTAATTTGAAAGAGTACTTCACATTGAGACTCCCAGTTATTAAAGTTCCACTACAGGATTCTCTGAATAAACAGCCTGTTAACTGAATTATTCACATATATCACTGAATTACAGCCATTTCAGATAAAGCATCTGGCATGAATATTCTGTTACTCCTCAGGATCTAAAATGAAAAGATACAGCCCTACTCTTTGAAGGCTGTTACAGGATAGCTGGTAACAATGTCACATTATTTCACCATTGTCCAAAATAGGTCAAACTTTGGGATAAGAACAGAGAGTTACTGTTGAGCTTCATTCTAAAGCCGTGCTATCTGCTGTCCTTTCATTTTCCATAAACACGTCTATAATTTAGTATACTTGTCTTGAATTTTTTTTCTCCTGTCTTCAAGGAGACGGAAGTTACCTAAATGCTAATTAGTCCCAAGAGACAAGTTTGGAGACAGCTGTTAATTCACACAGCATTTCAAGACTCAAACATTGCATCAAACATTTCCCCACAGTATTTCCAATGAGTTTTATTTTGATTGCTCTCCACTACCTACCTAGATTTTTCAGTAGGGACAGGGGAAGAATGAGGATGACAGACACCAGCAGCACTAAATAGTCACCGTTGAGATACCATTCTCTGTAGAAAAGAAGGCAATGTTTGTAAGTAATCAAGTATTTAAAAATTACATTTGCAGTTTAGTATTTCCTCTTTTCTTCTACAACATACAGCTCCTCAAAAAAATGCACAACCTGATGTCACAAATTACAGCATTTAATTTCCTATATGGACCTAACACCCTACAACAGCTTCTTATCTCACCCCAAACCTGCATTGTGCCTTTCCTTTAGTGTCCTTTTATAAAAATAATAACATCTGGATGTTATAAGACAGAAAAGTAAATGATTGGTTAGAAAAAAGTCAAGTGGGATCAATCACAGAAAAAAATATAATTTTCTTAAGTGCTGGTTCCCAACTCTCCAGATGTGTTATAATATTACAGGGCCCCAGCAGGGTTTCCACTTCTAATGGAAAATAAATTCTGTTAGGTGCCCTGTGGGAATTAAAGAAAAACAGGTGAGGGCTGAAGGTAAGGCAATAGCTCAAGCCCACTGGATGAGAAAACTCCAACAAGCTCTGGGAGTCTCTTGGAGGCACATTTAGTCCCTTTCAGTAGGGAAAACATGGTAAGAACTTCAGAAGCTTTTTCCTTCAGAACATTTTTTCTGTAATAAGCAGCAGCTATTTTTCACAAAACATTTTTGTGCATTAGAAGATTAACATCTTTTTTGAAATACATAACAAAGTCCTACAGGACCATCTTATATGCTTTAAGCATATAAAGTAACACTAAGTTACACACTTATTCCCAAGTATTAATACTTCAAATTTTATTATGATACAATTTAACAGTATTGATTTTAGAATGGATTGTATATTATTTAAACATAATTTAATTTGAAATTTGCATATGCAAACTCAGTTGCTGAATTATAGTCTTTTATATGGTAATGGAAATATGGAATAATTAACAGATTTGCTCTGGATTTACAAAGTAAATGCAAAAATGATGTTGTCTCTTTCCTTCATTTTAGGTAGATAACTACATGTCAAAAAAGGAGTATTTTAGAAACTTCAGATGTATAGGACATTAACATCATACACCTTTTGTTGTCTTCTTTTAAAATATAGTAGACTTGTGGCAAATTTAAAAGAAATCACAACAAAGAAACTCCTTGCAGTTGATACAATCACAAGAACATGCACTGCTATTGTGCATACCATAGAGAGGCCATCAGGACTTTCAGATCAAGGACTTCAAAGTTTTTCCGTCCTGAAGAGTAAAGAATGGGATTGTGCAGTTTTAAAATATAGCCAAGTACTTTAGAAGTTGCTAAACAAATTTTAATAATTAGTATTTGTAATATTGTCTCAAAATTTCAGAGGTTCTTTTACAGTAAGCATTATTTTGGGACACTTAAACAGGTAAGTGCTTACATTTTAGGCCCCAGGCTGCCAGAGTGGAATCCATGCCAATGGTAGCCACCCAGACACCCCTAAGCAATGCATGGAGAGAGTCAGTTAAATGGGGTTCACAACTGCCAGAGCACTGAGAAAATATTTATTTTAAATCAGTGTACAGCTACCTAGTGCCAGCCAACAAGAAAATATTTCAGATACAGATCTCAGTTTCTTAATTTTCTCTGCCAGATTTGCAGAGCAGCATCTGTATCCAGTGAGATTTACAGACTTTACCTCTTGAATTGCAACTAGTTTTGAATTCTTTACTGAAGATGGGACAGTTAAAAATATTTGCCTCCGAGCCCCCTTCTAAATACTGGCTACTCCAGGGGCTCTCTTAAGAATCTAAAAATTTGGACTTGAATTCAGCCAAAGGAGAGAAATCAACCTTCCCAGCAAAGAATTTGTAAACGTAACACTATTAAGTAAATAGGGGAGGTGAAGTACTAAAGTATATTTAAAAAAAGAGAAAAAAAAGAAAAGGAAAAATTACGGCTAGCACTGTTATTATGACAATATCTATCAGCAGGCTGTATGAACATCACCAAATGGCTTGAACCCCTTGGGGAACACGGCAGAAAAATGCCTACCTTCTGAACTCAGGCTTAGGTGTAAGTTGGAGTCTTGAGCTGCTCAGCCCTCTCAAGACTGGGACACTTCAGGACAAGGCACAGAAGTACAACTCTGAAGAGTGAGATTTATAGCACTTAACTCTATCCATCTGTACCCAGGCATCTTGTTTTTACACCCCCTCTCAATACAGACTGCTATGATCAACTGTTCATTGGAGACGTGCAAAACGCGTCAGAGTCAGGCGAGCCGAACAGATCGCTAGAGAGGATCACCCTCCTCCACCGATTGCACTAAGATAATTGTAATGATGAACTCAACATATGGTTAGATAAAATCCATCCTCTTTTATAAAACCAAGCAGGAAAGCCACTCTGGAGTCAAGGTGTCTCCAGCACTAGATGGCAAGGCATCTACCACTCCAGTCTTGGGCACATAAACTGTGGGTTAGGTCAATGTTTAGTCTCTGTATCTTTCTGAGAACTGTTCCTTAAGACATTCCTTGCATAACTGCACTTTAGTATTACATTTCATCACTTGCCACAATATCAATATTAGAAAACCAAATTAATCAGACCAAACTACTTTGAATGTAGTAACAAAGGAAAAAAAAAGGCAAAACAAGAAAAGACAACCATAATGACATTGATCTTTCCTTATCAAGTGTATGTACTGGCTGGTACATACATTAACACTTACCTGATATTCTCTACAGAACAGCTTTCTGCAATATGATATGATACCTGTATTTTTCTAGCCTTTTCCCAGGTCAGGCTGGATCTAAATGAAGCACTCAGGGGAAGGGAAAACTTACTGTATCTCTGTCTGAATAAGAAGCTACCCTACGATGTACCGAACGTGGTCTTCATATAAAAATATATACAGTCTCCGTACTTGTTTCTCCTAATAGTTTCTCTGATGAGGAGTTCTAACACCTACCCTGTGGTCTCTTCGATGTTCATAAATGTCTTGATGACCAATGGTAACTCATATTTCACTATGAAGAGGTAGCTTGACATAGCTGTAGGTGAATAACATCATAGATCATTACAAATATAGAATATGCCACACGATGCAAGAATCACATAACATGTTTCATAACTTCACTTGAACACAAGCAGTTAATGAACACATGTTGTGTGACAAATAAGTCTCCAAGAAAAAGTGGGGAACAATTACTATTGACAGTACAAACATTTTAAGATCTTGTCCTCACCTCCAATGTTCTGCATTGTAATTGATCCAGAAGCAGCAAGTTTTCCAGCCATACCAAAAGCCTTCATTCCCAACTGTTCATACAATAAAGATCCTAAAAGAAAATACAATATCCCATTGGGAGGGTATATTCCAAAAAGGAACAAGAAGAAACAAATACTACATATTTGTAAAATAGTAATTTGCCATACCTCCTTCATTGGCAGTCTTCAAAAGAAGATGCACTGAATACAAAGAAAATATTGAGACAAACAGGAGGAGTATCCTGGGGAGAGAAAAATATACGAATTTGTAATAGCCATAAATGACCTACTGTAACCCTATTAAATAAAGATGTATCAAATACAAACATTATCCATATTAAAATACATGGGAAAATTGCACATTCTAAGGTCAGTTAAAAGAGTTCTGAAAACCAAATTAATGTTGTGTGTAGGATGGATTTTATACTAAATTGCATTTCAGAGGCATACAAAGAAATTATAATGTAGGCTTGAACAACGATTCTATTCAGTCTAAAGTGGCATCAACATATCAACATCACCACGTATACTTGGCTACATTTGATGATAAATAACAAAGTATCAATGGGAATGTGTCCAGGTGGAAGAGGGGGGGAAGGTTTGCACCCTTGCAAGAAACTGTTTTTTTCCTGTCTTCTAGTCCCTGTTCGACAGGGTGTCATTCCACTATTGAACATACAGTTGAGGCTAACTACGGCTGAAGTGAAGATTATCTCTTGGTCTTAAATCAGTTTTCAGCTTAAACCTGTGTTATGTACTTTTTATGTAAGGATGAAACTGCAAAAGCCTTAAAGAATTGACTGAAAATCCAGACTCATTGAGAGCTGTATTTTCAAATGGAAATACATATTTGTTGTCATTAAAAAAATTCTTTCCTCAAAAGTTAACTCTTCAGATGTGCTTACATGGGAATCGCTAGTGGCTTGTTTATCTTCCCCACAGCTTTTACAGGCAATGCATATTATTTCCAGAAGCACATTTGCATCACCTAAAATTCGAGTCTCTCAACAACAAATGTCTCCCACAACAAATGCACTTCCTGGAGTGGCACGCTAGGGGGGACTTCTCAGCTGCTGGAGAACACAGTGGAAAACTACAAAGCATTAAAAAAAAACAAACCCTGGTCTTTCTTATACCAATACAAGCATTTTGCTTAATAGGAAACCTGAGAATCAGCATATCAAAAATGGCTTACAAAGGGCAAACTTCATTTCCCACAATACATTTCCTTCTGCGTAATGCTTAATGTTGGCAAAGCTAGTAAATGCAGCACAAAGAACTGAAAAAAAAAAAGCTCTGAGAAGCTTCACAGATCTATGTAGGAAATTTATGTTACTGCGCCAATTCAACACTAACACATGCACACAAATAAACCACTCTATTTCTGACAGGTAGAGATTAACTAGGATTTGACTCAGGCATTGGGTAGGAACAGACCGCTGAGATGTGCCAGGGTCATACTACTTTAAAACTGCACTCTGGACCTCTCAGTCCTAACCTGGAATGGCAGCCTCCAGTGTAGACAAGATCAGTCAGCAAACTCATCTTGAAGCTTGCTCTGTTTCTGGCTTCCAGACCATTCTATTCACTTTAGTGCTGACACAAGTGACAAGTCACAGCACTTACACAACTGCCTCCACAGTCTTCGAAGAACTTACTGCCCTAATCAACTGCATCTGGATCTAATTCTGCAACCTAGTTATTAAGGGATGCCTGTAATGCCCTCACTGTCAACATAAATCCTCAGTATTATCTATGATTAATTGCTTTCCTGCCTCAGAACTGTATCATCTACAAGTTTTGAAAGGTAACAAGCTAGTTTGTCTTTGAAACAGCGCTAAAGCAAATAGATCTGAATGCAGATCTAAATTGCCTCAGCACCCAATTGTTAAATTGATAATTTTGAGCATTTTTTTCCTCAGAAAAGAGGACCCCCCAAGTCTGTTCAAATAGCTAACCTTAAATTCTTTTTTCCTCTCCTCAGAGACATTCTAATGAGCATTACACTGACTATCTTTTATATTCTGCAGAACATCTTTAGAGCACAAAACTGATGTACAGAGAGATGAAGTATCTCTTCTAGATTCATGCTAAGTCATTAATTCAGTCTGGCATCATCTAAGCAAGTGAAAATCTTAGTAAAAGACTAAAAATCACCATATATTTAAAATCCTTTAGGTCAGAACCTTACACGTTGGTAGTTTCCTCAGGAAACTTGAGCACCACCTGATACACTGTGAAACATCTGGAAGTAAATCTGACCTACTTTCTGGAAATCTGGCAGCAGAATCAGGAAAATTTTGAACTAAACATTTCTCTCTGCATGTTCTTGAACATTCAGCACATTCATTTGTTTCCAGGATAAAAACACAAAGTTCCTTTAAACATATCCCTGGATTTTTTTTTAATTTGCAGTCAAGTAACTGATGTTTTGTGAGCTGAACTGCCTCCAATACATGAAAAATATGCTTTCCCAAGACATTTAAAAGCACTCTACATAACTGTATCCTTATGTCAACTTCCAGTTACATTACAGTAGTTCTGTCCTACAACTCAAAGCTTTTGCCAATGTAGACAGGCCAATAAATATATGCTGGTTATTCCACATCCCTCCCTTGTAGGCAGACAGAAATTTTTATAGGTGTAACTGAAACCATATCCCTGAATAAAGTGAAATCATAGCAATAAAACAGACTTCTCTATTGGTTAAGAACACTGTAACTCTGTAGGCACAATGATGCCAGCAGAAGAAAGCGAGACCACATCCCTGATTGGGACTTGGATAATAGAACTTTCAGGGGAAGTCAATCAGTAATTCATGGAGAAACTACAGCTAAGTCAAGTAAAATTCACTGTAAAATGTTTCTGAGGGTTGCAGAACTTGCAATGAATCTGTTTTAATTTTTGCATGTTCATCTGAATGTATCACAATCCTTAAATTAAAACAAGCCATAAATGCAATTCTATGAATGCACCTATGAAAATGACTGGATATTTTCCAGGGGTCATATTCTCACAGCAAGTACTTTTCCATTATGAATTACACACCAGAAAGATGGGGATTTTTTGATGAATCAAAAGATACTTACACAAAAAGAGCAATTCCAGTGTTAGCCATGGCAAAAGAAAGACCAAGGATACCACTGCCCACAATAGCATTGCTCAGATTAAATACTGACATTCCGAAGGAAGTAGTACCCGGATGCTGAGGAAAGGAAGATAAGTAATAATTAATAGAAAGTTACTCATTAGAAAATTACTCATCCCAGAATTTAAACAAACATAAATTTGGCAGTACATTTTTTGTTTGTTTGTTTATTTGGAACGTCATACTAAGAATGACGCACGTACATACTGGGTACTTACATACTGAGTTTCATATTTCTTCTTTCCAAGGTTGGAGTCGAGCAAGAAATTTTGGTTTTCTGGATCAATGTCCGCATAGTGGCTGCGAAACAACATCGCATCATTAGAGACTCTTACAGGCAACTTGCATATTCACTTCCCGATCGGCATTTCCAATGCATTCCAAAGGGAAAAGAAATAGAAAAACCCCGAAAGAACCGCCCCACATGCCACTGTGTCAGCGCGCGGAGCGTTGCGCCCGTCTCCGGCCGCAGCGATTCCCGTGTTTCCGTACGGATCGCCGAGAGACGNNNNACGCGCGGCCCCGCGGGGTGCCGGGCCGGAAGGCGCCGCCCGCCGCGGGGCGGCGGAGCCCCCTCACCTCTTCATAGCAGCCGGCTTGGTGGGGTAGGGGTAGCTGAAGTCGTTGCTGTTGGAGCTGTAGCTGCTGCTGTCCTCGTCGGGCGAGATGTTGAACTTGCCCATCTCGGCGCTGCTCATGCTGGCGGGGCGGGGGTCGGGGCTCGGCCGCTCTTTTGTCCTTGCCGGCGAGACTCGCCGCGCCTGCGGAGGGGGCGGGAGGCGACGTCAGTGCCGCAGCGGGCGCGCGGCCGTCACGTGGCCCCGCGGCC
>VXBU01014522.1:130538-141721 GCA_013400315.1 Bombycilla garrulus
AGACCGGCGAGGGCACGCGCAGGAGATGCAGGAGCCGAAAATTTTCCATCACTGCAGTCGTCTCCCCGCCCCCATCCGGCGCGGTACGTCACGGGCCCCCCGCAGCCCGGCGGGGCGGGACTGGGCGGGGTGCGCTGCGGCGCCTTCCCGCGCAGCCCCGAGGCGCCCGGGGGTGGTGGCGGCGGCGGCGGCACAGGCACNCGGCAACATGACGGGTTAAATCGAAAGGCTGCTTCGCTCGCCTTCACAGCGCAATCACGGCGATATATAAATAAGCGCTACTGCGGGGAGGGCAGGGCATACTCTTTTTCCAGTGGGAAGGGTGAATGCCTGGTGCCTTTTTCAGTCAATCCCATTATTCGGGTGTCAGCCCTTCTGTGAAATTACTGCGTACATGACAGAGGTCAAGGTGACCTGTTTGTTGTGGATTTTGCCAGTGTAGCAACAGATGTAATCACGTATTCGTCGTGTTTTTAGGACTGTATCATCCGTTTCAAGGCAAGCACACAGATTCGGTGCATGGTAAAGTGTCCCACGTGCGCCTAATGAATACAGCAAACCGTCTTTATAGATGTGACCTGGTTGTCATGGATAGTACAGCTTTTAAAAAAGTTTAAACCACATATTTTAGCAAAATAAAAGTTTTACTCTACAAATGCTTGATTTTTTTTTTTTCTAGAACCCTCCTCTAATTATATGGAAAACAATGATGAGGCTTTGTTGCTCAGTTATGAGAAGAAAGATTGGTAAAATGCATCCAGAAAGAAAAATTGCTGTATTTCCAATGGCCCCATTATTGGAACTCTGCAACATGTGAGTGCAATCTGTACTGCCCCAGAATACTGAGTCTTTAAAATTTTACCCATGCAGTCTGTTTGGTGGTTGAAATGATCTACTTTTTTCAAGTGGTTTTGAGTAGTGCCTCACTGATTGAATTATAATTTTCCTGACTTTGTAATTGCCAAGAATGTCCTTGGCAAAACATACATAGAATGTGTTTCATCCAATTTTGAAATGTATTTTGTAATCGGAATAATAAAAGTTAATATTCATTGGTTCCTCCCACCATAGTTTCAACGATTCATTTGTTTTCATTGTCATGCTTCTCTTTCCTTTTTTTGTTAAGTATTCTTTTGTTCTTTTTTCCTGTCTCCTTTATTTTCATCCTCCTTATCCCTAAGTCACCCTAATTTTTATACCTTCCATTTGTTTGCTTTTTATTTTGTTCTTTTGTATGCCTTTACAGATTAGAAGCTTCCTTACAAAATGTGAGCATTTAGGATAGTTAAGAATGAACTTTTTTACTTTTAATCTGGAGAGTCTGTTCCTGCTTTATGTTTTAAGGCTATTGTAAAAGAAACTGTAAGTTAATTGTTAGTTAAGTGTTGTAAAAATTGAATTATGTTCAGTGACACAGGTAGCATTAGCTAGAGTTTTCAATTTATTATACAGGGAGGCAATGGGGGTATTGTAGCTGAAGTACTATCTGCTGTGTGCTTCTAAATGTCATTTTGCAGTGGAGAGCTATCTATAGATTCACACCTCACTGTAACATCACCTGTCATTTTTCATTCTGTGAATGGTTTCTTCTAAAATTTGATTATTTGTTTTTATATTTAGAAAAGGAACTGGCTTGCAAGTGCTTTTTTGCTTTTTTTTTTTTTTTTTGGCTCAAGTTTTAGCAAATAAAAGGCCCTTATAATATGGGAGGGTTTTTTCCATGCTATTTCTTCCTACATATGTAAATAAATCTTGAGAGATACCATAAAACTATCTGTAGCACACCCCCAGTTGAGTAATTTGTGTTTATGGTATGCATGGAAATGTTACGTGTACAGTAATAGTGTAAAAGTCAAGTCTGTTCACAAGGTTTTTAGATGATACTTCCTAAATTGCCCAAAAGATATCTAATGAAATATGTAACATGTCAAAGCACTCTGTACTAATAGGTACATAACATTAGTTTTTTCTGTGCCTAGTACGAATAATATAAAAATCCCAACAGAGTAGGGATCTGCATCGGGTGAAATCCTCAGTACTGCCAAGAGTCTGGGGGAGGATGGTAATGGAGAACAGTAACAGAGACCTGAAGACTCTGTTGTGTCTTCAATGAAACGTCTGCACTACTGTCTACATGACAGATGTGGTCTGTCATGAGGAAGAGCTGGAAAACGAGGATTCATGGTTTTTGCTGCATAGATTCAGTGGTCCACAAAGATGCAGGCAGGGCTAATGGGTTCCACCATCCTTCCAACCAGTTTGGTTCATGATTCTTACCTCACATGGACTGCCTGTGGCATGCAATTAATGAAATTATAGGTTCTGATTATATGCTTTCTTAAACAAAACTTCCACTGAAGCCAAGAGGTATTACGAGTGCATAAGGAATGCAGGATTGCATATCCTGCCTCTTGGGCTTTGTGATCGTGCGTTGGAGTTACATATTAAACTCGGTTTAAGCCTTAATTTTTTCCCTCTGTGTTTATTCTAGTCTAGTTTCAGTTTTGCAATATGAAAACAACAAAATCACTATGTTAAGAATATAAGCAGCAGTATTCTTTCAAAAAAATAGTACATTTACTATAATCATAACTTGGATTTAAGCCAAAATTAGGGAGAGATTCTGAGTTTTAAAACCATCAGATTATGCTCTTATACTGCAATGAACTCGAAACAGTGAGAGCTGCATGAGATATGTAGTACTAACCCTCTCCAAGAAATTATCAGCCTTAAATGGACATTGGCAGCTGCTATAAAAATAGTTTTTACTTTATATTTTTAACTCCGTAACATTTTTAGGAGTTTTAAAAATAGTGTTTCTCTGTTAATCTTGATTCATCTTTTCCACTCAGCAAACTGTGATGTCTCTTTCCTATGTGAAATTTATGTACATTTTTAAGGTTGTGGCATTTGTTTTGATTTCTTCTTTGTTTTTGTTTTGTTTTTGGCTTTTGTTTTTGTTTTGTATAGTACAATTCTAGGAAAGCTTTGGAAATTATATTTGTTAATTAACTGAAACTCTTGTCATTTTCTAGAAGCCATTCCACATATTTTTGTTTAGATTCTCACAGGAATAGGAGCTGCTGTTTTTGTTCTTTTACGATTTGCTGGTGGCAGAGAGTATAATTTAAGATATGCATTTGGATTCCCAGAGATGTTATTGCCATTATTACAGCAGTCTGTGCATCAGTATCACTTATTATGTCAGCAGATCTTTGAGGACATTGTTTGCCAACCAAATAGTTCTTTATATCTTTGGAGAGTCACTTGCATTTTTGTGGCTCCCTTAAAAATAGCGTCAGTTTAAGAAATTGGCTGAAGTTATCTGGGCAGGTTGCTATGCAAGAGGTGTATGCAGAAGGGAACAAAACTGTAACAATTGTGTAGTTAGAAATAGGTTTCTGTGCTTTACCAGACAGAATAATTGTGTATGCACTGATATGGCAAAGAAAAAGGCCAGTTAGGGCAGGAGTTCAACAAGCACTGTATTTTGATGGATAACAAAGCCCCAGTGAACCAAGAAAACTCAGTTCCTCATTTTGTATTTCTTGTAAAAAATATCATGAAAACGGGTAGCAATAAGAACATACTACAACTGGATCTCTATTCTGCAAATTCATGTGTGTAACTTAGTATATACTAACCTTGTTTTGGTAAAATTGCTGCTATTCCTAACATCTTGAGGACTGGATCCTACTTTGTGGTAGACAACCATTACCTACTGACCTTTCAATTCTGCTTTTTGTCTCTAGTGCATAAAGCACAAGAATTGTTATTTACAGTACCACAATATGTCTCTAAAATCTGATACTTTGTGTCTGATAGTGGCGAATAGGGGATTTTTCCATGGCAAAGGTAAGAAAGAGGATAGGACCATGCAGTTGAATGTTAGAGCAATCTCATGTTTAGAATTTGGGATTTACTGAACCAAAGGTTGTATCCACGTATATGTATTTCATAGTTTCTTGTACTCATCTACATGAAATTGTTGAATACTTTTGAACCTATGTTTGATATTTATCATAAGCAATGACAAAGCTTACTTAGGCACACACAAAAACTTCTTCCATTTGTTAATATTTTCCCCCAGACTTCTTCCCTATTGGTTCATTTGAGATCCCATGTTTTGCACAGTAAGAACTGGGTTTTATACACATTTATTCTACATTGTATGGTTGTCTTTCTTGAAGTCAGAGAGTTCTAGTCAATCTGAGAGAAACTTTAATTAGTCTTCATTTCCCCTGGATTCCTGTTGTAGGGAAAATAAAGATTGTCAAAGATGTTATAGGTGCTTTCTCCTTTGATAGAGAATGAAATTTAGACTTGGAGTATTTAATAAAATGGCAGCAAGCAGCTTTTGTCTTGTTTTGCAGTTGTTCTGTATCCATGCTGATGTGTGTTCTTCTGCATGTTCTGAGGAAGGACTTCTCCCCTTTTTAGCCTGTTTGCTGTAGGTCTGAGTATTCTAAGTTTGCTGGTGTCCATGTGTAGAAAATTGTAGCCATTTATTTTTTATTTCTGAAGGATGGTTTTTAGTTGGGAATAATTATGACTCAAATTTATAAACACATTTATTGTGGGAAGAAAAATCACTCTTCTACCTTAGTGTATACAGCTTTTTGGTGAATAAAATGGACATCTTTAATTTAGTCAAATAAATCTTCATGGATCAATTTCCCAGTAAAAATTAGGAATGGTTTAATAACCTAGTTTATACACTTTTCCTTGTATGCAAAGAGAAGATTTGAAATAAATTAGTGAAAAAGATTTTTACATAAATTCTGTATGATGGTAAGGACATTTTTGTTTACATACATACAAGAGAATTTATTTGCTTGGAAAGACATCCTCCTCCTGTTTATCTCCTGTGTGTGGAGTACTTTTACAGACTAAGCAGCTGCTGAGTCACACTTTCACCAAATGATTGACAGCCCTATTTCTACTAAGAACCGGTACTTTTTCTCTCGCCTGCATATCAGGCAAGCAGTGCAACGCCCCTCACTTAGGAAATGAAAGTATGACACAGCATTATTACTGACCTCATGGAAAATGCTCTAAGCAGCTGGATGGAAATGTATTTGTGCACCCATGTAGGGCAAATCAAAATCTATCCACGTTAAATTATTTACTGGCAGTAATGATTTGCTATTAAAGAAAGTAATACAGTAGTATTCATTTCAATGTGCTGAACTAACAGTTTTGCAGTGCAGTTGTTCAGAGAAAATTTTGTCTGAATATATAAGTGTTAATAGGTCTGAGAGAGACATGGAGCTCTCTGTTGGCAATGTTTCCTGAGCTCAGAAAGATATGTACGCAACTAGAATAATTAAGTTGAAGCCTAAATAATCTACAATTTATAATACCAATATAACATGTTTTGAATAGTTTGTGAGTCCAAAATAAATTGCAAGAAACTGTAAATATAATCTTCCTCTTTAAAAATGTCAGAAGATTTTGTTGTGGAACCAAAAATATGTTCAATACATTTATTTCCCCTTGGTATATGATGTTTTAAAAAGCTTTTCCTTGAATGTTTAAATACCTGCTTGGATAGTGACAAGCAGAATCCAGTTAACATTTACAGAAATGTCTGCAGTTATTACTTCCTTTAAAATCCTTTAAATAGTTAGCTAGTTTATATTGCTGTTAGAACAGAATTATTCCTTAAACAGCACAGACCTTCATGTTCCATTTAGCCATTCATTTGCTTTTTTTGTTAAATGTATAGGTATAATCTTTTAACAGAGGTAGAAATTTATCTTTAAGCAATAAAAATTTTACTGTCATTTGGCATGTAAATGCACTTTTTTTTTGAGGTTTATTGTATTCCTTATGTGGTATTCCATAAAAAGTTTTGTCATGGCATTCAGCAGGGACAGAGTGACTGCACTCATTTGGTTGCTGCTGTGGAAGTGCTTATTATTACATCATTCTTCTGATGGCCTTATTTGGATTGCAAACAGATTATGATGTGATTCAGCTCATTTGGATTTTCTTGTAGGCCATAGGTACCTCAGTTGCCATGATATTGAGACTTCACTGTGTGGGAAACTTACTCATCTGAATAGTTGAATAGTCTTTGGGTGCACAATTCTGTGCATGTACTAGTTTTTGCACAACTAGATTTGATAGATTTCATGTTGCTGTATCAGTGATGGAGTATGTAGAAATAACGTCCCTGGAATTTGACGCAGGATTTTGACACGCCATACTAAGAGACATTACATGTCCTTTGTGGTATGACATCAAAAAGTAACTATAAATTGTACAGACTATCTGAAGAATTTTAAAATACAGGCGGTACTATAGATAACTAGCATGTATAGAATACATAACAATGGGGGGTTTAAGTTTAACTCATGATTGGCACACACGTGGAACAACATATATAACTGACACCACCTGAAATTAAGAAACATAGGAAATCTAGATCACAAAGTATCCTTTTTATTTCACATACAGACTTGCACAGGTAAGCACATGCAGATAAGCTTGAAGAGGTGATACTGGCTTCTGTTAATGATTTAGGAAGCTACAGGAAGGAATAGAATCCCTTCATCAGAAATTCAACATAATTTGAAATATAACATGGTTAAATATTTTTAACTAGGTGCACTAATTAATGTCAAATTAATATATTTAAAAAAGAGAAACAATTTTAGTGGAACTTCAGAGTCAATTGTGGCTAGTGAATGCTATTATTATTCACAATTTGTTCCTTTCTGTTCTGGTTGCTAAGTTATTTTTAACATCATGTTGGTTTACAGAATTCCTCAAGGTCATGATCTAATTAGATATGATTTTCTGATTAACAGTCTGAAATGGAAAAGTCTCACAGAGAAACAAAATGGTTGAGATAACATGAAAAAATTTGCTACAGGATGAAAGAAATGTAGGTTAATTATTAGATCAGTGTACTAGACATACTCATTATTTACACTTTTCTCCCAAACTTTACATTCTTTATTTTAGTATTATTGGAATTGTATGTAACAAATACCATTTGTGGTCAAATAGAAACTTGGTGACCCTCACTGTAACCAAAATGACCTCAGAAAGCATAAAAATTTAGATTTTTTTTCTCTTACAGACTTACAGAACAATATCACTGTAGATTAACTGACCTAAGGAAAGTCCTACTAACATGTAGCAAATTTAATAGAACCGACAGTGTTGTTTTTCCACCCCTCTCTGTTCCCCTACATGTAGGCAAGTAATATTTTGTTCTGTTCTTTGTCTGCTTCTACTTCTTTCATTCTGCTTCAGATCCAGGACCATTAATCCTCAGATCAGATTGGCACATTGCCAAACCTTAATGATACAGAAAAACTGCTCTGTAGTTTTTGATTTTATGAAAAGTTTTGAAATAAATGTATAGGAGACTTGACAAAAAAAAAAGTGAGGAGAGAGGTCGAGGAAGGCTTATTAGGAGTCACATGGAGGTTAGAAACTCATCAGATCATCACTTTGTTCACTAAATTTCCATTGAGATCCTGTCATGGACCCTGTACTGCAGTACAGCCAAGGCTGAGTTCTCTCCTGCATGTATATAATCTTGTAGCCAGTCACTGGTGCAAAATAGTTGTACACCATCTTCTCAAAAATTGAAGGACCATTGAGTGTAAGACTACTGGTAACTGACACAAATCCCGTTCGGGCTCATTATTCATGTATTCCCAATGGTCCTTAAGGTCTTTTCAACAAAGAATGGGCCATACCTCTGCATACCCCTTGTCCTGTAAGTCTTTTGCAGTTGTAACAAAATCCCTCCAAGGTACGGGAGGAAGAAGCACAGGGTAGGAGCTGGGTGCTGACTGGCCATGACTTAGTATCAGAGTCAGGATATTGGGCCCTTGCTTGAGAGTTGCCCCAAAGAAACATCCCTCTGTAGGTAAATGAGTGATGAAACCTGTATTTTCTGCAGGCTGTAGCTGCCCTGCCTGGCTTCCTTGGGACTCCCACCCACACCCTGCCTGGACATCCCATTATTCCTTGTGTGGTCGTGTACATGGATCTGTGTCCAGCTCTGTCTCTTGCAGTGTGGATTTGCTGGCTGCCTTCCTGACAGCCCTTGAACCTACACTTGCATCCAGCCCTGCTTCCTGGCTGGACCTTGAACTCAGTCAGCCTTGGCCCTGGTGCTCTTCTGCAGGAACACCTGGCTGCACCCCCTGGATGGACCATGGACCTAGTTCAACAGTACTGTTGGTGAACTGTGACCCTGCCACCACCCTGGCCCTGCCAGGCTGAGGGACTACCCTGGTGCTGGGGGTGCTGGTGGTCTCTGCCTGCCTGTCTTGGGGTTCCCATAAGCTTTGAGCTCATCCTCCCTTGTGGCAAAATGTATCTGTCTCGTTTCTTGACAGTGCCTAACATCATTGACCAGCTTGGCAAAAGCATAGCCTCAGACCCAGATTCTGATCTTCATGATATACTGTGCTGGTTTGAAAGCAAAACCAGTGAGACTCCAAGTCAGAAATACAATTTAATAGGAAAAAGTAAAATACATGCAAGTAATACAAAGAAACAAAAACACTGACAGAGTCAGAATACAACCTGATACCCTGCTAGTTAGGGTCGTGGCAGCAGTCCAGATGAGGTGGTCTTGCTGAAGTAGTGATCCTGTAGACAGGTCTGGTAGCTCTTGTCCTCTGGAAACCAGTGGGTAAGGGCTCCTTGTTCTGTCCCAGTTCCCACATTATATCCAGGTGGGAATGCTTGGCTCCTCCCCCTAGGTGGAGCATCTCACAATGGGATTATGTAATTCTCTGAGTCATGTGGTGGATCCTCACAATGGGCTGATGTCATTCTGAGTCATGGGGTTGGTCCTTGATGGCCCATTAAACACAAATGGCTCCCAGAGGGAGTTATCTATGACTCATGGGGCAAGGTGTTAATGGCCCATTAACAGGAGATAGTCCAGGGGAGGAGGCAAAGAAAAACACTGCCCCTCCTTGGTTTTGACAGTTAATGAAGATGGAGATAGAATACAGACCCTCTGGTACATTTTTACATTGTAACCTAGGACATATACGAACATTTTTCACTCCTAGACAGATGGTACAGCTTCATGCTACCTGGCTGTATCTTTCATGACAACTTTCAATATATGCAGCAGAAATAAAATGTTTTTTTTTCCAAAATTTTATAGCACTTCAGGATACCTGTTATTACATAAAGGGATTTTGTATTTACGTAGTAATACGTTGCTCATAGTCAAAGACCTTCACCAAGGATTTCGCCCCAAATCCTGCAGTTATTAAGAGAAAGGTGTGTGACTCTCTGTGTGGAGTCACTACAAGCTTTTGTAAGTAAACAAAATACTTTCTTACTCAGTGCTACATTTGAAAAAAAAATAAATAAGTCTGAAGCACCAGCTGCTTATGATGAAGATGATATGGTAGTATATTATGTTGATGTATTTTTGAATGCATACCTCAGTTAATAGGTTTCTATGTGAGCATCTAAGCCCAGCATTGAGGAGGCTGTTTCCATATTAAAGTATAGCTGTTAGTCTTTCCAGACACTCATAAATCCACAAGCTAAAAGTATTGAAGAATAGTAAGGTATTACATTCATTTGTAGAGTGAAAGACATGCCAGTAACATTTATTATAACACCTTATTTCAAGTCTTTTTTTTTCCCTTATTGAATGAATTAAAGAGGGACATACTTTAATGCATTAGTAGTACTATGCAAACACTTTTATTTTTAAAGCACATAAGGTTGAAGAACTTTAAAATATTGTCTTATCAGGCTTCATGGTTATGTACAGATGGGTAAATAAACACTACCATATGATGGTACCCTAGATGATCATTGCTATATTAGACCATATAATTATTAAAAAAATATTACAGTGGTAGAAGTTACAAATATTCTTCTTTTTATATGTCTGTAAAATGTATGCAGCTGCAATAACCGATCTGTGATTCTTTTACACTTTATCAGAACTTGTATGACTAATTTAGCCTTTTATCTGTCTGTGGATAATCGTAGAAGCTAGGTACGTAGGAATGCTGAACAGATAATATAATTGGTTGTGTAAATCTGAGTGGGCAGGCAGTTGGAGTTCCTTCAGTCAGTTCTGCCTAGCCACTGTCTTTGAAGCTGTAATCCTTCAGAGCCAAGCACGGTCTCAGGTTCCAAACACACATTAATGTCATGATAAGAAACTTGCTGTGGAAAGGTTCAGCTGCACTGGGGTGTTATTACTCCCACAGCCAAACTGGCTGGGAAGTTTCCTCACTTGTTTCAGTACAAAGTCAATAGCTTTCCAGGATAATTTTAAAGAGCACAAGCCATTTTGCATGAAAGGCATAAAGAAAGCTCACATCTTTCATCAACGTCAGCTATGGGCAGAGTACCTTTCACTAAATTTCTGATCACAAACATCTGGTTAGTGGTAACTGTTCTTGCAGCTGGGCTGAGATTCATGGTGTCTTCAGGGGTGCAAATGATGGGAAGAGGAAAAGACACAAAGGGTGGTGGGATCTGCTGTATTATTTTTATGGTTTGACTTTATTCAATGGGGCATGCATGTCCTGACAATCTGTGGAGCCAGCAGGTTCCTCACAGGCATACAGATATTAGGATCAGGACCCAAGTTCATATTTTCTCATGTCCAGCACTGGGTAAAATGTTTTAAACTTATATTTCTGTTTAAATACTCCAATAGAAATATTACCTTATTTAAAACTACGGAAGCTGCAAGAGAGTAAAGAGTTAACAAAACTATTTGTTTTTTTCTGACAAATGAACAAGTGTTGCTTATGCCAGGCAAGTTTAAAGGATAAAGGGCAAGAATTCTCAAATTTAAAATTTTATTTCTAATAATTTTCACTAATTTCTACAATCAGATAGTGTTAATACTGTGCCTAAATATACAGGCAAATAACATAAAAGTTTCCTGAGATGAACTGACATAGGCTTTCATAATGGCATATGCATTATTAAGTGTAGTATTTCACTGTTCTCCAGGCCTATAAATAAAAAAAATATGTGGGCAGTAAGTGATATTCTTGTCTTTCTGGTTTTATAAATATCCTATTTCCAATGGAAATTAAACATTAAATAACTAACCTTTGGTCTTCCTGTACTGCTTCTGATCTTTATGATAAAGATCCTTCCTTCCTTCCTTCCTTCCTTCCTTCCTTCCTTCCTTCCTTCCCTCCTTCCCTCCT
>VXBU01014522.1:141730-284230 GCA_013400315.1 Bombycilla garrulus
TTCCTTCCTTCCTCCCTTCCTCCCTTCCTCCCTTCCTCCCTTCCTCCCTTCCTCCCTTCCTTCCTTCCTTCCCTCTCTCCCTCCCTCCCTCCCTTCCTCTTCTGTCTTTCCACCTGACTTGCAAACATATTTTCCACTGTGTATGTCTTACAGACTTTTGTTTCAATGCCCAGCTTGAATTTTTATCAAAATCATATTGAAAAATTTGTCCTTCACAGTTGCAAAGCAGGACTTACTCTTATGGGGTGCTTCTCTCATAAGACAACAGTTGTGTCAATGAGGTGCAGATGTTGACTAACATTGAATGCTACTGTACAAGTGGTGCAAGGCAAAGTCCACACTGAGGCATATTTTCTGCTAATAGATTATTGTTGCCTGTAGCTGTTCACAGAATCTATTCAAAACTATTTGTGCAATGCTTCTTCAAAATGAAAAAGCCCGATTATGACCTCCTATGCATGTGCACTTGTGAATGAAATCAGTGACAGAGATGTTCTTTCTGTACAGGATAAGTGTTTGACACAAGGCTTTAACTTTTTTCTTCTGCCAGCTTTGCAATACCAGGAAATATTTTCCCAAGTAAAGACATAATTCAGTTAAAACCTTAGTTAGAATTTTATCTAGATGAATTAAAAAAGAAAAAGAAAAAAAAAAAAGAATACTGGAATTCCTAATCTGGAGTCCAAAGAGCAGGTTCTGGTTAATTGGAAGCCTAAGGATCCAGTCTCCTTCCTTTGAGGGGTGGTAGTAAATAGTTATAATAATTAATCTGTTCCAACTCGGTAGCTATAATTCTTCCGAGGGGAAAAAATGTTACTTTGAAGAATGAGGTAAATACTTCATCCTAAAATATTGTGTCTGTGGAAGAAATAGTTATTTTGCTAAATCTTGTTGATTCATTTTGTCTTGAAGCAAGTTCTTATGGGTCTTTACTACAGTATTCATATACAGCTGTTAGACATTAACAGACATGAATGTTGTGAACAATCATCTTGTTACAGTTTCCTCTCTTCATTTTTTATTATTGTTTTTAATTTTTTAAAATTATTCTTTCCTAAGAAGTCATATTTTTACCTTTACTCACAGTTGTTGTAGACATGTTTCCCTTTTTTGCCCCTTAAATTTAGAGGTTGTAATTTTCTGTTGGGGAGTATTAGGTTAATCTAAACACACACTGAAAAAGAAGGCTCCAAATGCGCAGAAATGTTTGTATTTTGCTTCTGGAGCAATTAAAAGGTTTTATTGAAGGTTGCATTAAAGGAGTCATAGAATACAAAGTAGTTCTTAAAAGACATCTAGTTCATCCTTTGTTTTCAGGACATGGATGACTAAATAATTCTTGGCAGAGATTAGTCTGGTTCTCCCTTTGTTGTAATTGAAGTCCACTACTGTCTGGTCTCTCTGCAGTCACCTTTTACACATCTGAAGACCATTATCATGTCTCCCCACAGTCTTGTCCTTTGTAGGTGGTAAAGAGCCTGGTCCTTTCGATGTTTCCCAGGCTCAGTGAGCTCTCCCTGCTTTCCTCTGTTCTCTCACCATTTGATTCCTGGCATACCTGGAAATAATGCTTCAGACTGAAGATAGTACTCCGTCTGAACAAAGTCCTTCTACTGGCTCTTTCTGAGGATGATATTTACTTTGCTTGCAACCTCGTGGCATTGCTGGCACATGTTCTCCTGTGACCCGTTGCCGTCTCTGATCCCATTTCTAGAACTGCTGTCCATTCGTCCCCCTCTTATATTTGTTCAGCAAGTTATTCCCAGGTGCTGTGCTTTGGATTTGTCTGTAGTGAAACACATTCCATTTGTTTAATGACCACATGCATCTTACTTTGGTAATGCACCATCTCTATTTCTTCAGTTCATCCTTCTCAACTCAAATGCTATGGTCTACATAGGTCTTACAGCTTTTCCAAGCACTGCATCCTTTGCAAACCTGATATGAGTGCTATTAATTCCATTGTGCAAACCATTAATGAAAATACTGAAAGTGCTGTATCTGGGGCAAGTAGGGTAAAATGTAATGGGTATGGAATGTCCTGGCCAGTGACTCTTCATCACTGCAGCTCAGGGTCAGGTGTGGTGTGGACTGATGGTTATTCTACTGATAGGTCATGACTTGAATGAGCTTAAGTGAAATTTTGTCAAACCATTCAGGTCTCGGGAGGTCTGAGTCTCTTCAGCAACAATGCTGATGAGGGTCCCCGTAAAGCTCAAAGCCAAAATGACAATAGCCTGAAGCATCAATGGCTCTTCCACAGAACCAGGAGAGTTATATTTGCTCTGGTCCCTCTGTCTTTATGCTTCTGGATGTAGAATTGAAAAAAAAAATCATAATTTAAACTGTTTTGTGAAAAATTAAATTGAGTTTGGCCTAATTTCTCTAAAAAAGGAAAAAAAGACATTCTTAAGTGGGGGGAAGAAAGAGTTAGAAATATGAGCAGGAAGTAGAAGTATTGCTGGGATGAACATTGAGGAACTAGAGTTGTTGTAGTGCTCAGAGTAAATAATGGGGTTTAAATCTTCCTATTAATGGAATATTCTTGTTAATTTTCACTTTGGAAAGCATAGATTTAATTTTCACTCTCAATTAAATGCTATAAATATCATGTTTCATTAGGAAATTTTCTCAAAAAATATTGACAAGGTGTTTTTTTTGCTTTCATCACTGCTTCTCCATGAAAAAAAGCCACCTGATATATTTCAGCTTCAGAGTAGTTTTTTTTGAATTTCATGTGTTTTAAACTATATTTCTGTTACAGTTGTTTTTTTCAATAACTTCCAATAAAGAGATACTGTACAAGAGTCTTTTAACAATATATTTTGTTGTGAAAACTGCCTTTCTTTCTTAGAGCTTCCTGTAAAATTTTTCCTTATCCAGACTCATGATAAAGATGAATTTGCTGTTCTGGCTAACAATTATTGCACTCTATTCCAAGGCCAGTTACAAGAAAATAAATATTTTGAGCTGTGTGTGCACTTACCCTTCCTGTCATTCAGCTCAGCATGTGAAACAGTTGAGATCCACAAGGAAACATTTTAATATGTTTTGTGCTCATCAGCCTTGAAATTAGCAGCAAAAATAATGCACACTTATACATAACTCCTTTGTTATTGGAATGGCATGACAGGATTCCTGGGACCAAACTCAGATTTTTGCAAGGGTTCTTTATAAATACTTGCATATTTAATTGAAGTAAAGTTACCAAATACCACGCCTGTTATGTATTACATGGTTTCTAAAGTATAGCCCTGTATTTCCTTTGAAAAGAATAAGGCATGAAAAAATTACCTTAAAAAAGGATGTGTCAACCAGGTAATTTTCCCTTAAGATATAATTGATTCATAGAGGCTGATTCTTGCTGCTGTGTTACTCAGTAAACAACAATACAGCCTCATATAAAGCATTATTTTGCTTTATGTTGATATTCTTCTTGACTGAGTGACACTGCATTCTATCAGTACAATAAAACGAGAATCATTCAATAGTATCTCAAACATTAGAATCATTAATAAGTGATTTGGGCATAAAAAATGCTGTGTTCTGGCACAGCCTCAGTTTGAATGGATTGACTTGCATTTAACTCAAGGATTGCTCAATACTAGTTTGAAAGAGAGCAAATGTAGTTACCAAATCTATGACATATGACCACAACAGAAGCATATTTGATGGAAAAAGGAAATTGAGAAATCCAAGACAATAAGATAAGGCAGTGGTCTCTTCATGGTTTATTAAAGTTAGGAAATGTGTAACCTAAGAGACTAACTTGCCCCATATTTTTGCAACTCTCATTCAGAGCTGTTTTTTTCTGCATTTCAAGCAGTATTGTTACTTGAAATGAAAAGTTGAAACTGAAATGAATGTTTTCAGGTGTTTTTTTTTTTTTTACTTTGTGATGTGTAAATGAAAGTTCAGACTTCTTTTTGTTGTTACTCTTCCATCTTTTCCCCAAAACCCAGATACTGTTTGGACTAGAGCATTCTCTTCTACCTGTGCCTGAGTACCAGATGCTGTTGAATGACTGAAAAACATGAGTTAGTAGCAACTGAAGGGTTAGGCTTGACTTTGTTAGCTCATATGAGACTAGCCTATCTATTTATGGCATCTCCCAATGGGGCGAAAGGACTGACTTGCACAGGCTTTTGCCCCCTGCCTGCAACTTTCTTCCAGATGTAATATTTATCCCCCTACCTAGCACCAGTCTCCATCAGAACTGAATGCCTGGTTACTCATTAACATTATTCTGTCAAAATGATTTGAGTGACTTTAAATACTTCCTAGTGGGAGATTAAAAAACAAACAAAAAATAATTCCTGAATCAAATTTGACAGAACTGGGTTAGAGGAAACTATGCATGCAGTGGCACCTCACCTGGGATGAAGGCTTGAAGGAGCAGCTTGGGGAGGTTTGTAGGGGTAGCCACTGACTCTGAATGTGCCACAGGCAGAGAAGTTCATCTGACAGGCCTTTCTTTAAATTTAGCTTCACCTCCAGTGCATATTTCAGTTAAGAAAAAAGTGGGAGGTGACAGCAGCATCAGTGAAATAGCAGCATCAAAACATCTGAAGGAATAAACATTCCCAAGAAAAGGAGGTATTTTTTAGCCGTAATCCTTAGGCTTTGGTGTGGGGAGGATAAGTTTGTAACCTATTTTAATGCCTGTGATTAGCTTGCCTTAGGAAGTCACTACTACTGCTAAAAACATGGTGACTTCTCACCTTCACTGAAGGTTTTACAGAAACTTGGAGCAGTTTTTCACAGCTCTACACAGCCACTTCCCAGCCACTGGAGGGTATTTCTCAGGATGTCAGTCTGTGTTAAAAAGATAATGCCAGTTCAAGGAATCCTGCCTCCTTGTGTGTGCCTCTTCTGTTCAACTCTCATTCCTGCCCCTACACCACATTGTATTACCCTCTCCAGGCTTTCTCATGGCCTAGACCCTTTCTGCAATTCCCCTCCTCAAAGAGCCTCACTAACAGCTCCACGAGGATTGCTGTGGGGGCAGCAAACTGGTATGGTGAAAGAGGAAAAACCCAGATTTCTTAAATTGGTTTTGCTGTGGAAGCTAATGACAAGTGAAGCAACCATTGAGATAATAATCTCTAAAATTATTGGAGAATAAATATGTTAAAATGTTCTAGAAATTGTTTGGAAGACTGAAGATGACTGGGTACAGGTGGGATTTTTTTTTTTAACTTTTCAAAGACAAAGGATCTGAAAATATGCACATTTATAATTATTCCAACATGACAAAACAAGAGAATCCAAATTTTGTCTTTGACTTTCGGATCCAAAGAATACTGTGTATGATGCATTGAACTTAATTATTGTGGTCACTTGCATTTGAAATTTACTACTTAGAAGCATAAGAAGTAAAGCATTGAACTAACATTTAAGTATCTGTAAAAAATTTCTCTTATAAAGCAGCTGTTTTGACCTGGCCAAGAGTGTGAGAACCATTGCAGCTTTGTTCATTGGTGAAAGTCCTGTCATTTCAGGTAAAGTCTTAAAAATCTGTGTAATCTGGACAACAGTGAGTTCTTTTGTATTGTTTCCTCCTGTATTTGTGAAGCTCCTGCTGCAACAGAATCCCAGAAATTTGAAAATGAAAACATTTTGCTATAATTGCTATAACATGAGCAATTGTAGTTCAACTGGCCAAACACTGATTGATAGCATTCTGTGTAGCAAGATTACTGAGAGGTGAGAGTCCAAAATCCTCCAACCATCTTAAAATGTTTCCAGGAAAATATCTGATTTTAATAATGACTATGCAGTATGTAGGAAACATGAATGCTAGAGGTTAAGAGATCAGCAAAAAGTTCTCAGCAACACTGATTTAACCGAGGAAGCAATGGGGAAAGTCCAAGATGAAACTGTTCAGCTAAAGCCAGAACGGAAGCTGAGGCAAGAAAAAGATAAACGTTATGACATCTCTGTGCCAGGAAGATGAGTCACTTTAGTTGTAAAACCTGGATACAAAAAGTTCATTATAGATTCTAGAAAG
Source organism: Bombycilla garrulus (assembly GCA_013400315.1). Lineage (NCBI taxonomy): Eukaryota > Metazoa > Chordata > Aves > Passeriformes > Bombycillidae > Bombycilla > Bombycilla garrulus. The sequence goes on from VXBU01014522.1 coordinate 147,741, forward strand.
TAAGAGTTGGTAATTGTGTTTTCATCACAGATTAATCTATTTCCCCTTTTGATTAAGGATTACAAAGGCATTCAGATAAAGCATGTGGTAAATCACATATTTAAAGTACCCCCTTTAATTTAATAAAATGTGAATTGTCAATGAATTCTCTTTGGGTTGGACAGAGAAGGAGTTTTCTTTAAAGTATTTAGGCACACAGGTAAAATATTGCAGAGTTTTAAGTGAAAAGAAAAGCATGTTGTTCTAACTTGCTTGCAGCTAGAATGCATCAGCAAATTAAAGAACCTGAGGGAAGCATCTGATCATCTCTGTGCTTTCAAATGAGGAGAAATACAAATGCTGCAAGAAGTTGAATTCTCTAGCTCTCACTCAGGAAAGCTCTCAAGCACATTCTTATTTCTAAGCTCACATGTTCCAGCTGAAATCATTGGAACAACTTGCAATATCAAGTTGTTAAAATGTTTCCCGTTTGTATTTTTTTTTTTTTCCAGTATCTTGCATAGGTGTTGCAGGTTCTCCTGTTGCAAAGCAGCAAGCTGTTACGTGTCTCTTGTAGCTGTGGGTACAGAGGAATTTACAATGTAAGCATTTTGTTTCATATTTTGTGAACTATGTGCCCTCACCTCAAGTCTTTGCTGTAGATTCATTGTAGCACAGAAATACTGCAAAACTAACAGAAACTCAGTGGAGGGCATGGGGGATAATGCTCCTTTATTGTCAAAAAACATTTATTTGTGTGAGACTTTATGGAGCAAGAGCAATTTATCACAAGTTTTATTGCTTTGCATGTGAGGTTGGGTAACAATTTAATAAAACTCTATTGTTTGCTAACTGGAGTCATGGCATTTTGTAAAGGAAAGGGATCTTTCATGTAGTAATACAGAAATACTCTGGCTGTCATATTTGTAAAGGAAATAATCTACATTCATTTCTTAATAAAGGGGCTTGAGGTTATGCAAGTACACCAATGCAAGATGGTATTTAGCTATTTAAGAGGCAGACTACTCCATTATTTTTCCCCCTAGTTTTTCCTGTTTTGTTCATAATAGTTTTAGCATTTGTTTGCACTTACAGCCTCCTGCTTCTAGAGAAAAATAAATTATTTTTTAGACTAGACATTTAACTGCCTGCAATATATAAAATTGTGGTTTGCATATATTTTAATGCATCCTCCACCTATATTCTGTGTTCAGTTAATACTTTATGAAGGGGAATAACATCCTCTTCTCCTTCATTATTTCTATTGTTTCTGTGTCTTGGGATTTTAACAGGAAGAGAGACTCCAGTTTAAAGCCAGAGTTAACAACTAAGGGTTTCAACATACAGGCTAAGCAATTACTACAGAAGTGGCCAGAGCAGCTAGTTTAACTGTGGGTCTAAGATTTTTCCAAAATTTTTCTTTAACCAGTGGTTCTGTTACAGCTGACTTTAATAATCAGAGTTAATACTGATTTTCTTCATGGCATCCTATTTGCAGCATCTGGACAGGCAGAATCCTGATTTCTGCCAAGGACTTCTGGGCAACACAGTAAGAGGCAAATGCTAACGTTGCTGTTAGTAACAGAGAGATTATCACTATAATTTAAAAGACTGCAAGCTGAGAATAGATTGACCTATATGGTTGGACTTTTCCTTAAAAATGCAACAGAAAGTAAATTCAGGTCCAAAATTTACTTACTTGGTTTCTGAATGTCGTTCTGATGCAACAAATGATTCTAGATGTACACAAGTCTAAAATTAAGTGTGCTAAAAATTGGTGCAAATCTTACTTTTTTTTTTTTTTATTATTTTTTTTTCCCCCTGAATGTTTAAACCAGTTCAGAGAGACCAGCACCGAGACACTTCTGTTCATCTGCTGGTCTGCATTGGAGCATAAGAAAAGGATTTTATTTTACAATCTGGAGAAGCAGTCTTTCAAAATATGGAAATTTGAATCACTGCAGCTGTGAAATACTCTGCATTTTGTGACACAAGAAAGAATGAGTAACCTAGATCCTCTGTGCATACCAGGCTCGGGTACAACAGCACTTGCTGGTATGAGAATGCATCTTCTATTACCCCTTCTGTAAAATGCATGTTTTGTGACATGTATGCCTCTAAGAGTATATTATTTACTATTCTTTGGAAGTTACCTTGCTTTATAAGCATTCAAGTTTTCTTCAACTTGGAAGATGTTGTTGGGCTTTGAATTACCTGTCTCTAAGGAAAGAAGCTAGTTAAAAACCAGAGACTCTTGATCCATCTTTCATGCAAATATTATGATGTTATTCGAGTATCCTGGGATGAATAATCTCAAATAAACCTCTTAGATGTTAAGATGCTTTTGCATGAGGAGGGGTAAGATTAGAGGTGTGTACCAATACTGCTGATGTGCCACATAATAGAAGCTGGGTTTAAAGTTCCTCCTGCTGCTGGTGATTGGTGGCCCTGGAGGTTGGGTGGTTGCTTCAGAGTAGATGAATGAGCCAGTATTTCAGCTGTGTTTTCTGATGAGGAGAATGCTCAGTATTTGTGCTGAGTATTTTACCAGCACACACCTGTGTTGATTTTTGATTTTTTTTCTTAAATAAATCACCATAAAGCTGTTTACAGCTACCTCAAATTTGTAAAAAAATGTTCTGATCTCTAGGTTCTCAAATATTGAACTGTTTATGTATTTAGTTAAAATTAGCTTCTTAGCCTGATCTGTCCTCTCATCATTGCACGTATTTGTATATTAATGGTAAGTGAATGCAAATGGGAGCATGACGACACCCAAGCAAATTTAAATTTTAATTTGCGTGAATCCTGTTTGGAGGTTTGGCTTGGTGCTGTTGAAAATGCAGTGCTTCTGAATCAGAAGTGATAAACTTACAAGGGAGAGTGCTGGAAATAATCCGTGGACATCTTGTTCTTATTAGACATGGGCTAAATCATTCTGACAGATTTCAAACCTGCTGAAATATTGTTCATTAAAATTTTTATGTTGATTTCAGCATTACTGGGTGCACATTTTATTTATATCTTTAAGGATGACTATCAAAAAGGGAGAAGACAAGTATATATGATGAAAAACAACATAAGAAAAGAGTCAGCTGACAGTGTGAAAAAGAGAGACACACTGGGAAAGCAGCGAAGAAGAAAATCCCAATTTTTTGTAGTTATGTCTGTTTAGGACTGAGACTGTGCCAAACCTTGGACTTGGAGGCTGTTCTGTCCTTAATACATTGCACATGATTGTCTGTAGCTAGAAAAACATTTTTGTGGTTTTGAAAAGATTGAATTATCCTTGTATGAAATAACATAAACTATGAGTTTAAATGACAGAGTAAAAAGAAATAAAATTCATTTTGTAAGCCCTCAGTTTAAAAATCCCTTAGGTTCACGAAACCTCAAACTCCATAAGGTTCATGTACTCCCAGAGTAGGACACCCCATGAAGTTATTTCCATGTGCTTTAATCAAGTTTACATCAAACGTTTTCTATTTAACTAACAGATTCTCCTTTCAAGACATGTTTGTCCTAAGGACAAGATCCAAAATACCCCATTGACATTTCCTGTGCAGTCTAAATGGAAGTTAGCTAAGGAGAGAGACTACAAAATCTGCATAACTTTCAAAGGTGGGAGACCATGGGCAGTTGAGTATTATTATGAATGTTTATTTCAGCAGCTATGTCTTGTTCCAAGGTAGACTCATTTGCCTTTTAGGATCTGCATTTTTTTCCATTGGAAGCATTTATTGTGTATATAATCCAGAGAGGGTGGTCTTTAGTGTATCCCTTATAATTAAATTATCTCCCGGGCTGCCTGTAAGCAATTCCCCACTCAACGGGACTTTTTTGCTTGTTCCTCAGGAATGCCAGTCTCCACTCTATATGATGTCCAGGCTCCTGGCTTAGTACCTCAACAGACTGACTGTGTCCATTCTCCTGAGCCCTGTGGAGCTGTCTCTAAGCACTAGCTTCAAAAGGCTTGCGGCTCTCAAACCTGCAGTTGCCATGCGTCTTCTAGGTAAGTAATGCCTAACAAGTGGGTGCCAAAGCAAGGGTGTGTGTGGAGTCAGATAGAGAAACAAGCTGATGTGAATTGTCAATATCAGTAGACTCCGATAATCAACAGAGATACCATGGGGCTGGGTGATCATAAGAATGGCTATGCTAGGTCAGAGCAAGGATTCACACAACCCAGTATGGTGTCTGTGATGCTTATCTGGCAGGGAGGAGCTCTGATTGTGAAGCTGGTTTCTGAGATGGAGCCTCATTACTAGCGCTTCAAGTAGTCTGACACTTGCAATTTCACCAGATCCAGGGAACTTGACTTTAAAATTTGTGATGTGGGAGATTGTTTTTGTTCTTTATCCTGAATTAAAAAAATATTCCTACCTCCAAACTACCAGTAAACTCAAATGAATGCCTTCATTTAGGAAAAATTTAGGAAGAGGTGGTCTGGTTGCTGCTTAGGTCCCTATCAACTTTTAGCATCTTTGATGTTCCTTGCAAGGAATTCCACCCATTTGATGAGAACACCTTTTAGTTCCATTTGAGTTCTTATTTGGAGCTTCATTTGATAGCACTCACTTTTGAATTGGTAGATGCGGTACAAAATTGGTGCCAGACTATCCTCTCCACGACACTTGTGATTTTACACATTTCTGTTACATTCCTCAGTCATCTGTTTTCCTGACTAGTGTCCTGAGTAATTTGATAATTTCTTTATTTGGAGCCATTTCAGACTTCTGATCACCTGTCCTTGCTCTTTCTCAGTTTCATCTATTTATTTATTTATTTATTTATTTATTATTGTTTTATTTTTTATTTTGTTTAGCGCCCCATTTCTTTATTGAGCTTTGGAGGTATCTCTAGATTGTAGGTTGAGTCTTCATCCAGTCAAAAATCTTCCTTAGTGTTACTAGCCTGATTAGGCAAAAATGATACGTAGTGACCAATTTTTCTTAGGACACATTTATGTACACACATCAGTGTGAGTATATGTGAATACTTGAGATTTCCTTCACCTCCTCTTCTACCATGGATAATACAAAACTGTTTACACATTATTGTACTTGGAGTGGGTTTGGAAACTCAGGCGTCCTGCTTTCCTGGCCAGTATATGACCCCGTGATTGGAGACTCACACAGGCTCTTTCTCACACTCAAATTACAGGATCATCACTTCAGCCATATGCAGTGTGACTGCTTCAGGGACACCCTTACTGCAGCATGGCTTTGCTTCCTTCTTCAGGCCATCTCTGAGAGATGGCAGAGGTGGGTTAGTGTTTGCTTGGGATCTAAAAGCAGGTTTTCCTTATCATCTGCAATTGCTAGACTATTGCGTCACAGGACTCCTCCTCCAAGGGAAACATCTGCTGCAATACGTCCTGCATTGCTTACTCCTATAGTAGGGAGTGTGTGCATGTGCCACACAGCGCTGGGAAGTGTGCACAGTGGCACTGCAGGTATCAAAGGCCATGGGTCATAGAGCAGTTGCTGATGACCTTGATCCCATGCAGGCAATAGACAGCATGCTGAAGAACTCTGCTGACAGAGGCATAGGTGCATATGGCATTAGGCGACAGGAAAGACAGAGTCCTAGGATTTATCTGGGACTGACTAAGTGCACAAATCTCCATAAGATGTTGATGATATTTCATACAAAGTTGTTGAGCAGCAATTGCATTGTCATCAAACATCATGGAGTGCTGTTAACCTGCGTTGATGTGGACTTACTAGGAAATAGCTATTTCACTAGAAACTATCTCTTTGCGTTCACAGAGGTGTTATTACTGTTATCCTTGTGTAATTCATGGACTTGGGGAGCAGAGTGATTTAGAATTGTCTAAGCCAAGGTCACTCAGTCTCTGACTGAGTCCAGAAGTGACACCTGACACCTTCTGCCTAGAGTCCCAGTATCATAACTGGCCACCAAACTAACTTCCTTCCCTTCCTCTCTTCCACTTTCTACTGTTGTTCTGAGAAGAAAAATCACTTCTAGGGAATGCAGAGGAACATGTTGATGGTTCATGGAGCTGGTTAAAATCTTTCTTTCAGTGATTTTTCTTTCCCTCTGAGCATGTCCCCATCTTACTGCTTTCATAGAACAATTTTACAAAATAAGGGATCAGTCATATTATTTGTCTATGAAGGGAAAGGGCTGTCTGCTTTTCATTTGAAGAGGAAGTAAATGAGCTGTTACAACCGTTCTTGGGGACAGCTGATTTAAAAGTTAGGTGATTAAAATTGGAAATTAACTGGAATAGAGGTACTGAGTTTAGAAATATACTAATAGAACACTAAGGTTGGTTTTATATCCATAGCTAACAGAAATTTCATCTGTTTGTTGTGACATTCCTACTCACTGTTATCAAGTACAAGCAAAGCAACTTTCTAGTCAAGTAACTGTAATGTAACTATGAACTAATTAGGGTATAATAGTGTACTGAAATGATTTTAGTCGAAGAATGTGTCAGATTTTCTTAGTTTGGGGCTTTGCTCACCTGTTGTTATAGGTAAAAGCAAGGAAGAACTGGAAAGAAGGAAATTTGCCTTCACCTTTTCCAGAAGAGGAGAGGTAATGGTTTAATGTGATATATGATTTAATGGTTTCATGATCCACAGCTGTCCCAGACAAAGCAAATCACTCTGACTTCACTCCAGGAGTGTTGAGATAGAAGCTGGAGCTGCATGGGTGCTGGTCCCTTTACCCACTGAGGTCCTATGTGGTGGTTGTCAAAGGAAATTTTTCAGATGGAACTCATCTTTAGATTTACGTAATGAAGTGCATTAATGTAACATGGTGATTAAGCTAATTTCTCCTGGGAGGCCTCTAGTACATGGAAGGATTCTGTGTTCCTTTACTGGTGTGTTGTTTCTCTGCACACCTCAGATCAGAGTGGCAATGGTGATGGCAGGGAAACAATCTAAGGTGTATAACCCCATGTGGTAGCTCCTTCTTCTGTGTATGCAAAGAAACAGGGGCTAAAGTTCATTTCTCATTGGAGTAAACTAAGAAGGTAAGGACATGAGAGTTTGTATCTGAATTTGCCTATTTCAGTTTGCAAGTAAAATGAACTGTGAATGAGAGTATTCAGATGAGGTTTTTTTAACAAATACACTATTACCTATACAAGAACAGCACCCTGTTTTGTACAGTTGTTTGAAATTAGTAGAAATGTTGTTGAATAATGAAATAAAAACATCACCACATTAGCTGCAGTTTGGTATGCCTTTCTATGAGCAAAATAACAGGTGCTGCTGTGGTTCATGGCAATCAGTTATCAATGCCTACTGATATAATACCAGAGAGACCTGTGAAAATGCCAAGGAAAGTTTTGTTTTGTTTGAAATCTCATAGTAAAATTCTCAGTAGGGGAGCTTAAGCTAGAAATCCAGAGGTACCTAGAAGCAGCTTTAAACAATGAGCAAAAAATAATAATAATAAAAATAAACTGTTTGTGTTTCATGTAGATGAAAATCAGTTTATCAGTTTGTTTGTCCCAAATACATCATCTCCAGTAATATCAATCTCAGTAAGGTGAATAATTTAACCCTTTCAATGTGTGAAAGTACATGTTTATTATAGTCTGTGTAAGTCTTTTTAGATCATGCATACGGAATAAGGAATTTTGCTCTCAAAGCCTTACAAGGTCTGGTGCTAGTGAATATATGAGAATAATGGTGCTAAAACAATTCTCATGCTTTTTTCACCCCATGGCCTCTTTATCCCCTTCTGAGTGACTAGTGTTAACATCATTGTCCACATGTATTCATGCACAGGAGCTTTTAATCTCATCTTTTCTGCACTGGGTGGCTGTGTGTATGTGGACACACAGTTGCTATCATGTTAAAAGATTATGAAATGACTTTTGCTCTAAGTATTCTCTGCCATTTACTCTTTTCTACAGTGTATTCACATAATTGTCCTTTCCAGCTTCATTTATTTTATAACGTGTAAACACTTATATCATGCTATTGAAATTATTTTTTGCTTAATATTGAAAGACTATGCATTACATGCATGAATATAATATGCATTATGCATAGATAATAGCGGTTGTTAATTACTGTTTTTCAAACAAGTTATGTATATTCAAGTTACATAATCATTAATGTCTGCCTTGAGCATCATAACCTGCTAGTGTTGAAATAGAAAACTGATGTTTATTCTCGCAAAATAGTAACAAAAGAGTATAACTATCAAAAATACACTGGAACACAGAGAAAGATGTAGAATCAGAACATATTCTCAGCTATGTTAAAAAAAAATTACTGGATTGACCGTTAGGGTGTGTTCATATATGAAGTGAGAGATACGTTTTTTCTGAAGAAATTTAGTAATTTCTGTTCTATGAATTGTTTTCAGAGTCTAAATTGTATGGTTCAGTGTCCAGATTGATTTCTTTGCATTACAATTAAAACTATCTTTTGGATGGTTTGTGACTGTGATCCTTCTGAAAATGTTTTACATTTTTTTGTCTGCAAAAAGAGTTGTTTTTAATTTATACAAGATGCCTGATCAAAATAGCATACAATATACCTCTGAATGAGATAAGGATGCAATATTTTTGGAAGCAATTGCATATTTATTAAACAAAAATAATATGCCTTTATTTTTTGTCTAAGCATTTATTATTTTCATCTCATTTTCCAGAGACACTTCATTACAATACTACTTGTTTTATTGCTACTGCAGTATTAAAAAAATCTCCCATTACTTATAAATAGAAACTTAATACGGGTTATAGTTCTGACCAAAATTGAACATAAACCCTCATTAGATTATGACACCTCATATACAAAATTATTAAGGTCACTTATGATCTTATGAACGAATGACCTGTGCATCCAAGAGAAATGGGAAAGGGCAAAGGCAACACAGCTTGTTTTTCTACTGCACCCCAGTTGTAGGCAACAGTACGCAGACGAATATACAGTAAAAAGAAACAAAGTCTGAAAGTTAATACCCCAGGCGCCAAACACATGTCTGTGAAAGAGGAATGCAAGCAGACATTTCTATGTGCAGTACATTAATTCCTAATGGGCTCTTTCTCTTTTACAAAGGTCAGATCATTGGACGGAACAGAATCCCATCTCAGCGATGTATTACCTGCCTTGGTGTGTGTGGACTAAGGGCATAGCTGGGTTTCCTTGCTATGGGGTTAACACCCCACAGTAAGTGATTAATACTTGCACTGGTAAGACATGGACAGCTCAACAGGTCAATCCTATTAATGCTAGCTGTGTTTAGATAGGGCTTTTTATACTGCCAAGGTATTCTTGGCCTCAAAGTGCTGGGTATCCCTGTAACACCAGAAGGATGGGATGATGCCTACACAGGATCATACTCCATCTGAAGTTTAATTTAATACCCTCTTTTCCTTTTTACTTGCTGGTGATGTGATGGAAAATATAAGGTTGATGATTTTAGTCTCCGAAGCTGGGGTGTAATACAGTCAAGAGGTGTGCAACCAGTGCAAGACTTGCCATAACTTCAGTGAATTTTGCTATGGGAGAAATTGAGCCTGGACAGAGCCAGTGAAAGGGTCACTAGCATGCACCCAGAAGTGAATGGAGTGACTTTGTAGATGGCCTTGCTGCTCCTGAACAAACACACAAATCATGGCCAACTGCAGGGGCAGTTTCTGTTCTGGCCATCTGTCCAGTAGAGACCAACAAACCCACACCCACTTCAGCCACCAAACAACTGAGAAAATGTGTTGGCACCCACAGCTGAAATCATACAACAATATGAGAGGTTGAAAATAATAAACAAGTCCTTGTGTCTTTGCCTCTTTTGGGACACATTTTTTTCCTAAATCAAGGCTCCTAACTTAGATTTTGGACTATTTTGCACTTCTGGTTTCATATACAAACAAACAACTATACTACATGTAACTGTAGAACTGCAGTTTGCAAATCTGATATGTTAGCATTCCTCTTGGTTTCAAATGTATTTTGTTCTCAACTAAGAACCACAAAATTTCATAAAGGAAGTTTATGCTGGATTTAAACTATGATTAACAGGTAGTGTAACAATATTAAGTTAACTTTTGTCAAGGGAAGCAGAGCAGAAGAAGAGTAATTGAGACTGGAATTTCACATTGCATTTGTTATTTAATATTTTACAAAAATAAAACCTCATCTTTATATAAGTAAGTTATTTTTTCCAAGAAGGAGGTTGGTAGCATATAGTGTTACTGAATTTGTGTTTCAATGACCTCTTATGTCTATATTTCGATACAAATATATAAACACTTTATACAGCTTGTTACGCACTGTATTACAAATATTGCATAACCATGTTTATTATTTATCTTCAAATTTTTCCTTTAACCTTCTCAAAACTAATGGAGAATCTTAAATGGTGAATGTAACATTTTTGAAGGTAGTTCTTACTGAAATCTCACTGTTTTGTACCATGCAGTGAGAATAAAAGTTATGAAAAGTGTAATAAATATACAATCATCCTAGATATTTTGAGTCAGCTCAAAGCTCAGTGTCTTGACTTCAGCTATCACATTGACTGTGAAAATTTAAGGGAGAAGGAGAAAAGCAGATTCTGGAATTTCTATCAGATGTCTTTTTCTCACCCATCATCCATTTATGAAAGAATGAAGTTTGTGCTTTAGAAAGGTGCAGGATGTGAAATCTCCAAGTGCTTAAAAATGTATTTCAGTGTTATGTAATGAAAGCCGATGGGTGAAAGCAGCCCTCAAAGGCCACTTTGAATGACAAAAGCTGTCATTAGCTATTTTTGATTAGCCTGTGAATTATGATCCTGTCAAGGTAATAGGGCTCTGGTTACAAATGCAACAAGTCTTCAAGTCTAGCAAAGTCATATAATCATGAGCAAAATGTGACCACCTGCAGCAATGTGGGGTTATCCTCATGGTCCACAATGAATTGTTGGGTCACGACTCATTTGTGCAGGATATGCTTGAGTCTTCAACATCCATGTCATTAGCTGTGGTTGTAATGCTTGTGTTGCTGAGAGAAAACAAGTAACTCCTAGAATACACAGGTGGAAAAACTGTGGAGAAGTGCAAAATGTCTAAATGACAGATGCTTAATCAGCAGAAAAAAAATCCCACTCTTGTTTTTTGGCTACTTTATCTGTATATCTAGAGAGAGAGCAAAATCTTTTGGAGAAGCAGTTGAGCATACTATCATAATGTTATTCTAGAGAAAAAAATTACACTAATATGTAGAAAAAGTGGAGAACAAACAGAGCAACAGTAGAATTGAAACAAATCAAGTTCCTAATTTCCACCTCCAGATGAGACTACCAAGTACACAATGTTTTTGTATTTCTTTAGTAATACAATGAGTAGGATAGATTAATATTTATACTTTCACTTTTCTTACTTCTTAGCATAGCAATCTAAACAGTTTAATTCATTGCTGGTCACACTTTTCAAATATTTTGTAAGTTACCTGTCTTTTTTTTCTCTTTTACCCTCAAGCTTTCCTCTTTCAACTTACATTAGACTGCATCTTTTTTATCCCCACTGTTGCATTTTGCTGAATTCCTTCCAATTTGTAGCTGTCATTCTGGTATTGAGGTAACCAGATCTCAGATATCTCCTGATATCAGAGAAATATCAGTATATCCTGGTTCTGCACCAACAGGATGGAATTATGATTTCTCAGGCTTATAAACATTTTGATATTCAGTATCAACTCAGTTTTTTCTAATAAGGCTGCTCTTTCTCAAAGAAAAAATAGTTATTTCCTATAGTATTTTTTTCCTAAACTGAATCCCACTTGCTTGTTTTCCATCAGAATTTTTTTATCTCATGGTTTTATTCACAAACACTAATCCAATTTAGATGTTCATCTTGCACGTCACTCATTACTAGAAGACAACCCCTTTTGATGAATGTGATTGCAAGGTCTAAATTTCACACCATTTCCAGAAGGGAATCCTGTGCTGCTTACTACTTTCTTCCATGGTTTAACCTAGAAAACTAAATACAAATGAGATTTCCACTGATTCATGGGACATTCACAAACCACCTCCAGCTTTTCAGAGCTTCCTAGTCTTTCAGGATGTTTGCTGTCTACAGTCAAACCAAATCAAATACCGCTACACAAATTAGAAAATAAAGAAAAGGGACAACTGCTCTCAACTTTGTATGAATTTCTCTTCAAGGACTTGGAGGTGACAGATCCTACTAGCAGTCAGAACCACCTACTGATGACTGACCCTGCCCTTGCAAGCTGATGGAAAATCCCACCTGGATAACTTGCAGAAGATGTGCCAGCTCTGCCTTTGATGAAGCGCTATCAGTTGCCTTGCAATAATAAAGCTGTCAGCCAACACAGGGAAGCCACAAGCAAAGCAGACAGATAGAGCTGTATGGTGAAATGTGTTCCCAGAGCCGTACGGATGGCCATGAATCTCCTTACTCTCAGGGCCAAATAAAAAACTCTTTCCTTTGAATTTGTACTTGCCTTGGACCCTCTCATATTCAACAAGCAAGTTGTTCTAGTAGCTGAAAGGGGGGAAAGCGGATTTGTGTTTAAGTATTTTGATTGTATTTTTCTATGGCTATGTGGGTTTTATGCTTACCTAAACAACCAGAAACATTCAAAAATATCTTGGTTAACCAAGTAATTTAGTTAACACTTCCAGGAAGGTTCAATATAACTCCTGATTTCTGAGCAAACCATCTTTTTCTACAAATTAAACAATGCAGCTGAGCTCCTCAGCTCATAGGAAAGAGCACACAGGGCCTAAATCTCAGGACTACCTGCATCATGTAATCCACAAAGTTATATAGTGCATAAGGCTGCTGGGATATTTATCCATCATCTCTCTGCTCCCTGCCATTAGTGCCCACTGGGCACTTTGCCCTGGGAACTGAGCATGGAGGGCTCCAGCTTTACATGGGGAGAGCAAACCTTCACTGCTCTTTGGAGAGCAGATGGATGTTAAGAGCTGAGCTGAGACACTCACAGGTGAGGCTGTTTTCAATTGTGCTGATCTGGCCTTTGTTGTCAGGAGCAAGAATGATGCAACCGCTCAGAAATGTTGAAGCAAAAAAACCCTGTCTTTAAAAGTAATTGCTTCCTTGCTTTGTAAACTGCCTACTCTTTAAGCAGTACGAATCACTGTAATTAATACTTAATTCAAGCTGCTGTATCTATGTTACACTGTTGTGTTTACTCAGATGTAAAATGCATTATTCTTTACAAGATAATGGCATCAGTCCCCACAGTGTCTGTGACAGGCACAGGCAGCTCGAAGCTGAAACATTAGGTGGAGGCTTATAAAGCTAGTTACATGCCAATATGTTAATTAATTAATCACAGGCATGTTTTCAAAGCATTCTTCATACCTCAGGTGGGGCTCCTGGGCTATTATGAAATGCCAAACTTCCCTTGGGGCTTTGAGGATTGCACTTCTAAATTCCTCAGAAGTTCAGGGAAGTAAAAGGGTATGTTTTTGGTGTGAGTCATTGAAGGCTGGAGATAAAGATTTTTTTGTTTTGTTTTATGGGGAGGGCAGTGGGGGAGGAAGGCAGTAGCCAGCCAGCAAGCAAGCACTTCAGGAAGGAGCTAGGTGGAGGGCAAAGCTGTATTTTTCTAACATTTTGAGCCTATTTTTTCTAAACGCATCTAATTTTTATTTAATTTTCTTTTAGTTTTATTTTTCTGAATTTTCTTCGTTTTGAGTTCAGCTCTCTGGTATCAATCAGCCAGCCTTCTCTTGTCTTTTGTTTTGAAACCCAGCAGCTTGAGCAGTAAATGGCAAGTGAATATATGCCTCTTTCACAGTCAGCATCAAGGACTTGAAAATGTATTTTATCCTATGTTTTCACAAACAAAACATTCCTGTTTTCTTTCAGCTTATCTGTGAACCTGTGAGGTACTTGCAAGGCTTCATCTGTAAATCCCCCTACAGCTTCTATTTTTGTAGTAAAAGAGGAGATGCCTATCAAATAACTTCATTCCATTTCAGTGGAGGTCTAGGGTGGGTAGGAAATACAAGATTTGAAAAAGAAAAGAGAAAGAAAAAAGAAAGTATACTTCATAGGGATTTGCTCATTTTTTAAGCCACACAGCTCTAGGTGAGTATATGTTGGAGCAGTGTAATCCAGCAAGTGAAGCTCCTCAACTCTGTAGCTGTCTGGCCAGCCTTGTGCCATGAGAGCAAGGAACAAAGAGACACCTGAAACACATCCTTGGTGAGTCTCAGTGAGACTGGCGCCTGAAAGGACCATGCCCGCTAGAGACTGGAGTGTGTCAGAGACCTGGAAAGGGCTCTCAACATGACTGGGCTGAGCAAATGTGGCTGGTGATGTCTGCGTGCGGATAGTGATCCCCACTGTCTCATGCCAGCCTCTCATACCAGAGGAAAAAGGTTAGCGAGTTGTAGGCCACCTGCTCTGCCTAAAACTTTCACTTGAATTGGCAGGAAGAGTAAGTGTAATGGAATTTTTTAAAGGGTTGGGCAATTCTGTTTGTATCTGACTCACATTGCATGTAGATTCATGAAATGTAAAGTGATTCCTGGATTAGATACAGAAGAGAAGTGCCTCACATGTCAGGACAAAACTAGTACCATGTGGCATGTTGGTGCTGAGGGAAGGTCACTCAGTTTCGAATTTTTTCTAATTACCATTCCCACTCGGTATCTCATGCTTTACCTGCGGCAAAGTTGTGTAACACCCTGGGAACACATTTATGCTTTCCCAGCGAAGGTGCAGAGGAGAGACTGCATTCAGAAAACCCCTCCTAAGTCCTGCACAGCTCAGCCTGGAATATGTTTGGGCAGGATTTTGGGAGTGCATCCAGTACTGCACAGATATCACTGATGAAGAGAAAAGATAGCCAAATAGTCAGTCTGTTTACTTGGATCCAAAGATTTCTCAGTCCACTAGAGAAATGAGAAAAGCAAGAAAAGTTTTTCCTCATTTGGAAACTTCACAGAAGCTCATTAGAGCAAGGTCTTTGAGATACAGTGTGCAGTTAAAGTGCTTTGTGAAAAGTGCCTTTTTTCCCGAAGAAATAAAAACTTCAGTGGAACTCCAAATATTTTGCTTGAATT
This sequence comes from Bombycilla garrulus, assembly GCA_013400315.1. Classification (NCBI taxonomy): domain Eukaryota; kingdom Metazoa; phylum Chordata; class Aves; order Passeriformes; family Bombycillidae; genus Bombycilla; species Bombycilla garrulus. The sequence continues at coordinate 162,768 of VXBU01014522.1, forward strand.
CTTCTAAGACTTCAGTTGCTGATTTAAAAATATATCTTCAGGAAAAGGAGAAAAATACAGATGAATGTTGGTGTGAAAGAGGATCAACCTTTCACCTAGATTTGTTCTGCCCTAATCATGGGAATACGGGCATAAGCTCAAACAAATATGGAAAGGGAGTGGCTTACTGAAAGCCTAAAGTACAAAGGTATCGCAATGGAATCTTTAAAATTGGTAGAGCATTTTGCAACCAGGAAAGATTTGGCAAGGATCTCTTATTTATGTTATACTGGATTCAGCTGTTTTTAGCTGCGCATTTGTTGCTTTCAGCTGAAATGGCTGAATGCAACCCCACAAGACAACTCTTCTTTTATTGATTTTAAAATTAATGTGTATTCCTCTCGAGTGTGGTAGTAGAATATCCAGAACTAGAATGTCAAACAAATAGTCCATTAAGGAAATTTACTTTCTTTTTATTTCTTTTTCTTCTTTCCCTGTTATGGTGTTTGCAAAATAAATGTACAACAAATACAAGTGCATAAAAAAATCAAGAGATGAATAATGTAGAAGGAAGGGATGAAAAAAAAAAGCTGTTTTATGTAAACAAGTTTTGACTTTTAATGCTGTATTTTATTTAATTTTTCTAGGACTCTGCTCCCAAGTGGCACTTAATTTACAGAGCTGTCATGCACTTGAATTCAGTGGAACAGCTTGTTTGGAAAAAACTACAGAACAAAACTTGATTTTATGTTACTGGAAAGATGTGCACTTTCTTTCAGTATCGATAGTTTCTATGGACCTGGTGCTCACAGATACTGTGATGAATGTGCCTGCAGGGTGGGGGAAACAAAATCATGTGCTTTGGAACAGGATGGTGTTTGGTAGCCAAGGAGGATCCTGCCACTATATATGGTCACTATTGTGTTTGTGTTCTGAAATTCAGGAAGAGCCACACCTTAGACACTTCATGGCTTGACGCTGCAGGATGATAACTGACTGCTGCTTTACATGTGGGACAAGCACTGTGATGTAATACTCTGGGCTGCACTTGCCTGTTTGCATGTTGCAGCTTGTGTTACGTTTCAAACTTGTGATCACAAATAGGAACCAAATTTCTGCACCTCTGCCCACTGATATTGATGGAGTGTATTTTCTCAGAAATCATCTCTGAATAGTTCCGTGTGGATTTGTATCTCCAGAACAACAGCTTATTTGCATTAGAAAATAGTCAAGATTTATGGCTAATTAATACCTTTATCTGTTTCTTGAGTCTTTATGCTTTCTTTCCTTTGATAAAGACAGGAAGACCACAAGTTCTCTGATGGCCAATGGGAAATGCCCATTGATATAGTGGAGTCAAGGACTGACCTCTGTTACTAAGCGCAGGCAGAAAGGCAGATAGAAAAATGAATTTAATGGGAAAGAAAGGCTGCATCTCTTGCAGGAAATGAATTATTATGTAGTAATTTACTCTTAAAGCTTAATTATTTTAATTAGATATTACATAGATATCTACCTTGCTCTTTAAAAGTGGCCTGGAGGACTTAAGTTGTTGCCATTTTCATTTGAGCCTGGCAGACACATAGGGTCCTGCATGCCCCAGCAGGCACTCTGGCTGCTCCTGGGCTGGGGCTTTACTCTTCCACAGGCCATGAGTGTGGCATTGATGATGGCCTGAAAAGACAGTCATACTTCCCACATTAATCTCAGCATGAACGCAGGAGGAAGAGGAAGGCTTATCTTCTATTTTGCATCTCTCTCCTTACTATCTGATAGTCCCAGTTTCACTTGGTCATACAGGAACCCAGCAATGGTGCTCTGTTGCTGCGATGGACCCTGACTCCCTCTCCTCAGCATGTGTTGAATGCCCACAGGCGAGTAAGTCTTGGAAATAGTAGGCTTCTGTCTCTTGAGATCACAGCTCAGAAAGTACGTGTGTAAAACATGGGTCAAACATTTCACCAAAACTTAATTTTACTGTGATACCACCTCTGCGGAGAGCAACGTAAGAAGACGGGAATACTTCTCCAGGACATATCTCAAGTGACTTCTTGCATTACCTTAAATGATGAGACACAAAACGAGCTTAGTGATTTTATTATAGGCTAAAAGGGTCTTTCCATAGAAGAATATATGGAAATGCTGTCCAGCACTAAGACTCAATCCTAGAGACTTATGTAGTCCCTGCATTGAAGACTTGCACCTTTATTTGGATTTAAATAGCATCTAAAGAGCTCTGATATGAGGTTTGTGAGACAGAAGCAAAACCATACATTTGAGGCCGACTTCAAAAGTTCTTTCACATCCAGAGAGTATGGGGTATAGGAATAGTGAGAGCACGGGCTGCATACCTAGTTGTGGGACATGGGCTAGCAGGGCCATCAGTTGATTTCATGGTCTGCATGAGTTCCTAATTTATTCCCACACGGAGTTCAAAGACCTCTTCCCTGCTTAAAATTCCAGCTAAGCTCATTTTGTCTGATAGCCCTGCCTTTGAAATGTCATGTTTCCTAGGGCATGTCCAGCCAGCTTGGATCAGAGATGCTTTTTGCAGAAAACATCTGCATCATCACCACCGGTGGTCCTGCAATTGAGCTGCAAGTCTTGGACTAAACAGCTTGACTGAAGTTCTTTTGCATGAAGCTAATCCTGTCAAAGTTCTCCCGGAACACACTTAATGGTACACATGGTCAGGATAGAGGTCTTCTGAAGGAAATCTATAGTTGCACATGGTGTGCCTGTAACCTTGAGCGGTGACCCTCTTGTGCTATACAAATCTGCTTCTCTTGGGACTCAGAGCTTGCAGATAGAAATCTCTTTGCTATTATGTTTCTTTCCAATTCCTACAGTTCCCTTCCAGTCAGTTCTGATTTCTGCTTGCATTCTTCAAAATCTCACTTTACAGTTTTCTTCCACTATCACTTTCCAATCATGAGTAAGTTAGCTCTGAATCTATGGGAAATATGAAGTAGAACACAGGTGGCACAAAAGCCACAGGCCTGGTGTCTCCATTGTCTGGGAAGAATTACCAAGCAAGACAAAGATGAAGACTGGGCTGTTAAGAGTTTTTCTCTCTGTACCCTGTTCCAGGTCCTCACTAGCCATGAGAGCTCCTCCTCTCTTGGCTGGATGAATGTTATAATAATTTTTTCAAATGTGTGTATTTTATTTAATTTAAAAGGAACTAGTTATAAATAGGATACAGCACTCTAGTACCTTTAGCCAAGGTACACATAGAAGGGCGTGTATGCAATTTTCACTGTCCTGCGTGACACTGACAAAAGTGTACACATTTTTGCTGATGAAAAAGCAGCTAAGTGAGGTTGAAAGAGGCTGCAACTCAATTTCTGTTCCTGAAAATGCTGGGGTGTATTTAATCTTGTGTATGTGAGTGGTATGGGTATATGTGGCCTACTTCTACTCTTAGGGACTTTCAGGGGAACAAAGCGCTTAACTACTTAAGGACAAGCATGTGCACATAGAGCAAGAATGATTAAACTTGGCTGTGCAAAAGCCTCCTCCCTTCCCTGCTCCATCTCCCCCCACACCTTCTCTCCAAAAGTGCATTAAACCACTTCCAAACTGCTCATGCAGTTGGGGATTATCATGCTCTGGGGATTGTAATTATTTGAGATCTGTATACTTCCCAAGTTCTGGAGGCAATTATCATTTGGCCTTATCCTTCAAAGAGTGCTTGCAGAATGTGGAGCTCTTACAACCATGCCTCTGAGATATTCCTTACATAACTCCCAAGTTATGAAAATACAGTGTTTAATTTTTACAGGCAATGAGACTGCTTGGTCTATTGTTTCCTGTTAAATTCACCACACCAAATTCCATCCCATGGGAACTGAAGCCAGTCAGTAACTGAGATGAGGATTTAGTCCATTCTTTTCTGTCAAAATTGGGATATTTCACATATTTGATAGTGCATCTGTTAAAGGAACAAATTCCTGTATGGTGTGTTGGCTACTTCTGTATTAAAATCTTACCTTAGTTATGTTCACATTCCCATTCAAACTTGTTATTTAACTTTTTTAAAAAAAAGAAATACGTGTTTTTTCTGTACTCATTGATCTTGTCTTTTGATGCCATGCCCATTATGCTACAATGCATCTGGAAAATAGCCCATAATTTTTTTTAAGGCAGGAAAAAGTATTTATGGCTGTACAATAATATTTTACAGTATATATGATCAAAAGATTGCAACTTCATTTTCAAATCAAGTTCAAACAATAACAGAAACTACCAAGATACTGTGCTTTGTTTCCCTTTTCTCAGAATATCCCTGGAATTCTGCCTTCAATAGGTATACTTCTCACACTGCATGGTTTGGGGTCTGAACAGATGTACTACAGCCTGAGAAAGCACAAAACAGTGTGAAATGAAACAAATACAGAAGTGAAATATATCGGTGGGGAATAGCTCTAATTAATGGAACTCTGCCTATACATTGCCCTAAAAGGAGCATTATGTTGAGCAAGGGTGAACAGAAATACTTGTTCTTTTAACCATAGGTTATCATAAGTTACATGGTTTCCAGTAGCTGAGTTCAGGATGGTTAATCAAACAGCAACTTTTTTCTTTTGATAGACAATGCTGTGCATTGCTGCTCTGAATTTTAGAACATAATGAATAGCAAGATTTAGCAATTCATGTGAAATTTCAGGTAAACAACTAACATGTATCTTGAGAGACAGTAGCAATGAGTGCAGAAAAATCCTTGGGCTGGGAAGATATTTCTCCATGCTTATGACAACCAGTGGAGAGCAGGGCCCTTACATCATGTTGTACATCTTCTTTTCCCCATAACATACTTTTTGGTGGCAGTATCGGAGGGTAATGAACAAGCTGATCTAGAGATCTAGTTTTGTATTGACAATCTGGTATTTTCTTTAATTTTTCTTTCCCTTCTATTGATAAAAATGTGTAATTTTTATTCTACTGAGAGGAGGTTTTTGTGCAGGCTTCACAAGAATTGTAATATATTGGTAAGTTGAAGAAATGGTAGGAAGCTCTCTCTTCAGGATACAGGAAAACCAGCATTAACTCTCATCTCAGACTTTCCTACTAGCAGTAAAATTCTGTGATTAAACTGAATGCAATTTGAGTTTGACAAATAGTCAAGTTATTCTAAAAGGAATTTGGTATCTTATCTCTTATTTTCTTGATAATACAACATTTACAGTCTTGGAGCAGTTTTAAAGTAAGGAATCAGTGTTGTCTGATATCAATAGCTGACTGAAGCTATTCCAGTTATGGGAAGTGAAGGGACTGAAGTACCTGGGCTCCCTTCCTCCATGGTGCTGCAGTGAAAAGAGCATGCTCTGCAAGCACTGTGGGCTTCTCTTTGTCACTTGTAGCAGGAGGGAAGATGAAGCAGTGCCCTGAAACTAGGAGCATTGCTGTCCTTGGCTTCAACTGGCCAAAGCCACCACTCTTATGGTGTGACTGTCTCACAGCATGTACAGGTACACGTAGGAGCTTCACTCTGTGATGTACTCCAGAGTCCTTGTGTATCATTAGGGAGGAAGCTGCCACAAATCTTCTGGAAGCTGATGTTTGTAAAAGTCACCTTTGTCTTAGAACAAGTGTAAAAATCCTGAAAAGATAGAAACTGATGGCCATGGCATAACCCATTCAAGGCCATCTGGGAGGTAAGATGGATCACAGTGAGGGTTTCAGAAGAGGATAAAAGAAAGGAATGGGGTATGTCTGGGTGAGAGTTGGATAAAAATGTGTGTAGGCAGTACAGCTGGGATACCACAAAAGGAGGCAGAGACCATTGGAGAAAGCCAAGAATGGTCAAATGAGCTTCAGTAATGGGGCCCTAGAAGGGGAAAAAAATAACAGGGAAAAAGGTCATGCTTTTCGGGTGAAGTGCTGGCTGGTGAATAAAAGGCTTGAAATAAAGAGCAAAGAAATTCCTTCTTGCTGTTTGATGATTGTATTAAGAGAAATACAATTTAATGCCCATTTTCTGTAAATAAACAGGTTTGCTACCCTGTTTGTACACAATACAATCTTCAGTTTCCTCAAGAAAAACATACTGAGTACTAGCTAAGGACTCTGGCCCAAAGGGATAATAGTAGCCTCTAATGGGAATAAATAGAGGGTAGGCGGCACTCTTTCAACACACTCTTTGAAGAGCAAACTGAATATAGCCTTAAGAAAGGTACAGGTACACAAATATTTACCTATTAGATCTATATTCATGATGGGCTCAACCCTACTGTACTCAGCTGTTGCTTTCAGCCCTCTGTAAATCTGTCCCCTGATGTGTGACCTGTGTTTGCAAGCAATAATTAGAGAACCAGGTAGCTCTGCACCATCACAGGGCATTTTGAATGAGGGGCAAGAGCAAGTTCTGAGTTCTGCGAAGGCAAAGTTCTCTGTATTGCCTCCAGAACTGGGGGAAGCTCAGAATTTGGGCCCAGATAAACCCAGGGCTCCTGTTACTGATTCACATCCTGGGAGTCTGCAGTAACACTAGGAAGGATTAGGGCTTTGTTACAGTACTTGATGGATAGAAAGCGTTGTCTTTTGGAAGCACTTGTTGACAGAGCTGCCTTTCTCATTTACCTGCCCTGTAATCAGGATACTGGGAAAGGCCTTAATAGCTGTCACTTTCACATTGGGCCTATCATGTAATTAGATGATGATAAACCATTTAACAGGATTAATTAAATGTAATCTTGGATTTGCAGTTTTGTGAGATTAACAGAAATGGCGAGTTTTTTTTACAGAAGTGGGCAAATGGACCTGGATTAAAGGAATTCTCCTCCATCCAGATCATCCCGAAGGAACGAAATATGTTCTGGAGAAATAATTTTGTCCTTGGAATATGCAGGACTGCAGTGAAAACACATCACAGATGAAGAAAGGAGTAGGTGCTTTGCTTTCTGGCTGCGTGCAGTGTCTTGCAGTTTGTTTCTCCTGTTGCTGAGGGACCTATGAGGAGCAGAAGTACACACCAGTCCTGTCCAGTGTGTGACTGGAGCAGCCACAGAGTGTGTCACTGGTGGCTCTCAGAAGAGGGCCTGGGGAGGCAGGCGCCAGGACTGCTGGCAAGAGGTGCTCCTAGGTGCCATCACTGACCCCCATGTGGCAGCCAACAAAGGCCCTGTTGAGAAGAGACAGGGAGGCAGAGCTGTGGTCAGGGTGGAGGAACATGATAGCAGCCTCTTGGGGCCAGGGAATCTGTAAAATAAACCGCTGGGCAGCGTAAACGTGGAGGTGAGGAATGTGAAACCAGAGTCGAGTTATTTGGGAGCAGTGCCAGTCCAATGCTGTGCAAGACATTGCTGGCCAACAGAAGAGGCATAGCTGGTTATAAAATACAGCAGTGTCAGGACAAACTCTTTGTTGGTATAAATAACTCTGATCAGATCAACTGCCTGCTCGCACTGGAGAACGTGGATGGCACCTGTGGCTCACTGGTTGTTGCCCAGCCGCTTTCCGCATGCAGGGGTTGGCCAGGCTGATGAAGCCTGTCAGCTGGGGCTGCATAGTTTCTGTGACCTCTTTGTGGAGGCACATGGCAAAACGACTTCTGCATCTCAGCCAAGCCTATACCCTTTCCTACTCATGGTTACATCCCAGACACATTCTTGGCCTATTTCACCCGAGGATGAGGTTTAAGGCTAAATCAAGGTTGCGTCTGCTGGGAGACGTGGTCCTGCATTCCCTCCTTGTGCTATGTTTGGACTCTTGTTTTCAGCTTTTCTATACTGATCATAGTTATGTGTCTTGGGTTTTCCTTCTGCCTGGTCAGGTCTGGTTCACCACAAGCACTGGTCTTAGCATAAAGGGAGCTTACAGGCCCGTGCAGGAAGAGGGTAAAGGGCCAGAAGGGCATTGTCCCTCTCTATGGAAGCATGTTCCCAAACCTTCTCCTGCCACTCCCCAAACTGCTCTTTCAGGGGTAGTGGCTTTCCAAGTCTCTCTAACCCACCTTGTGGCTACAGTTTGCAGGTGTCTTCAAGAAAGAGAACATGCAAGGAATTTGTGCAGAAAAAACTGCTGATCAAGAAGGTAGGAAAAAGGTTAAAATACAGAAAAGGTTTTGCAAGCACTTTCTGTGGAGCAGGCAGTGAGTCTGGTCTCCTCATGCTCCTCAGTTCTGCTCTTTGTCTGCTAGATCAGCTGCTGACAGAACAGCCCAAAACTAAAAATAGTGACTGGGTCATTTCAGCTGAGGATAATTAGAGAAATAAATGAAAATGAAACTTGGATTGGGCAGTCAGTCTTCCATCAATCCCTATGTTGTGCTACTTCACTTCAAAAAATCATATGATGCTAAGTATTAAGGAATGTTGCCATTCAGGGAAAAAAAAAAAACCCAAACAAAAAAAATTGGTGTGATTCCAAAACCCAAAAAGAATCAATTCCTTTTGATGCAAACAAGCAAAGTGTGTGGTAGGCAATGCCTGTTATGACAACCATGTCTTCCTATCTGACAAGTTTTTATAACATCAACTTAATTTATGGTTCATAACACTATTAAATTGAGTGTTCTGAACTGCAGTTGGAGTGTTTATGATCATTGCAAAGGAACAAACAAAGAGAAAATAGAATGAGAGCTGTTTTGAAAGAAAGAAGCCTGATCAAGACAACTGAGCTATTGTCTACGCAGTGATTTGATCCTTGATTTAGCTTGTAACAAATTGTAACAGTGCCCACCACAACGTCTTATACCTAATGCTTTCCTTTGGGATGAAATGGAATAATAATTCATTCTTCCAACTTGATTCAGATATAAAAATAATAGTGTTTTTTACTATTTATGTTATTAATAAAATATTATTTTTATAACAAACCACTGTCCTGTGCTGTGTCCTTGAAGAACCGCTGTGGAAAATGACCAGTGGTTTGTTAAACTGGAGGGAAGAAGAATATAGCCACGAAATCTGTTATGTGTGATTTATGATTATCTCCTTTAGTTTACACGTGGCTTATTTATATGCATTTCATCAACCTAAATTCTAATTAAAACTGAACAATAAACTCTAACTATTCAGTCATAATGTTTCTGCATCCTCTCTTGAACAGCAATATTTTAAGGAACGTATTTGTGACTTCTCCAAGTTCTGGATCTGTTCTCCTTGTTTAAAAATTGTAATGGAACTGAGTAAATATTTGTAACCAATAAGGAGTATTTGGCTTATTTGTGGAGAAATTTTATTCATTCTTTGTATATACTGAGATGACTTAATTTATACTGAGGTGCTCGAACAGATGTTTTCACAGAACTTGCTTGAAGTTTTAGTTCAAATAATTATTCCTAAAAAGGAATAATTATTTGAACTAAATGGCTTGCTATTGGCTGATGTTAACTCTTTGCTATTCTTGTTGTTCCTGAGTTTGGTTCTGCCTGGACTTTACAATGATGCTGTGTGGCTTTGATTACCTGCATGATATTGTTTGGAAAAAGGCAAAATGAATTCTTGAACTGTAGATTGTGTTTTTTGCCTGATCTCTGACACTTAAAGACAATCTAGCAACCTAGAAATCTGAATGAACATTTAAAAAAATCTAGGCTGAAGACAGGAAAAGCAGCTTACAATATAGAGTGTCTCCTTCTACTGCAGACTTCTCTCACTTTAAGGATTTGTGATTTTAGCTCTCATTGAGATCTGCTGCTTTTAGTAGTTCATTGCCATAACCTTATGTATGTGTGTGGAATTTTTTGCTGTCAGTGAAACCTGAAAGCGTTCATCCACATTCCTAGAGAAGGGGCTCTCTTAATAAGTACTTATTAATTCTGACTTGCTCAAGGAGTGTCTTCCCCAGCAGGTCATATCTTTTCCTCTTATCTATAGCTTGCTAGCCTAGCGGTGAGAGTTGAAATTGGCTCTCACCTAAGCCATGCCTACTTGCAGTAGAGCCTAGATTTAAAGAGCAAAACCTTCCTTTCCTCCTTTAATTGTAAAGCAGTGCTGTGTTATGTGATGATAGTCCTGATGAAGTGTCTGAAAGACTGGCTACTTGTAAAAAATGTGTGCATTTAAACAGACTTATTTCTGTCTTCCTTTCTAATATGGAAAACCTATTTATTATGTAACTTTCAAATCCTTTTTAAAGATAGACTTGCTTGTAAAAAATGCATAAAGCATTAGAAACTGAAATTCCCACGAAAGTGCTGTAGTTGTTCCTGTGTGTTTTGCCTGTCAGCTTCTGGTGAGGCCACTAGGGATGAAGAGATGCAACAATTCTAGAGTTTTCTCTGAGAGGCAGGAAGTTTTGTAGCTTTATGTGTTTTCTGCTGCTTTGCCTGTAACACTTCCTCACCTCTCCTCTGTCCCAATTTGTCTTTGTGTCCAGAAAAAGCTGTATCGAGAGCAGCTCATTTGCTACCAGCAGATGTCTGCTGCTGCTGATTTCTTTTTGTTCTGCACTTGCTTGGACTGTACATTAAGCAGCAAACCAGAGATGAAATGACCCAAATTATGTTTGTAATCTCCTCTGCCATATGATTTTCACTTAGGAATTTAGGTTTAATTGTTCTTGTGTAGGCAGGCAGATATTAATCTCTGAGATGAATATATGAAGGATAGGCAGTGCTTAAATTTTTTTGGATTGTGCATTTCAATTTTTGCACTCTTCTGCCCAGAGTGTAGGATGTACATTGAATGCCAGATCTAATTTCCATTGAAGTCAAAGCAGCAAGGGAAAAATTTGACTCTTACGTAAGGATGTATTAACCTGAAGACACAATTTCTCATCTTTGTTCTGTTTTCCCAACTATTAATATTATCACATTAAAAAAATAAAAAAACAATGTAGGAAAAAAAATGCCTCATATATAAGTGCTCGTATTGAGTATGTATTACAAACTGAAATGTTTTCCTTTGGAGTATGATTCTTGCTGTGCCTCTGTTCCCAAACATTTATGATTTCAGCCAGAATATCCATACAATGTATAATAATATGAACATTCTTTTGAAGTACAAACTGAAGAGATGAGGGCAAAGGGAAAAAAATTTATTTTTTTAAAGCAAAGTACTGTATTGTTTGAAAACCATTGTACTCACTCTTAGTTTAGTTGGAAAAAAATCACAAGTCTTTCATGTTGAAACTGAAGGCGTTTTTCAACTCATCTATTATTCCTCAGAGTTGCTGCCCAGGAAACTGAATAGGAGATTAACAAAGTATCTGGCTAAAATGATGTCATTTAAAAAAATGTACCACTGTGTTTATAGTAGTGCAAGACCAGCCAATAGATTGCCTGTAAGTGTGGAAATCGGAAAAACAGCACTCTCCAGTTATGGAAAATCCCATTGTTCAGAATTCAGCTGTTTTGTAAAGGAGGGAATTCTCTTCAGAAGATGTGGCTGAATTTTTTACATTCTCGTATTATCTCATTCTGCTTGAGGAATGTAAACAGAGCTCATCTGTCAGTATAGCTGTTGCAGCTGGATGGCTTTTAGGACCGAGATTTTTAAAAAAATGAAGTTGTATCCTGAATGTGATGCTTACAAACTGGCAGCTCTAAACAATAAAATTTCCACTGTGATGGGTGAGGTATGACAGACAATTTGCTTTGTGTTGTCCCATTGCTCTATCTATTGTGACTTGTTGAGGAATTAATCCCAGGCTGGATATGTAATCAGATTTGATGCCTGACTTCCTGCTCTCCTAAAGTGACCAATTAAGATGCCATTAATTAGGAGTGAACATGTATGAAAGCCAAAAATAAAATCCCCTTTTTGTCTTTTTCTAGAATTATTTATTAGAAGCTTGAAAAGCTCTGCTTTTAATGATTAGAAAACATTTGCTTTTCCTCGTCAGCATTGTCTACAAAGCAGTAATACTGTAATTCTGCACTACCCTGCATCTCTGGCTGCACTGCAGAATATGATTTTCTCAGCAACTGGGGGCTTTGGACTGGGAATTGCATAGATATTAGTCACGCTTCTGTTTTCTTACTTCTACTTCACCAGAGCCACCCTTAGCCATGTATTCCTAATAATTCCTTTTCTAAATGTTACAATTCTGACAAACAGAAGTCGGTGGAGATACCTGAATTCAGCTAAAAAAAAAGATATTTCTGGAAAACAGTCCAGAACAATGTATCGAACTGTTAGTCTCAGATGCGGCTTTTAAAATTTGTCCTTTGTCTTACATTACCCAGAACAGGACACGCATATATGAACTCGGGACTCAGGACTGGACAACTGTCTACTTCTTTGGCCTTATACTTACTCTGAATATTGTATTCCTATACACCAGCCCAGCTCCAAAGTAAGAATTAATCTCTACCTTTGTCTTCCCGGTAGAACAGTTTTTAAGGCAGGAGGTGGTAGGTGAGAGTGCTGTTTCTGTACTTAACAAGAATGGGAAAAGTGGTTGAGCTTGGTATCCCATTCTATGCTCACAACCCCTGTGTTTTGGACTAAGATTAACCCAGTCCACAGGCAGAAAGTTCTCAAAAAATGCATGAGAGCCTGAGCTTCATTTGACTGATGAGAACTTGGACACCCCACAGTTTAAGCAGTGGGGTGGAGATCTTATGGATCACTTGCTTGAACTTGCATGCACACATTTCTCTGAAATTCCTCTAAGTAACTATTTATTTATTCATTTAGATTAGGCCCTTTCTTTTTCTCGACTTCAGTCCTCATCCAGAAAAGAATAATAATAGCAATTGCTGCCTCTCCAGGGTGTTGTGTAATGAGTATTCAAAGGCTTAGAAGACACTCACCTATGATGACAGCAGGGTTTAGTACGTAGTGAGCACAACTAATTTATCTGGTCACTGCAGGTTCTGGTCCATTAGAAGTAAGCCAAGGGAATGCTTATTTTTGCCACCTTCTCCAGATGCTTCTTTATATTGATGAGAATTTAAATGGAAGAATACTTTTTGTTCATGCATCTCACTCTTTGATTTATATCTTGCATGCACATTCTTGGCAAATTTGCCCTTTCCAGAAGTAGTGGACAAGTCTATTTCTTGATACTTGCTGCCATTTCCAAATAAAGTGGGATTTTCACCTCCTCTAAACAGAGCCTCAAATAAATGTAGAACCACACTTATCTATCAAAACCTAAAATGTGTGTGTACATATACCGCAGTACAAAAAGTGAGGGTAATTGCTGTGGAGAGATTTAACACCAATGTATGAGATCAGCTCAGTCATACACTTGTAAGTTAAAAGTACATAAAGTGTTTTAAACTGTACATAAAGTGTTTTAAAAAAGCATATTCCAATCGCATGTTTCATTAACAAAATGACTAATCTCAGTAAATGTTGCAACAGTGTTGATGGAACTTGAGCTCTAATCTGTGAATACAGCATTATAATTTTATAAGAGGAGCTGTTCTTAGTAAACATCAAAGTGCATATAATTATTATGTGACTTTAGCCCCTTTTTTCCCACGATACTATAGTTAATCTTGACAACAGCTAGCATTAAGTGCAGGGATTTAACTCCCCTGATGATAAAGTTTAAAAATAGCTTTGGTTCAGCTTGTTCCACTTCGCCATTATCCACCATCACTTGGCTCAGGGGGCTGACCTTCATTCTCTGCCCTCTGTCTGGAGGCAGGGCTTGGACATGCTGGACACTGCCTTTTAGAGGCTGTTTTGCCTGAGTTTGGGAAATGGAGCTGGGACAGGGAACTGCATGAAACATCCCCTTTTCTTGCACAAGAAGATCACCATTTTGAATGTAAACTTAGGTTGTCTTAGTATTTGGAGGTTACCTCTACATTTCTTGAAGTTCATTGATCTCAAAAGCAAAGCAAAATAAAACCAGAGCAATTGTAAGACATTGGAGCAGAGAATGCCTTCCTAAAAAAAAGAAGATGTGGAGTAATGGAGGTGCTCTGTTGTGGCTGGAATTGGGTAATGCTTTGTTTTGCTGATGGGTAGCTCTCAGCGTGGCTATAGAGCGTATAACTTCAGGATGCCCTGTGACTGGGCTTCTGCAAAGGTGTCTGAATAGTCTTGATGGAGGCTTCAATAATAACTTGGTAAAGTGGAGAGAACTTAACTTAAATCTTCCATGATTGAAAAGTGCTATACACAAGGGTCTACTCTTACGGAATTTGAGGGACTGCTGTGTTCCAGGCAAAGGAAACAGAACAAAACTTCCCTAAACAAGGCTGGGACTCATTATTTGCCTCTGCGGATCTCAGCCATATTTTACCACCTCCTTTGCACTAATGGTATTGTCTGCCAAAACCAAAATTGAAAGACTTCTTTGAGAAATTCCCTTAAAATACAGATGAGTACATTGTGTACAAAGATTTCATTCCATTTGCTGTCGCAGTCTTTCCTTTTGTGCTCTTCTCATCCTACCCTACCCTTGACTTCTCACGTTGGTTTGAACAGACCATTTTCTGATAAAACCTATTACAGCACGAGTCCTTGTTACATTCTAAAAAAGAAATACAGAGTTGAATCATGAAAGTAATGAAAGTAATACTTATCGTAGTCTAGGGACAAATAGAAGTACATTGGTAACAACAGTACTTTGCTGTTGCATTTACTAAAATCTTTAGTTTATTTTCAGTCTTAATAGGCGGATTCATTTGCTCTTTTTGTAAACAAAAGTGTATTCAAAACCCCTAACTAGAAACAAATGATCACACATTGTACCTGTATTTCTTGAACTAAGAACAGAACAAAATCAAATGTTTTTGTCAGGCTTGCTTTATAATTGTGCATTCCTGCACATAGAGGCCCAAACAGAATTCTCAAACAACACAGATGATTATTATTTTGTTCCCAAGGGAAAGTGGTATTACAGCATCAGTATTATCCACTGGTAATGAGGTGATCACAGATGGAAAGAGGAGGGGTAAGACAGATATGAGTGACTACCCTGTGGCAAATATTGCTTTAAAAATGTTTTCATAACACTTGAAAGAGTCTGAGTGAGGGGATCATGTGGTAATACTGTCTAAGTCTTGATTTAAACAATAGGGACTTCCAACCCCAATCCTGGCTAACCCTGTTAATATTGGTGGCAATTTCTTTTCTTGGTGCCAAGTACATGATTAAGACATTGATTCAACAAATCAGAGGTGATCACTTCACCAGAAAGAATCATACAATAATGAAAGGCTTCTGAGAGTAAGCTCTCCTTACTTCTGCAGGTCTGTTTTCTGTTTCTTACCGCAGTCTCAACCACCATTGTTAATATCTGCAAAGAGGTCTAAGGAAGATCTCTTTGACAGCGGTTAAACATTTTAACAGATAATTGTTATACAAAAGAATGGGTGAATGCTGCCAGTGACACGTATTTGCTTTTTGTTCTCAGATGTTATGTGGTGACATTACCTTTTTGTTATGGCTGAGAGAACAGGGGTAGCAGAGTCTCAGACTTTACTGTCTCTTTGAGAAGGCTTCCTTGGAGCTTTTGTCTGTCTGAAGACTGAAAGGGTGTACTGATTTGCACAATTGTAGGAGCAGTTCTTCTGGTTTCACTAGAGATCTACAATGGAAAATATTTCTGAACTGTTCCCTTTGCTTGTAACAAAAGCAGAAATGCAATTCAACTTCTTGTAGAGAGATGTGGTAAAGCACCATTAACTACTTTTTTAATGCGCTACCTTAAGTCCATAAAAGAATTGTCTCTTTACACCCAGGTGATACTCTTAAGTGCTGATATGTTGTTCCTTCACATCTACAAGGAGGGTTTCTCAATTAGACATGTACATTAAAGGCCTTTTTTCCTTTTATTTTTTCTTAATTTTTTTTCTGTGTATGTGGATAGTCACTATTTCAGTGACAGGATTGCTTCGTATTCTGTGCATGCATACTAGTGATAATTTTCCTTTTCAGCTGGGCAGCCAAAATGAATGCAGAACAGGGAGAACTGCATGGACAAAACCTAGAGAAGGAAATATGTTTATAATCCCACTAATTCCAGCACATGAAAATTTTCTGATCAAAGCCCAAATCTGTCTCCTCCACTGATAGCATGTGAGGAGTGAGTGGTTTTGTGAACGAGCTACTGCACTAGTAAGGCTTTCAAATCTGTCTGCTACTGTTGTAGTGCAGTATGGCCACAATCATTAATTTCCTCTTGGAAGCAGAGATCAGCAGCAGGGAAAGGTGGTATTTTCTGGGGTAAGGCTCTCTTGTTGGGTGAATTAAAAGGTAAGATGCCTAGTAAGAATATGTCCCCAGCTGCTGGGGAAAAGCAGCATTGTGATGGGAACCGGGCCGAGGATGGTGTACATTAGAGCTGAGATGATCCTTCCTTTGAACCCTCTTCTGGAGCAGTGTGCGCATGGTTCAACACTAAGAAATACAGAGATCAGATGGAGATCAGTTTCCTCTGCCATGGAAATGATGAGATATATACTTAAAATATGAGGAAGGACAGGGAAAGCAAAGCTGTTCACTTTTCTTGGAGGAGTGAAGGAAAATGTGGTTATAGTCTTCAAACAAGAAAAAAGTTACTGCAGAACAAAAGGCAATGTGGTATTGTTAGACATCCACTGTTGACAGGACAAGAAGTAATGGGGTTACATTTAAAAAAGCTGTTTAGGCAGGAAGGTTCAGTGGAAAAAATGTATTGGAAAATATATTCTCAGGAAAGGTTAGTGTAATATGGAAAGTGATTGCCTGAAGATGGTAAAGCTTTTAAAGACAAGTCTGAGAAATATGTTATAAATGCTTTGTAGTCAGTCCTTATAGTACAAAGAGCTCTCAGGCCTCCTCCAAACCACTTTTTGTGGCTTTTTTTTTTTTTTGGTGTGATTTAAATGCTGGGTATTTTTTTCACCTCTCCTATAAAGGCTTTATCCATCAAATTGTTCTTTTTTTCTTTTCACCTATCTTTGTTTAAAAATCAGCCTTGTTCTTAGTATTAGGATTTTTTTCTTAATCACATTTGATTTCTTGTTTATAAAATGATAAGCCATTTTCATAAAGTGATCTATCAAACAAAATTTTCTCTGCTATTTGAGGATATAATAAGATTACAAATGGACCTGTCCTGGACTTATTTAGGGTGTTTGTGAGAGCAGAATGGGGTCATTTCTGGGCACAGGTATCTGGAGGATGGCATGTGCTCGGAGTGGCAACTTTTATTAGCAGTGACTGTGTAAGAGACTGATGATGTTACAGGTGTAATAAATGAAGTCAGCTTTGCAGTTTATTTGTGGGATGATAATGAATTATGATATCTATCATATTATCCAGATGACTTAGCATAATCATGTGTCACATCACTGTTTATTACTCATTATCTTTCAGTCTGCCAGTGCTTGACACATTTTGCATCAGAGATGATTTTGCAGTTGGATAACCAAATCAGACATTACACTTAGTTTTAATGGAAAGGTTTTGTTGTGCACCTCTTCTTTCTCCTAATTCAGCAAGTACTTCCATCCCAAACCTTTATCCTTAGACATGATGAATGCCCATCTTCTAAGCTTGTCCCCACAGATTTGACTTGCTGCTCTCAGCAAACTGTGTCTTCCTTCTGCGCAAACAGATGTTACTCACCTATATTTCAGCTTTTCCAGATAACATGTTTGCATATTACATTTTGCACAGAGCCTAATACAGCAACTGTAATTAAAAGAAACTGTCTGAAATCAATGGAGACGCTAAATGATCCAGGGTGCTACTAATAGTAAAGCCAAAATAGACTTCTCAGAAAACTAACTGGAGTCCTTCAGTGTGCTCTAAAAGCAGAGTGACCTGCTTTCTCGAGACCAGTTTTCACTTCACATTTGTGGAGCATTTCATGACTTGCTTCAGAGACCTCAACTGAAACAGTATCTTCAGTACTCTTTTCTTTTACCTCTTCCTTTCCATTTTCCTAGATATTCTTGGACCATATTTTTTTGTACTATCTGCTACACAGAAGACCAGCACTGTTTGAGGACAGAGAGAACTCTTGCTTAAATAATGATCTAATGTTGTTCAGCAATGAAAAATTTTCAAGCATGTGAAAGGGGAATGCCCAGGTAAAGCGATAAGCGCTCTAGCTATTATTTGCTCTATCAGATAAGTTTTCTCCATTTATTTATTCAGAAGATCCTCTTTAATCCAGTGTAAAGATTTCACACAACTTGATGGTACTTGAAGGGGGAATCTATTTTTATAAGTTTAATGTTCCAGAGAGTTCAGGTTCTTTAAAGATGTCATAAAATGTCCCTAAGTGCATCAAAGTGTGTGCTTGAAGAAATCTCTCTTTTGTAATACTATCTGTGAGATTCTCAGAAACTGAGAGTCCTGGCCAAAATAATTCCACAGGGACTGAGACAAGCCAAAACTAACATGGTTTAAAAAAATATCTCTATAAGCTTCCATGGAACTTTTCTAGGAGGGATTTATTCAGTGAGCATGTGGATAAAATTTTTAAAACTTCAATAAAATGAGTGCCAGTCCCTCAAGCATTTGCCCATAGCATTTGCCACAATCTGAAGTATATGCCAAGAGAGAGTGGGATGGTAGTGTATAATATGATGAAGAGAGCTGGGTCCTCTTCCCTCTCATGAGCAGCTTGTGCCAGATTGCTGTATTCTTGGTCTGCATGTTTGGGATGCAGAGTGAGTTAGATTAGAAGAAATTGAATGGAAGAAGCCTGCATAGTTTCAAACACATCTTCAAATCTGAAAAAACATTCTTACATAACTTCTGGTCATTTGCTGTGATAAAATCTAACCCCTTGTGACTCCCTGAGCTGATTTCCCAGGTGCCTGTCAGGCATTTTGGATCTTGGAAAAAAGTGCTCATCTTATGTTGTCTTCAGTGACATCTGGGAATTGAACTGCCGTCCCTCTTACATTTCATTTCTTCAGGAGGTTTTTGAGAAGCAGTAGTAAATCCTTACAGAGATTAAAACTTCACACAGGTGTTTTTTATCCCACAGTTGCTTTGCTCACAGTTTAAGCAAAGGTTTTTGCAGGCAGAAAGTGAAGAAAACTAAACGCTAATGCTAAATGATAAAGCACCTCCTATCTGAAGGTCAAAATGCCCTTGGGTCTCCCTGAGGTCTGAGCTGGGTAAGCTATGCTTTTTTTCTTCACTGAGACCCTGATTTGGGAAGTATTGACAATCTCTGGAATAAAAAGGAGTTGCTGCTCTTTTCATAACTTCTTTTTCCCTCTGTTATCTCCTTGGTTTAAACCTAAGATTTTTTTTTTTCTGTCAGTTCATATTTTAATTTTTGTTACCATCCTCCATATACGCCTTATCAACATCACCAACACTGATTTTAGAGTTTCTTTAACCAGCCAGAAAATAAATAGCTGTTTTTTTTTCTTTCTTCTATCCTCTCACTAGCTAAAAGCAAAACAAAACTGTGTAGCTTCTTTAAAGCTCTTTATTCTATTGTCCACAATATTTTTACTACTGTGAGAAAATACAAAAATTCCTGAACTGAGTTTTCTCGTAGATTTCCCAATGATTTTAGGATGATAGAGTTGGGACTGTGGTTCCACTTCTCTGCTGTGGATAAACCATCATCCATTGGCAAAGAGAAAAGAGGTCCAGAGCTTGATAGAGTTCCCAAGAAGCTTTCTGTCTGCATCTCTTAGCTAGCAGGTGAAAATACTGACCTGCAAATAACACCTAGTACTCTTATTGTGTGACAGACTAGGCTAAAAAGGGCTAAAAAAGGGAGCAGTCTTTCAAATTTGTAAATAATAAAATATAGTTGTCTGTCCTAGCAAAGAAAAGCAGAAGATCACAGTAGTTCCTATGGGGAAACAGGGAGGAGGGAGCGGCTTGGCCCAAATACAGTCTGGTATATTTGAGCAATAGAGACCGGGAAGAGAAAGGAGGAAGGAACTTTGATGCAATAGGAAACTTCTGAATTTATCAAGGCAGGTCCTCTGCACAGTCCTGGTGCTGAGGCCTCATATATAGTCTATGCTATTCTTAGAGCATGCAGCAGAACAATGGTTCCATTAGAAGAAGCTCTTTTATAGCTTGCCAATATAAAGAAGGCTGTGCAAAATGATATGATCATGTAATTGAACACTGTAAATAGATACGCTGACCCAAACGATAGATTGAAATTAGATCACTTTCCTGCCACATCTAAACTTTGTAGATGTAACAGAATGAGAAAGAATTATTTTTTCTTGATTTATAAATGTTCATGCTACTTATATGTGATTTATGAAACCAAGTAACTTGATGAGACAATGATGGGAACATTTTTTTCTGTTCATTGAAGTAGAAGCTAGATTAATTTAATTCCTCTGCTGGTTTGACTTTAACATACAGTTATGAAATTAAGATCCATGTATCCTGCAAAATTGAAACCTCAAATGCAAAGAATACCTTTCACTTTTTGTAATGCTGCCACAGCTTCCCTTATTAATCAGGATTAATTTGGATTATTAAAATTGGTTCTGTGCAATGCAATAGAACTGGTGGTACAGGCTTGAGTCAGACAGATACAGCTTGCAATTGCATTTTGAATAGCCACTGCCAAGACAGGAAGCTAATATGTCAACCATTGCTGTCTGGCATGATCCACAAACTGTCCTGGCTTGCACAGGCTCATGGCAGATGCTTGATTCCCTGTATGCTGGAAATGAGCCGTATTGCACTATGGAGGTGTTTTTTTTTCTAGTTCCCAATAGAGCGAGATGTGGCGCAGTGCAGCAGCTTCTTGAAGGTATTCCAAACTGGTTCAGTTCCTTTTCACTTTCATTCTGAGCAGAGAAACAGGGGCCTGCATCTGCACTGATCACAGCCTGTTGGGTGTCTGTGTAGTCATAGCAAGGCCCTTGGCATGGTGGGAAGGCTTTGCTTTTGGCAACAGGTGACATACAGAAGAGTGTGGCCCATGCAGTGAGGATGCTGATGGGAGCAGAGGCAGCAGGGCCAGAGGTGAGGATTATTGTGAAGCCTCCTGGTTGTCAAAACTTGTGACAAGACTGGTAGTCAAGATGGGGAAAACCTGGTGTTTTGGTTTGCAGGGTGACAACAGAGCAGGGAGTGGTTGAGTTGGGCAACATCCTAGAGTTCAACTGTGACCCCAGAAAATAAGATCCCAAAAGGTAAAACAAACCCAGAGTATGCCAGAAGTAGCAAATGGTTTGCAGGCATTTTCTTTGATTAACTGATGCTGGATTACTGTGTGAGCAAGTAGGAGTGGAGCAGGATGTCTGATCTTGGGCAAAAGGTAATCTATACCTGGGAATCCCAGACAACATGTTCTCCTTTAAAAACGTACAAAGTTTTGAATCATCCAGATGTCCAGCCTGACTTGTGGCACATAGATAGCTAACCTACCAGCATCCTCTCTGGAATGGTTTTGATCTAGTCTCATGAACTCATATCAGAAGAATGTGTTGTGTCATGGGACAATGATACTTACAGCATTTAGATATTGCGTGTCTCAAAAAAAAACCAAGAATGTTGAGCTTCTAAAACACTACCGTACCGAATTTTAATTGCACAGCGCCTGGGAAATTAGCAGGTCTGAACTGTAGCCATTTCATCTAGGCTGTTTTTTTCATGTAGTGCTGTTCATACCCTTCCTTAGTATCTGGGTCTTCTGCTGAATTTATTTTTGTTTCCATATTGCAGCCTTAAGTTGTGGACCGAGTAGCAGGTTGAGATTAAACTGAACTGCATGGAGAAGGCGTTGATTTGGAAGAGGGGAGCCCCTGTATTTGATAAGGACTAATAAGTAAGTCCTTCTCGAGGTGATTGCTCTGGGAGACTTTCAGAGGGAGATTGATTTTTCCTATGTTCAGTTTTGCTGTTGTGTTGGTATTCGTGATAAATGTCGTGGTGGTTTCTCCACTTTCACTAGTGATTTAAACCACATATTTTTAACATCACAGCTAGAAAGAGAAAATGTGAGTGTTGAGGGCTGAGCTGGGAATAGGACCCTGAAGTTGGAGCTGCCTGACTTCAATGTGTCTGGAGTCTCAGCTGGAAAGCTGCTTTGCATTTTTTTGATTTGCATTAATATATCATTACATCATATATGTGATACAATAGATTAAAAAAGTGCCATGTGGCTCTTGTCAAGAAAAAGGGAACTATGTACTTCTAGTAATTATTACCATATGATTCTTGAACTCTTTCTACATATATAGTGGAGTCACTTATATCCTACTGAAATGCTGTGTTGCTTTTTTTTTTTTTATCAGAGAGAACAGTTGAAACAACATGTATATTGCCACAATAATTTCAGCTCTTTACATCTGCTACTTAGCCACATCTTATGTGTGCAGAGGATCTTTAGTCAAGAAAGTGCGCTTCAGATGTGATTGCTTATAATAAGTTACACAAATCCTAAGCAAATAGGTAGAGCAAATTATTTTCCTTTTAAATTATTCAAAAATTGATGGTGATAATGCAAAACAGAGACAGGAACAGTCTTCCACGTGCAGTAATTTGACATAGCAAGTTGAACTAGTTGTCTCTTCACACTCAGATCTTTTTACCAAATCTTTTCTGAGTGAATTCGTGTCGTGCTTGAGTGTAAATCGTCATATTAAATCTTGTCTGCGACATTTTAAATGCTGTACAATTTGAACCAACCTGCTTTAATGCTCTGCTCCTTTAACTCATCCTGTTATTGTCTGCTGCAGTTGTTGACTCAGTAGATTTTCTGATGTGGTCTGGGAATGAGTTCTTTTAGACTTTCACATTATCATATTACAATATACACCGCAGATTATTTATACTGGGGGTTAATTGCATCATCTGAATGGAATTCATTTTCCATTGTATCTACAAGTTTGCATTTTAAAATAGTATTTTCTCTTATGGAAACTCGGAATAAAATGGCATTGATTCTTGAGGAAATGAGCTCTAAATAATGATTCTAGGATTCCATGTTTCATTTTAAGCAAACATTGGATTAGAATAAAGAACTGGGATGTATTCTTAGAGGATGAAATATATCACTTGTGTACTGTAATGGAATATGGAGTCTGTCTAGCTAAACATAGCAGATAAATAAATAAATTAAAAAATATTGAGCCTTCTCAAAGGAACAGAGTTGCTAAGTGCAACTTATCCGTGCTTAGTATAATCTTAACTTCTCCAAAGCATTTCCATTCAATTTTAAAATAAAATCTTGAAAAAATTCCCAGGACCAGTAACTAGAAATATGCAATTTCATTCATGAGAAAAACAAGTGGGAGACAGAACTTCATTGTGTGTATGATTATTTTTTTGATTGGCTGTCAGCACATAAATGTGAAAATAAATTGGAGGCATTAACTCACAACCTCATTTTTTTGTCATGGCTTATTGGTGAATTTAAAACCTTGAAGTTCCTTTTGGGTCAAGCAAACATTTCTCTTTTCCCATCAAACAAAGCACCTCATTGACTTGCACAAGAAGCCACAGAAAGGAAGGGCTGATCCACAAGATGGAGGAGACAGGGCCCCCCCTGCCACCACGGTGCCTTTGCCCGATGGCCCTCGGGTTACAAAGGGATGTGGATCCCCTGTGCCAGCTGCCACATTCTGCTGGACTGCTTCGCTGAGGGTCACCCAGCTCTGGGAGAAGGCTCTGCCTGAAGCACAGCACTTTGGGCACCCAGCCTCCACACTTCCTTTCCTCCCTTTGAAAGCAATGTGCTCTTTAGCTACCAAAAATAAGAGAACTCTCTTCTTCCTCTTCATCCCAAATGACAAACAAGGAGCGAGCTTTATTTTTTCCTCCCATGTCATAAATCAAACAATCCCTTCCCTCAGATTGCTGCGCAGGGGGAGCCTCAGCAGCCCTGTCTGCTCTGCACAAAAGCCTCTGAAGCGACGCCAGGCCAGGATGCAACAGGAAGAGCTGGGCCAGTGACCCGTGCGATGGTGCAGTGCTCCGTGGCTGCCTCTTGGTCTCATATTGGCCACTTGGTGCTGATTCTGTGACAAGAAAAGTGGTTGCAGCTCTGGCAGGTTTGGGACTGAGGCTGCCCTTCTGGCCCTCAGTAGCAGCCAGGCTATGCACAGATGCTTGTGAATGCTCACATTTGGGGAACATTTTTGCTTGACAATAGTGCCCTAGAGGTCTTGCGGAAGAAAGATGTTGTTTTCCATGGCTGTTTTGTATTTCCTCATGAAGATCTGGACTGAACTGGAAGCGAGTTAAGTAGATCTGTTTGATAAGCCTTGCCAAGCTTTGCTGACTGGCCCCCCATTGTGCTCTTGGAAACTGGGGTGAGCAGGAGGAAGGATTTGTCAAGATGAAAAAGTCCAAGTCCCCAGGCGCTGTGCGTGTCTATGTGCATGTCTGCACACAGAACAAAAGGAAAAAGGGAATTATAAAGCTGTTAATTTATTAATAATGAACAGACGGTTGCAAAGGTCCAGTATGTATTCATGTGCCATGGTTAGCTGCAAAGCAGAAAGGACCAAAAGCAGGGTCTCAGTGAGTCCTTTCCACCTTTGTGTTCTCTGGAGTTACCAGGGCTTGGCAGTTCTATCCTGATACGATGCAATATATCAACCTATCATTAAAGAAAAGGAAATCAGCCCAAGTCTACTAGTATGCAAGAGAGGATTCAGTATAGGCAACCAGAGGTATAATGGTGCAAGATGCAGGGAGAAACTGAAAACCAAAGTGTGCTTTCAGAAAGTTGATGAGTGAGAGGACTCTAATTTAACACAAAAATACTGCCTTCAGCCCAGTTTTTCCATTAGAATGCAACATTTTGGGGAACCCAGCATGCTTTTCTTTTTCTTATGGGTGAGACTTTTTTGACTCCTTATATAGGGGAGCATCAGAAAACACCTTCCTAGTCTGAGTTTAATGGGGGCTAGGAAAGCAAGTGCTCAACATACTGTACTGCAGCGAAGGCTATCTTTTCGGTCTGATTTTTATTTTCAATCTGGGAATGAGGGAGAAGTTCCTGGAGAATTACCAAACCATTACAGGTGGTTGAAAATATTTAACTCTTCTCTTCTAATAACAGAAAAATATTTACACTTTTAAAAAATTGGTTCCAAATCTAGCTGACTCCCTAGAACCATTTAATGGGTTACTGATAAGATTGGTCTGGGATGTGGGATATTTTCCATGAAAATAACCTTTTCCCTTCTTCCCAGGAAAAAATTCCCTGCAGATATCTGTCACCACTGTGGCCCTGTGTACCCCAATCAGGCAAGACTGAGGGGAATCTCTCTAGCTACCTTCCTCTTAAGGGGTCTTTTTTTCTGATAAGGTATGAGAACCTAAAGCCTGCTTCAAGTTAGAGAGGGAGCCATGTCTCTGGAAGGGTGGCAGTGCTTTGGTGAGAGGTTTCTCTCCCAACACCATACCTGTCCACCCCGTGTTTCATGGCAATCCAGCTCCCAGCCATGGGTTAGCTCTGAGAGCCCGCGTGGGTGTGCAGGGAATGCACATTTGTGGTTTAGTCAGTGCAATGCTGATGTTTAAAAAGGTAAGCCTCCTCCAAGGTTGCTAATAAAGGATGTCCTCCCCCCTCCCTCTCTTTGACTGGCATTGTCAAGACCTGTCTGAGCTATTCAACTGTTTCTTTATTGGTGAGGTGCTCCAGCTTCTTGGTTCAGACTCCTGTAAGTTCTTTAGGCCCAAAACTTGAGCCTAATATGTTTTCCTGGACATAAATCAAAGCAGAGTTAAAAATAATAATAATAAAAAATCATAAAAAGCTGTTTGTGTTTTAGAGATACCATATCATTCAGACTTCAAAATACAAATTCTGTTTAAAGTCTTTTTCCCTCCCCTGTGGTTTAGATTCATTAGTTGCTAGACTTCCTTAGTCTGAGTAACAGTTTTAGTATAGATTAAGAAGGAAAACAGGATCTTGGTTTGCATTATAAATAAGTCTAGATTGTATGTTGACTGCCAGTATATTTTTCTTATTCCATATCTATGTCAGCTTGGGATGAACACTTCATCATTGTCAAGCCGCCTGTGTGACTGCAAAGTACCAGCTGAATCTGTCAGTGTTGCAAAGAGGAAATGAAGAGACTTTGATCCTCTGAATAGCGTCCCTTATCACCTAAAGATGTTGATTCAGATTAATGTTTGCTATGACTTTCAATATGAAAAATTTTTCAGCTTTTTATCTACTGCAGTATTGCTCTACCAAGGCTATTATGAGATTGTGCGAAAATGATCTCTAGTGATTTTACACTTCTCTTATGCACTGCAAGGGGATGCACTTCCCTGACCTTACCTTGAATTCAGCAGCTGGAGTTCCAGCTCGGCCTGTGTTTTCTTGCCTTGGTTCACCCCTGTCATTTCAGTGGCCACTGACACATGAAGTACTGCACTGTTGGCAGTGCTGGCTGCCCTTGGGTTACTAAGGGCAGTATTGTAGAGAACAGTTCCCCAGTGTAAACAGGAGTAAACATGTTTTTTGTTTTGTTTTCTTACCTTCTGGTGACGCCTGGATATTCTCATCTTCTGAGCTACTGACTGGGGTCACCTTAGGGATCCCTATATGTCTCATGGTCTGGTGTAGTGATGTTTTTCCCCAAAGGCTGTGGTTGTGTTCCCTAATCCCACCTGCAATTTTCTTGGTCTCTCTATATTGGTATGTGTTTGTGTGGCCAGCTGCATTTGTAACCCTTCTTTGTGCTGAATTAGGTAACCAACAGAAAACTGATCATGAGACTGCACTGAGAGGGTGGCCTTTTTCTTGGCTACATGCTCTCACTGGACATCTTCAAGGAACTAAATGCTCAGAAAACTATCCGAACCACAACAACAAAACCTTAGTGATTTCAATTTCCTTGGGTCTAGCTTTCCCATATTTATAATCTGCATGAATAATTGAGCCAGTATAAGAGGCAGGGCAGGGACTTGCACTTTTGGCAACTGCTCAACTCTATTTGGCTCAACCCTGATGAGAAGCAGAAGTCCCATTTGCTAGTGGGCTCTGGCTGCCATTTAATATCTGCTGGTATGTTAGGGATCTGACTCATGTTTCCTTGACAAGCAGCTAAAATGGGTTAAAGTATGTTTCTCCCTCAGGCACACATCAGCTCTTTTGCAGCTGGGGTCAGGACGCCACGTTTTTGGCTGGCACGCTGCAGCGCACAGTATGCTCTGCTCCTGGACAACAATCTGTGGCAGTGGGAAGGAGTGAAGGGCTAGAGGGGAATCACCTCCAGGTGTCATAGATAGATTTGCAAAAGCTTATCTCCCAAAACCCACACTGTGGGGTCAGGGACTTGGCATCCCACCAAGTGGGGCACCGATGTGGGGCAAGTAGCCCAGGCTGTAAGCAGCAGGATTGCTGTCAGTAGCTGCCTCATGGCAGCTCCAACAGCACTGCAAGGACTCTGCACTGGCTTTGAGGAGGGCTGGTTCACTTCTGTATTTCATTTTACAATGTATTGTGAATGGATTGTAAGCAGTACATTGGGTCCCTTTCATGCTCACAATTCAAGAGTGGTCTTTTTTCTTTGGTTGTCTCTTCTATCTTTCTCTCTTCTCCCAGAAGCCACTCCTTCAAGAAGTAATAACTCTGATCCTTTAGTTCCTTATCCTAGCCAAGTGCTTTGATCAATCTAGTATCTCTCTAAACATTTTCCAACATGTTTCTAGTCTTTCCACCTTGAATGAGCCTCACAGAAAAATGTAAACCGTTTTTTGCTTTCAGCAGATTATTTCTTGTTCTTCAGCTCTTCTGTGGTTTTCTTTTCTTTCTTTACTTTTTTTTTTTCCTTTTAAGAATACTTACAGCATTTTACATAAAAACTAGACTGACATGTTGTAGGAATTTATTGAGTATTTCTGTTTATTTCTGGCACAGGACCCAACCAAATCCTCACTGAAGTTTCTGTTGGGTTTAGAGCAACAATTTCTGTTTAAAAACTGATAATGTTCCTTACTCTGGATAACTGCTGACACACTCTCCCTCACTGCTTCTCTTGTCACTTGTAAATGACACGGTGTGATATTATTTTGCCTACCTGAGCTCTAGAGCAGCACTGTGAGTTTGGAAAGAAGATGGATGGAGTTGTGACTGCTGGTCAGTATCCCCTACTGCCTGTGTCCACTTGTGATTTGGACTCCAGCAGCCATCATGTTGGTTGTTATTAATGCTGCAGTCTGTTCTCAGACCTGCTTATGTTGCAAAACACATACAAGGAGAAATATGCAAGGGACATTTATCTCTGTTAAAATAGATCTGATGTTTTACTGCTAGATTTCTTTTTCTTTACTCTTTCCTTCTCCTTTGTCCTCTTAGTGTGGCATATAGTAGTTCATTGCAAAATATACTAGATTTAAAAGCAAAACAGAACAAAACTCCCCAAACTGAAATTGCTTCTTTAAGGCTGCAGCATTAAGTTTGGCTATGATCCATCCTGGAGACCTTCCTTGGCAAAGACTGTGATGCAGACATCTCAGTTTGGAGTTGCTCTTTCGGACACAGATCCCTGCAAGAACATGATAGGCCAAGTTATGCTAGGCAGCAAAGCCCACTGCAGTCCAGTGAAGACAATCTGTCCATTCACCTCTTATGGACTTTTCTGGGGCTGCATGCATGTAAGGGAGAGGGGAAGGGAACAAGAGGACAGAAATGTAGTTGGGGTTTTAAATTGTTCTGTTTCTGAAGGATTCAAGTAATGTATATGAAATAGTTCAAGCATCCACTATGAAAAATTATTATCTTTCACATATTCTTTATGCTGTGCTTCATTAAAAACTGTTTTCATTGTTGGACTGTGTTGAACCAGAAATATTCCAGTAATTCTGGCCCAATCCAGCTGCCTTTTAAAGTAGGAGAGATTTGTTAGATTTAGAAGGTAAATCGTGAGGTTAGAACAAGCGATGCAAAATGAAGTACATGTTCTGAGTGATGCTGAATGATAGAACAGAGATCTGAAGACTGAGATACCTTGTTGGAGCAGTGGTATAACTGAGCATATAAATGTAGCCCATTCATTTCTAATTTGGACCATGAAGAGTCTACCCTTTTCTTACTCTCTGGCTTGGAATGACAAACATGTGAGCCTGCCCTGCTTTATTTTTCACTAGGACATTGCTTGTTTGCAGGGCCACCTGAAAAACAATGTGTATTTGAGTAGCTCCTCACAGCAAGTGCTGTTTGGGGGCATACATGCTCTGCTGCTATTTAAAGCATCAATACCAAGTTAGTGCCTGAAATGCTACCTCTGACCTGGTTGGCAAAACTGATTCAGTTCACTATAGACAGATTAACATCTCCTTGCTCTGCACTGATTTAGTATCAAGGTCTCTGAGGCAAGAGTTGAGTCAGGGCAAGGTCTTACCTCAAATATTTTGATTCTACTAAATTTAAATGAATTTTTCATTATGTTCTGCTATTGAGAATGAAGGGGACTCAAATGTTTGTGTAATCTCTGTTTGATTTTCAAAGTTACTATTCTTTTCCCCTCTACTGCTGGGAGTGAAGTATTTATTTCTGTTGCTTAGAAAGCCCAGCCAAAACTCATCCATATTTCTGACACTGGATGCAGTCCATGAGCAAAACATGATTCAGTTCTGCATGACACAGAGGGTTTTTCTTTATTTAAAGGATATAGTTTATAGAGTTACATATGCTAGTGCTTTAAAAGCCCTTCCACTGAGCTCTTTCTTCATACTACTCAAATGAGAACACAGTGTTTTCTGTATTGTTTGGAACAGCCTGGGAAACAATGCCTCCCAGTGTGAACAGATCTCCTTCAGTGCACTGGCAAACTCATCTCAGAGGAATGTGGTTATCGACTAACCCATGATTTCTGATAGCAGAAAGAGTGGAAAAGTACTCAGCTCCTTGCAGTCCAATAGCACAGCAGTTTATCGATGCGCATGAGAAAGTCGCTTCTATTTAAAATGGCCATAAATCCTATTGGCTCAAACACAGCATCCTGGCTGCCCAGGGGTGGGGAAACAGCTGTGGACCAAGGTCTCTGGGGGTGTAAGCTGATGTGGCTCTGCTGATTCCAGCAAGGCACTTTCATCTACACAACTTGAATATTTCATCTTAATATATATTGCAACATTACTACTTGCAAAAAGAATACTTTGAATTAATGCTCGTGCTTGTGGAAAAACATTCAGATGGAAAATATAATCGTCCATTGTTAGCATGAGTGTCTGGATTCAATGACTGAAAGCTGGCACTGATTTGTGACATATAAAATAAGGAACACACAGAACAAATACACTTACATAGAGACTATTTTTTTTTTCACCTCAAGAGAGACTAGAAAGAGAACAGGTTTTGAGCAATTTCTCCAGTGTGTGCAAGGGAGCTGAAAGACTTTAGTTCTTGGAATGCTGTAAAGGTCACTGACATCTGTCTTTGCCTCAAACTGGATACTGCCCAGATTTTGGGAGGGAGCCCTTCTACTTCTACCCCATGCTCTGGAAAAAGGTGTGCCAGGAAATGTCTGAGCATGGATGAGGCACAGGTGGGCAGAGGGGAGCTCACTCTTGTGTCTAGGTCACTGCTTCATCGTGGTGGGCCAAGGCTTCCTTCCTTCATCACCTGCTATGGGTTGAGCTCCCCAGGGTTTGCCAGACTTCAGGGGCTAGGTGCAAGTGGCAGTGCAGCAGAAACTGCTGCTGCAGTGCTGGTAGAGCAGAGTCTGGTCATGCTTTCACGTTTCCTAGAGTGTTTCAGAGTGGTGCCTTGTAAGAATACGTGAAGGAGAGCAAAGTCCTGCAAAACTGAAGGAAAGCACTTCCAGATATGACCTCTTCTAGAACGGTTGGCCAGGCTAGGGCTGGCAGCTTGCTGCATTGCACAGTTTGAGCTAGACAAATGAGGGTGTAACAATCACCAACAAGGAACAGCGAGATATCCTTAAAGCCAAGGAGAAAAAGCAGAGGATGTGTTTGCATTCCGTGCACCAGTGGATCCCTCTTCAATCACGTGCTGAACAGATGAGTTACTCTTGCTGATGCTGATACTTCTCTCCAAGAGCAACCAGAACTCCCCAAGAACTTAACATCTGCTCTGTGGAGCTGTGTGTCTGTTCAGGAAGAGTCATCTGCAGCACTGCCTTGGTGATTTCACTTAGCACTCTAGTTTTTTTACAGAAATGATTTTCTGAAGAAATGTTTACCTAGCAGGAAAACAATAAAAGAAAACTCAGTATCAACACAACAGCTGTGTAGTTTGTCAGAAAGATTTCCCGGGTCTGGCACCTCCCTGTGCCCTCTCCTTCTGCCGCTGCAATCTCTGCTAGCTTCGATGTTATCACTTTAACTCGTGCTGAGTAGAAGTAGGGAGGGAAAATGTTGAGCTCCCTTGTACCACCAGAAATGTGGATTTCCCAGCTCCCAGGCTGCAGCCTGCATTTCGGAAGTTTTTGTTTTGAAACAAAAGGGTTTGCATTCCTTTTTCAGAGCAAGATACATAGGAAATGTAGTTACTGCAAGCAGCCACACCATGGCACTAACAGTGTAGAGTGGTTCTCAGCCAAAACCTAGATGGAGCTCAGGTCAAAACTTGCTACACTAGCACATTTTACTACAGCAAAGAATGTTAATTTCATACAATTAAATATTATGTTGCAAAGAAACTACACGTCCCAAACCATTGCAGTATGTATCTAAGACATCGAGAGAACCGTTTGTTTTAGCAGTGTGTTTCTAACTATGCCAAACTCACCTTTTGCCATAGTCCGGCAAAAATCATTCGCAGTCCCTAGCAGTATGTGGCCATGGCTGCCCCTGACGTCCAGTGTGTGGTGCAAGGAGGAGCAGGGCCAGCTGACTCTGCAGATTCAGGGAAGTCAGACATGATTACCACGAAGTTGCTTTGTAATGGGACTCCCAAGAAAGTGCTTTGCAGAGAAATCAGGAGCTGTGCTGCCTCTTGCCACTCAGTTTGTGTTCTAGCCTGGGGCAAGGGCTTTTGGAGGCTGAGGACCCTGCAGTGACGGGGCCTTTGTGGAATGATATTACGAACAAGTGCAGATTCAATGGGGAATTTGCTCTCCCTCTAGGTCTGACTGGTGCAATATATCCTGTTTTGACGGGTGATGTGGTTTAAGTCCTTCACAATCCTCCCTCTTCTTCAGCTTGCACAAGGCTGTGTATTCCTGGCCCAAGGTCCCCTAAAAGCTTATTCAAATCTTAGTGCCTTGCTCTTAGAGCAAAAGATATTTTGCTCAGGCTCCATTTGTTGAAATCACAGATTAGAAAGCTCAACAGTGAAGTGGGCATGGCGAAAGACCCACTTCAGCAGGAAGGAGTAATCTCTGTTGTGTCCTTTCACCTCATCCTTTGCTCTTCCTCAGTACTGCCAACACTCGGGCGCTCTGCCAGCCACATGCATTTTGGGGAATACTTGGGGATGCTGGGTAAATGCTAGTGCAGGTGGAATGGTCCCAGAGCTTCCCAGAAAGGAGCTGCTGGCACAGGGGTGTTCACACACAAGGGTGAATGTAGAGGTACATGACTACAGTTTTCAAATAGAATCAGTGTGTCAGATATTATTTCACTGTCTGATTGGTGTTGAATGAGGGGAAGGCATCTTAATGCATGTCATTGCAGTGTAATATCAATAGTTAAAAGTTAGATTATTTTGTATGTCCTAAAGTCTGGAGAAAACCATCACATGGGTAAATGACAGATTTTCAAGCCAAAGCCTTATATTAACCATGAGCTGTCTCATTTTGCTAACTCTAAGTTAGAGGAAAAAAAAAAACTATGACATGAAAAATACTTCAGCAAATAATAATTAATTAATAATTATTTCACTCTGGAGTTTGATAGGCCTTCATTTTCTTTATTTTTGGCAACTCACATTGCTCTAAAAAACTTCACTTCTTGTCTTATTCCATAAGTGAACAATGTAGAGCTGCATAAAGAATCTGCCTCTTTGCCAGAAACAGCACCTGGAGCATCACTGCAGTGCAGGGACCAGGTCTCGAATGATTTCACACAACATGTAAGAATTAAGTCATGCTCTGGCTCCTGTAATTGACAGGACCTTTTCGTGGGCTTCTGGATGCCCTGGAGGAAGCCAGGCCAGGAGGCATCATGAAGACTGCCACCAAACCTGCCTGGGGAAGTGGCAAGAGGAGCCTTGGGACTAAGCTTCCTTCCAGGCTGCATGACTGGCTGTGACCCTGTCTCCTGAAAACCTTATTCAGTTGCATCAGCCTCATGCAGTCACATCAGCCTCAGTGTTGCAAACCTCAGGATGTGTTTGTTGCCACAGTCTGTGTGATTTTCACAAGCTATTCAAATCACAGTAGTAGCATCCATTGTTGGTGGGAGAGGTGATGGGAAAGAGGGGGAGAAAGGGTGTGTTAAAAAAAAGCTTGGAAATTTATTTTTTTTTTCTGTTGCCAGAATTTTTTTTCCTGTGGTCAAAACTATGGAATATTTTTTTCTTTGATTTTTTGAAGGACAAACTGCTGTTGAAGGGAAACAAACAACCAACCAACCATGAAAGCTATAAGACCAGTATCCTGGTTTCTGTGAAAAAGGAAAAAAAAAATTGCTAAAATCAATGTTTCCAAAAGCCATTACCAGACTAATGCTTCAGTATGAAGCATTATGAGCTCTCTGTATCCTCCCCTTGCCACCCCAGAGAGAGAGCCCAGGGAAGCACAGGCTCAAGGACCTCTGGAACCTGAATCTTGATCACAGCTCTCTAAGGCACTATTTCCTGCTGTCTCTTTGCCTACAGACGTCTACCTGGCCAGCTCCTAGACACTGCCTCTCTGTTTAGAAAGAATTGAATTTCTTTTTTTCTTTTTTTTTCCTTTTTTTTTTTTCTTTTAATGGGTTGATTTGAATCAGGTCCTCACTGCTAACAGTCAGTGCATTCAGTATTTCTTTGGGTGGTACTTTGAATTTCAGCTGTGCTCTTCCAGGAAGGGCCCTTCCATAGCTGTGTGTCTGTGCATGTCTGGGAATGAGTGTGAAACCCTCCAGGGACCACAGAGCTGTACTCCAGCCCAGTGAAATACTTTTTTATCCATTGTAAACTGAGTGTATGGGAAAGCCAATGGTATTCTCTTTATCTCTCCCCTAAAACAAACCAGGGAGGCTCAGACACCCCTACAGACAATTTTGAATTCAATCTTACCTTACAATTTGCTAAGGCATCAAGACTCCTGCTTTTCAAAGGTGCATGTCTGTTGACTACTCCACAGAGTGCAGATATACATTTTCTTCTCCACATTGAACAATTTATAGGTTCCACAGTAGGATTAATGTAAACTTCCCTTCTGGTGAGTTTTCTGGACAAAAAGATTATATATGAGCTAATACCATGAGGAAAATTCCTCCATCTGTATTCCCAGAAAACGACTCGAAACTCTAGGCAATGAAAGTGAGGCTTTTTAGAGTTAAAGTGGGAAAAAAAATAACAATTACTCAAGCTGCCAAGATGAGAGAGTAGTAATGTTTACCCTATTGTTTCTTTAGTGGCCCTTGTACCCAAGTCCGTTCTGGATGTATCCCACTTCTGACAACAAGCTTAATTAGATGTAGCAACCTCTTGGGCTTTTTTTTTTTTCTCTTAAGGACTCCTTGACTAATATTTATATTACTTAAAGTTGTTATCTAATCTCATCTTCTGCAAGTCCATGCATGTTCTAGTGGATCAAGTTCTTTTCTGTAAGCAAGGTCTGTTAGATGACAGATGCTTGGAGAGCTGGTTATAACTCAATATAACACAGTATTCTGTGTAGTGTCCCTACTTGCAGCATTTGGGCATTGGGAACACCAATTAAAACCTGTTCTGATGTGACCATGTCTTTTTCCATCCTCTTGGTTTCTATCCAGCTCTTGCACCCAAAGCTCAAAGGGCAGGGTGGTACAAAAGGGACTAATGCACAACTCTGTGGACTGGTCACCTGTACTACAGTAATGAAATTCCCCAGCTGGTCTGGACAGTGGCACTGCTGCCTAGGTGAAAAGGGAGAAAGGCAGTATTTGGTTCAGCCCCTCAGTTCTGCACAATTTCTCTGCCATCACAATGATGCAGACTCACAAAGGCCGGTGAACATCCACCCACTGAGGGCCAACTCCTCACTGCAGTGACACCTGCATGACTCCTAGGGAATGCGAATCCCTTATTAAACAAGAGGGGCAGGAAAGTTTAATATAAGTCTAAATGGCAATTTTCCAAGTTGATTTTTGTACTTCAGGTACATTAGCAGCAATAGATATGAGTTCTTGTATATTATGTAGCTCATTTCAGCCTCTGATTAGGTTATATTTTGTGCACAATCCCTTTCTTGACACCTGACACAGCAGCTGCCAAAGCTGGTTTCTGGACAGGACTGTCTTGGGAACAGTGTGTGCTGTGATTTGGAAAAAGGGCGACCAGTCTGGAGGTGTGTCTCTGCTTGCCCCTTCCATTGCAACTTTGTTGTGGTAACTTTTATGAAAGCCAAGCCAGCTGCTTCCTAGTTTTACACAAAACACATTAATTGGGACCTCTGGCTTTGTTGTAACAACCAACTCTTGTAGGAATTGTGTACTTATGATACTCATTTCCAAAAATTGCAGAAGTTTGTATGTTCTCAAAGATTGATACAGGTATTATTAAGTATTGGTAAGTGAAATCATACAAAAACTTTGTAGTAAGTCCTTCATGGCCCTAGGTCTATTAAAAATAACTGCTGACAGATTTGATTTCCACATGTCAGAATGAAAAAGACTGGCAGGTAATTCACCTGTGTCTGTCACTGACTGTATTGTCTGGTTGCACATTTAGTTAGCCCTTTGCAGAAATTCTCTACAAAAAGTGTTTAGTAAAGCTGCCTTCCTGAATTAGTTTCTCTGTAAGGTTATCTGCTTTTAGAACTAAAAGAGTCCCAAACTACAAATACAGCATCAGGAGGAGGAATTAAAATCTTTGCATCCCCTTGATACGTTTGACTCAATCACATTCTTCTAATGTATTTAACGTATTTATACACCATTCTTAATACTCTTTTAACTGGTACTTACAAACCTGCAAACTCTGTATCTCTTTTAAAATGCATTAGCTTTTCATAATGATTTAAAACATGCTGGAGGAGGGCATTTATATCTCTTGTGAGGTTTTTTCATTTTAGAAGACCAGTTCCTGAGATTGACAAGCCACTGATTTACACAGCAGCAGTAACCACGTGAGTACTATTGATTTTGTCATGAGGGTTACAGTCCAAACCCTCCCAGCCTCTTCTTGGCCCAGCTTAACCTCCCAAGCCTATGAAGTCAAGGGCAGAACTTGTCTGACTGTGGAACACGAATGAACTCCTAATCCCTGTAAGTACCTTTCCCAGATAAGTCCTTAGGTCATGGAGAAATTTGTTGCTCTGCCTGTGTCAGCATAATGAAAGCAGAGTAGCTGTTCCCAGTATATTTGGTTGCTGAGGCAGTTGGTCTGGCTTGCTGGTATTGCTACAGCTCTGTTTAGGATGGAGCATTTACACAGGCATGTATCTTTTTTATAGAGCCACCTGGCAAAGCTTTGCTGCCTTCACCCTTGGCTGTACAGTCTGGGAGCGTGTGTTGGCTGTTTCAGTCCATCAGTAGTGGGATGATGAGTGTGAGTGGCGCCAAGGGACTGAGGCTGAGGGTAAGACTTGCACTTGAACTGGCAGTGGAGGGATGGAACTGCTGGGTGTGTTGTTCAGCAAACATTCCTGGCTAAAGCAAAAAACCTTGGTGCTCACAGACCACAGATACCTAGGGTGTCTAATACAGCAGTCTCAAGTGCTGCTGCTGCCCAGCAGTTGGGTCATACTGGTTTCAGCAGTTGAGGGGTTGATTTCACTGCCTATTGTGTTAGGTTGACCTTCTCAAGAAATGAAATAGGAACTAGACCATTTTGTGGTTTAGAAGCCCAATTTTGTTTCCTAGTATGACAACCCTGCTGCTCTTCAGGAATGTTGCTTTCTTGACTTGTACACTTGCAACAGCAGCCAGAATGTTATAGGCAGCCTCATGCCTCAGGTAACTCAGCTTTACATGACATTAAAGAGTATGCCAAGCCAACGTAAATAGGCACATGACCAGGGGTAGGTGGTAGTCATTCATCTGCTCCTTGAAGTTTTGTCTTGTTTTCACTGTTGTAGATCCTCCTGTACTAGTCTAGTTGCCTCTGTCAATGGCAGAATAGACAGGACCATGTTGAGACAGTTATGGGGGAAAGAATGACCAGTTATAGTGGGAGTTTTGTGTTTGGAACTTGTGCTGTCATGCAATGCCCATGCTTGGACAGGGGAGAGAGGAGCCGCTGTGAGCTGGTGGCTGCTTGGAGTGGCTGCTTGGAGTAGCTCAGCCTCCCTATGTTAAAACACTGTGTCACCTTGTGTATGCCCCGTTGGGGTTTTTCATGGCACAACCATTTTACATAGGACTTAGACACATCTTTGGGAATTATTTGAAATAAAGAGAAGAAAACATCAATTACTGTGTCTGCCCATGTGCTCTGGTCTGTTCTTCTTCCAGAATGGTATTCTATGGGGTGTAAAAATTATTGGAGACTGGTAAATCTCCTGAGCATTGCATAGAGCTGCTGAGTGACAGGAAAGAATGTGAGGAATTGCTGCTGTGTCACCAGTGGAGGGGCAAGCAGCCAGGGAGCTGAGAGAGGTGCCGCTTGCAGGGATGGCTGCCTGTGAGCCAGCTTCATGCTGGGGCTGCTTTAGTGTAGTACTGTGCTGGGGCAGGTGTATTCTACTGCATAGAAAGGCTCACAAGCCCCAGCAGAGCATCATAGTAATGCAGCTCTCATCTTTCTGCACTTGAAGTCTATAATCCTAGACAATGACCACAGCCACAAAGACAA
The DNA here is from genome assembly GCA_013400315.1 of Bombycilla garrulus. Lineage (NCBI taxonomy): Eukaryota > Metazoa > Chordata > Aves > Passeriformes > Bombycillidae > Bombycilla > Bombycilla garrulus. The sequence continues at coordinate 200,391 of VXBU01014522.1, forward strand.
CTAAATCCTACCTGAAATTGCATTTAATTGAAAACTACCACAATATCCACTAGCCTAGAGGTGCTTTAGTTTTTACTAGCAATTTCCTAGAGGTGCTCCCAATTTGGTGGCAGTACTGCACATGCCAGCAATGCCATGCTGGCTAAGTGATGGGCTGCAAGGTGCTTCTCCCAGTCAAGAGAGGACCATGTGGCTCGGCATTAAATCTGGAGACTCAACTCCTCAGCTGTGGGGCCAACATGTTGGCTAGTCATCCTAGGCTGTCCTCCTGTTCCAGGAAGAGAATTGAGTGTTTGTGGAAAGAGCTTTGTCTTATAACAAAATTGCTGATTGCCACTAATATACAGTAACTCCATGCCTAGACACCTTCATGTGGGGAATAAGACAGGGATTTGGGTCTCTTCTCTGTTTAAGAGGATTCTCAAACCAGCTCCTTCCTGCTGGTCCCAAACCACTGGGCTATAAACCATTCTGTGGGGGCAGGATTGAGGGGTAGAAACATCATCCTTCCCTGTGCCCAAGAGCCTTGGTGGATGAGAAGGACTCTGTTTTTACACGGCTTGTGGGAAATTGAAGAGCAGCAGTGGGAGGAGTGGTGTGCTTCTCCTCTACCAGTATATATTTCTCAAAAAAAGAGCTTATGGCTGAAAGGTGTGGCCTCAGGCAGAACTTTCCCACCATTTCCTCAAATGAGCGGTGAGCGGTGCTATACTGGGCTATTTTGTGAGAGGCTGGAGCACAGCTCTGTTCTCCACCTGTGTTTTAATTGAGAGACAAGTGCCTGAGTAGCTGAGTAAAACTCCAGGCTCTGTGGCTCTTTCATGTGCCAGAAGAGGCACCTGAACGAGAAAATCTGTGGTGAGCACAGCATAACACAGCAGTGCATGGCACAGCTGAGCCTCTGAGAGCTGGGACAGGCAGGGACAAATATGCAAAACTGAATTTTGGATGTAGACACAGGAGTGGCTGGCACATCCTCTGGCCATCAAGGCAGTGCCTTGACTGGCAGCTCATGGTGGGCAGCTGAACATGTCCCCAGAAGCACTGGCAGCATCTGCAGGGCCTAGGGCCTTTTGGCACTGCAAGCACTGCTCTGCCTCCACTGCAATAGGAGAAGTGATGTTCCAGTACAAACCGAATATTTTAATCTGCCAAGGACTGACAGGCATGGAGGCCTGCTTCGCTCTCTTTTGAGGAAGAAAGTGGCTGCAGGAGAGGTTTCACAACAATGTTTTCGTGCCTTAAAACAGGCATAGGCTTTTTTAAAAGGCTTCAGGTTTAGACATATTCCCTAGGCCAGCCTTTGGGCTCTGTGCCTCCTGTACCCCAAATGTCTGTACTGCATCCATGAGGCACCTCTCCAATGGGGCTGGGCACCCTGTTGTGTGGTGCAGACCCCTGAGACAGTGCACAGCCCCGTGTGGGTTCTCCTATAGCTGTGGCCCAGAGCCACATGTGAGCTCCACCTTGCAAATCACTAACTAACAAAAAGTTCATCCTGGCTGTAACTGGCACTGAAAAAGGGGTTGAAAGTAGTTAGACCTCCCCCATTTCTCATCCCCATGTGAATTATCTGTGGCTGGTCACACCTAGCCATGCTGCTGGGGGGGCTATGCAGAGGTGCAGTGCGGTTCCAGTGTGGTGCTTACCTTCTTGGCTCAGGGACCAGCCTTCCCAGGCACATCTGAGTGTATTGTCAGAGTGATAATGTGTGGTGCCATTTTACCAAGATAATATTCACCCTTAAGTTTTCCTTATTATGCTTTTCCCTAGTAGGTTGCAGAGGATGGTCTTTGCCTCAAATATGAGCAGTGGTCTGGTAAAGCCAGGGAGCGAGCTCCCTGGATGGAGGTGGCTGCAGTTTACCTCCATCAGCCAGCAGTAGGATTGGGCAGTTAGGAGCCTCCCAGATCTCAGTGTGGCTTTTAGGAGTCAGCCTCTTGCTTCCAAGAACCAAGCCTGTTCCTTCAGCTTGTGCACTGATGTGAAACTCCAACATGGAGACGAAGAAAAGCAACAACAACCCACATGGGTAGTGATATATTTTAATAAACACAATACTGCTTTTCATCTCACCCCTTCCCTCTCCTCTTGTTACTCCAGGATGCTCTTAAAGCCTGCAGTGAGATGCCAGATTGTAGCCTCTGCATTTCAGGGACCTAACTGAAAACAGATGCCGTGTTCCTGCAAGCTGCCTCCATGGATGTGGCACATCTGCCATCACAGGGATTGTTAGCACATGGGGTACCCTGGGGAATACATCTTCCATGCAGGAAGCTGCTGAGCGCATCACCCTACCCTTCAACTCTCCCCAAGAGCCCTGCATTTTTTTAGAGCCACTTAATTAATGTGGAGAGCAAGACTCCAAAAAGAAAATCAAGAGCAGTCTCCAACTTTCCCTTCTTCCTCCCTGTCCCACCATTAGTGTTTAGGGAAAAGAGAACTGAAACAAACTGTAATGTTTAGGAACCTGCCACAATTAGTATTCCTCATGAATTATGACATCCTCACCAGAGAGGGAATTAGTTGTTTTTCTTTCTCCATAGGTACTGCTTTTTCTTGGTGCTGCAGGGCACTTTGCTGTGCAGCAGGGAAAAAGACTTCCACATACCCTGCTTCCACCCATGGCAGAGTTGGCTGCTGCTTCATTACAGGAATTAAAAAGGGAGTTGGGAACATGATAAATGCATTATTTACGTGAATTTGCCCTTTACTTACTTCAACTTTTTCTGCAAACACAGTGCTGGTATGAGAACCCAAGAAGGCCATAGGAACATGCATCATGGTTCCTGCAGGATTTAGAAGGAGGGACTGGAGGAACTGTGGTCCCTGCACGGGCTCACCAACAACAGCTCTGTTGTGCTACAGTGAGGCTGGTCTCCAAGGAAGGCATGGAGACGATTTGTTCCTGTGATGGCAAAAAAAACCTCAGCCAGGGCTGGTTGCTTGTGACAAATAGTGGGACCGTTTCAAGATTTCATGAGCCTAAAGAAAGAGCATGGTTGAAGGGAGAGAGGTGTCCTTTATGTATCTGTTAACTGTTAAATAAATCAAGTCTGAGGCAGATCTGCTATTGTGTACAGGAGAAAAGATGGTTGTTAGGGAGCAAAGAAGCTGAAGTGTCTGCCAAAGTGTCTAGTATGATTCAAAGCCTTTTGACTTTATGTAAAGAAACTACATGGCTCAGCTAAGTAGGCTGGTTAAAGCCAAGCAGTCTCTTACACTTTAAACAAAAACTAGATAAAAGCTTCTCTCTGCCACGTGGCTGGGAATAATGTGCTGCCTCTGGACTCCTTGAACCTGACCTGGCAGGCACTAATTTATCTGCCATGACTGGGCAGCACTGAAGGGCCCTTCCTTACTTCAGGAAGGTTGTAAATATGCCCACAGTGACAAATGCAGCTCTTGCTTACACTACGGTAGGAAAAAACAACTTGCATAAGGAGTATCTGACTCTAAGTTGTGTAGTGCCAATCAAATCTTAAAAATCAGTAAAAATATACCACGGAAAAAACCCCAAACTCCATTGTGTATAGTGTCTTGGTGTTTTTTAAGTGGTGATTGCTATAGTGATATAGGCTATATCTGTCCACTTTAGTGTATTTTAACAATAGAAGAAATATTTTCATGTCTGGAATTCAGACACTGAAGTGAGTGTCCAGGGCCTGGCACCCTGGGAAGGAGGGCCAGCTGGGGCATGGGAAGGCCTATCATATGGCTCTGTAAGAAATCTTTTGAATGCTCTCTTCCACCAAAATACTAAAAATGAAAAGCCTGCTCTTTCTAAAATAAGCACTTTAATTCATAAATGAGAAATTGTGTGTGGAAGGGGCTGAGAGTATAATTTTCTCCTACGAATAGTGTGTCAAGTAAATCAGACGTTCAAAATGTGTCCATGTCAGACAGTGAGTCTTGACTGAAGCGGTGACTGGATGGAGGATGCTTCCTCCTGAAACAGCTACTGGCATTAAAGCTGCCCTTTGCATTTTTGTCAGACAATACAGACAATATGCTGAATAGAACTGTTAATGGGCTGCAAAATATATGTGTTCTTCTTTCATGACTCCGTTTCTATGTAAATAACTTGATTTTTTCTGATTGGTTGGATTTTTTGTTTGTTTGTTTGTTCGCTTTCAGGATGTTTTCAAAAGTGTGCTCAGTTTTTCTGTTGGAGGGTGATATATCCACCAGGATGGGAAAACTCACTAGCACTTGCCAAAAATTTCATTTTAATCACTCACTGGTTTAATACAGTGACAGAGTTTTATTTTAAAATATGCCTGTTTTTGTTTAGGTAAGAATAGAAAACTTGGTGGTAGAAAAGTAGTGCTCATTACTGTTACTGTTAGTTAAGTCAAAACTTTTGAGTATGAGTGGGTGAAAATAAGAAAAAGTCACATTCTAGCATGTCTTCATCACATGATGGAGATTTTTTTTAGAGTCATGCTTGGAAATTGTGTTTTCTTGTTTTGATTACACTGATATATTTTAAAATGATGAGGTTTTTACCTTCATTATTGGCTGCATCTCAGAAGTCAATTCCACGAGTGTGAGTAAAATGTGTGTGTGTACTCTAGATACAGGTTCTTGGGGTGAAGACACTTTTGCCGTAGACATTCCTCCATCTTTCCGACTACCCAAATCTATCTACCTGAAAGTAGAGGACCTGGTATAGGAGGTGCAGAGGGGCAGCATCCTACAGACCTGCCTGCTGATGTGGTGGGGGCCCTGATCCTGCCTGTGTGAGGGGCATGAGTCCTGCGGGGAGCCTGGCACTGGGACTGAGAGACCCCCTTGCTCTCCTTGCCTTGTTTTCCTTTGGGGTGTAGAACTTGGTACACATGGAATGCAGAGATGCAGGCACACAAAGTATGACAGAGGTTTCCTTACTGTTCTGAGGAAAGAGGATGCCTGTGAGTTAGAATCAGCAGGGTTTTATAATTGTAGTTTCGGTCTCTGTAGATTTATAAACTGAAGCTTTTGTTTTGGAAGTTTTATATGTTCTGAAGCCTTTGTCCAAAGCAATTATATGATTTATTAAAGTTTTTTTATATGAAGGGAATCTCATACAGCAAGGATAAAACAGGAGAGGTTCATAATCAGAAGTCATTAATAAACTCCAAGGGAAGAGACTGTCAGGAAAAGGAAATTCTCTGGCACAGCAAGATGGCAGGTAGTTAATAATTGCTGCAATTATAAAAACTAGAGTATGTCCTGACTGTTCATCATTGGCTTGCCAGGCTTCATTATTCCCAGGTTCCTTCTGGTAAAAAAGCAAAACCAACAAGCAAATCTCATAATGATTTTAGGTGTGACTTCAGCTCTTCATGAAATTTAGAAGGTGATGTTTGATATTGAGTCAGAACTGGTCTGGATTTTAATTTAGGGAGAGAAGTCCTTCCGAAGGCTTTGACACAGCCACACAGGGCTGTCACCAGAACCTGGCAAGACCTCTGATTTAAAGGAATTGTGGCAAAAGTATGTAGTGATAACAAAAAATAGAACTTTGTGCTGTGTTAAATATGGGAAGCTGAAGTTGTTGTGAGAAAAATTAGTGTTACTTAGATAGTGATCTCTGATAGCCATTAAAACTGTGTGTGGACAATGACTTGTGGACAATGACTTGTTTATTTTCATGAATGAAAAACAGACAAACATCATTTGAATGCAGTGATCCAATGGTATGGATGAGAGCTGGTCAATCAGCTGGCTTTTGCAGAGCCCAGTGAAAAAATGTCTGAAGACTTCCTACCTAGGATGGAAGATGTCTCAAAGTAACGACAGTGTCTCTTGACGAGGGAAAGGTCAACTGTACTATGACAGCCTCAGTGACACGGACTTGGAATCTGCTCTTAGGAGAGTATGTGCTCATAAGAGGAATGTGCAGCTCTAGCAAATGAAATGTTTTGGGATGGATACCTTAGAATAATTTATTCAACTGACTGAGAATATCCCGTGAGTCCTGAATTATGTGCCTTTTATTCTGCTGTGTATAACTACTGGAGCATTGACAAAGAGGCCATTTTCGGTGAGGGTCATGTTTGAGCCAAGACTGTGTAACTGTGTGATGTTGTTGTGCTCTGTGCTGTTTTCAGGTAATTGAGCCCAGGTTACACAGGGTAGAAATTATTTCCTTGAGTATTGTTTAATGAATTATCTTTGTAAAAAGCCTTGATGATTAAAGATGGCTAAAGAAATGTAGCATGTCTAGTGGACAATTCAGGGCTCAAAAATTATTTTAGGCTATGATACCAGCATAAAATTTTAGTTCATGGCACACAAAGCAGTATTGTTCACTAACAGGTGCTGGAAAGGAAGAAGAGGATGCAGAAACCACAGGTGAAGGGTGAACTTCAGAGAAGGATGCAAAGCCTTGAGCAGAACTTGTTGTCTTTCTCAGAATTGCCTCTGAAAATGTGCAAATGTGAAGGAAGCCAGTGGTTCTCCAGGCTCTCAGGTAGGAGTTTCAAGAGTAATGTTATTTTGTAAATGATTATAAAGCTGTTGATAAACCCAGAGCTTTTGGCTGTGAGGAGCTCTCTTGACCTAAGCTTGGCAAGGTGAAACACTACACAGGGCCATTGGAATGTATCTGATCATTGCTGAAGGGGATTCCATAATTAGACCAATGTGGTGTCATAAATATGACAAAGAAGATGAAGACTACAAGACTTTCACCAAAACAGAGAGCAGACTCAGTGAGGGTGTCAAATACTCTCCCTGACTCTCCCACTGAGCAACTGAAGGCCTAGGAAATAAGTGTGCCCTCAATTCAAAACTGTACGTAACCAACACTACTGAATGTGCTTCTGGCTTCCTCAAATTCATCATGGTGCTTCTCGAAGTGTTATTAACTTGTGAAGATGTGAAAGGGGAGAGTTTTCTTCAGAGAAAAAGGATTTCTGCCAGCTCCTCTGTGCTTTAAGTATTCAAAATCATAACCACCCTGTTGGTGTAGCAGCAAGAGGTGCAATGATGGCATTTGGCACATGGAGAACTTCCATATACCATTTAAGAAGGCACGGAATTTGTGTGGCATTTGTCTCTGACAGGCAGACATGCTGGTTTCCTAAATTATCCATTTGACCCGAGCAAGTAGTATTAGGGTTTCTGTCGTGGTGGTTTGAAATGGGGAGATTAAATGTAGCACATTCTTGGTTGTTCCCGGAGAGAGGGATGAGACATTTGAGAGCTTGTGTGGATGCTGAGCCCTTTCCGGGAGTGGAGAAACTAAACTGAACAGTGCAAGAGAGATGGCATGGGGATTGGGTAAAAAAAAAAAAAAGGAGGTATGTCTTTAAGATGATGAGAAACAAAAGTCACCTTTGGATGGTCTCCCAGATGCCTAGCTAGTGACAACATGAATAAGCAACACGAAAAATATTAAAATATATGTCTTCTTCCCTCTATATGGTTATGCAGCAGGTTGTGACCAGCTTGTGAACTGTGAGGTGACAACTTCCAGCAAAGAGCAGCAGCAAAGTGCTGCAGAGGCAGACAGATGCATAGGCCAATCATGTCTTGGTGTTGTTTTGCAGAGACCCTGTGAACCAGGAGCTGAGAACTCAATTTCTATTTCCTTCCATTCTTAACAGAAGCTTTAACAGTGCACCAGAAGTTGATCATATTTGCCATTAATTTTTTGACATTAAGTAGGAGTTTTTATTCTTTTTCTAGTAAAAAACTCCACAGAAATTCCCTCCCCCATCACCTTTAGAATTGCAGGCAGACCTGTGTTTTGATGATGGTTATATCCAGAAGGTTTATGCTGCTTTAATAAATGGTTTAAAATCCTGCTTAAAATGCTTTCTTCTCCTTACTCTGTAATTTTTCAAAATAGTTTAAAAGGCCTTAGGGGTTTCATTGCCCATCTTGTCATTTTAGGCTTAAGGCCCAGGTATTTTTTGATAGCTTGCCTGTCTCACTGCAGACATACTTTGAAACAGTTTTGTTTGGAGAGGTGCTGCATAACTACACCCTGTAGTCTCCCAATGTGCATTTGCAGCTGACCCCACCTACTGCTTCTTATTGCTGGTTTGGGGAAAATATAGACAGTCTATTGCTGTAAAGTTCTTTTTTACCTGCCCCTGAATTTTTATTTCTGTTTGTTGCAGAGGGCTTAAGCCCTTTCAAGCCCAAACCCTGTTGAGGCTGCAATAAATCTTGAAGAAGTACTTCAGTTTGGTCATGCCTGGTAGCTGTGCTGTCATGTGAAAATGTGAGAATGGAAGTCCTGCTCACACTGCAAAAACTGATTTAAAGAACATTTTTCTGGTAAAAAAGAGCATTTTACAGCAGCTGGAGAATAGAAGATACTTGGAAGTAGAAAAGTTAGAGTCTCTTAAAACTACACTTATTTAGCTTACCATCTTAAACAGCCGTGTCACAAAAAGGAAAAAAAATATCTGTTAAATGAGAAAATATATGCAGGGGTTTGAAAAACCTCCAATCAAATTTTATATTCAATGTGAAGAGCCCTTAAAAAGAAGTGAGGCTAGTGAGGCACAGTGTTGGGCTTGTATGTACCTGGGATCATTTCCAAGCCAGACCCATCTACTTCTGGATGTTTTTTTCTGCAGAGACATTTGGTTCAAACCATACACTGAGCAGTCCCAGCATGGGCTGCCTCTGCACCCATTTGTTGTTAGCTAATGAGCCACTGTCCTCTCCTTCTCCAGATCCTCACTGCTGCTGCTCTCCTGCAGCCAGACCAGCTTTCTTTGGTCCAGGGAGTCCCTGGACAGCTGTTGCTGACCTTACAACAGTGCTGGACCTGGGACTTGTCTCCAGCTGCAGATTGTCTGGAGATCAGCACCAGGAGGCCCTGCTTTCTGCCTCCACTCATACTTTACTAAAGCACTCCTCTTTACTAAAGAAAGAGGTTTGTGGCAGAGACTGTAAAGGTAGGATTTTGGATGTACATGGCCTGTACCATGTTACATTGCATTTCATTGCTTAGCACAAGGTAAAGGAGGCGTGCAATCTGCTCAGATGTTTATAGATGTCAGACCAGGCATACTCTGCTCTTCCATGCTAAGTTGAACTTGTGTCTTTAACTCTCAAAACTGCCCCAAACTCTGCTGTAAGTCATATATATTTGTGGACCCCCTGAATAGGTACCGCTAGGACTGAGCCTGACTCTGGATGAAAGTGGCTACCATGGGCATCAGAAAAGCGGCAATCTTTGACTTATTGATCTGTTAGAAAAAAAATTGCAAAATTATTTGAGAAGAGTGAAAAAAACACCATGGCTGGCAGCTGAATTCACGGTACAATGGCACATAGCTTTACTTCCCATGTGTGAGTTCCCCTAGCAATAGTAGTAGTAGTAATAATAATAACAATAAACAACAAAAACAACAATGACAACAAAATGCTTATTTTGTAATCTTGAATGTTTGAGAAGGCATTAAACACCTAAACCTGATCTCTTTCAAGTTGCTCTCTGGTTCTTTGTTTTTGGAGCTATGACACGCAACATCAGCAAGAGCCTGTTATGCTCCAGACCAATGGTGTTTCCAGACAGTGCAGCTCAGTCAGAAAAGTGGTCCACTGCAAGAAGTTTGTGCCTAACAGGTTGGATTACTTATTTGCATCCAGCACCACAGTTGAAGTTTATTCTTCACAATATACTTCCACAAAAATAAATTAAAAAATACTTGAGACTTTTGTACTATCTTTAACATATACCATATGCTGATGTTCCTGTCTGAAAGCTTTATTATAAATCAGCTGGGACAGGAATTTTCACAGCCTTTTCCATTAACATGAGTACTGGGACAAGCAGTGAATGAATAACACCCAAAATTTCAAGCTGATGGTTTTGATTACAAAAGCTCATCCCGTAACTCCGTATTTCTGAGTATCTCAAAATCTTCTGCTTGTTCCGTCTGAATATGCATGGAATGGAGATTGCAATTGTGCTGCAACGTTGTAAGACTGTTCAATTTGTGAGTCTTTGAAATCTTGTACATCTCTATCTTCTGCAACAAAAAAGGAAATCAGAACATAAAATTTACTTTTTCTCCATCAAAATAGCCTATAACAGCTAGTACTCTTTTAAACAAGAGATGGAATATGATGGCAAATGGTAGAGCTGTCTAAAATTGCCTGTATTTGCTCTTCTATTATGTGCTTGTGGTAATTAAAATTAGGTAGAGGTTGAATACCAGCAGGTGTCTTAATTTTAAATATTTTTAAAAAATAAGACAAAAATGAATACTTAAAAATATGTACACATATGCTGCTAGGAAGAATTTGAAGCACTTGATAGAGCTTTTTGTTACATTTTAGAAGTTGTGAAACATTTTTGGCTGTTAATTATCCCCATTTAATATATGTGAATAACAGCAGAGAATAAAGAAGTGAAAGTGTTTTGATACAACAAAATGTCCTTTATATGTTAATGTGAATTCCAGAAACTTTTTGCAGTTCTAATGTAGTGCTTGCTGAGCAACTGCTGTTGCTGAAATGAGCTGCAATAACAAGAGCTTAATAGTTAGCTTTGGTACGGGGAGACTCACAGGAGCCAGGAGCTTCCATAGAACACAAGTCTCAAAGGGGCAACTTTTCAGACTTTTTCCTAAATATAGCTCTTTCTGGCAATCCCAGAAGTTAAATAAGCACTGAATGTTGTCATTAGAGTCTCTGGAATGAGATTGCAGGTATGTGAGAGACTCCACCTTGAGCTCCCGTGGAGGTCAAGGCCAGAGAGCAGAGGTGAGGGGTAGGTGAGATGGAGGTTGCACCCACATGAAATTGAGTATTGCCGAGTTTGGATAACTCAGTGACAGTCTATCTTGATATAATCCTAAGAGATGGTGCCAGAGAAGTGAAAGAAAGTATGAGTTATGTCAATAAGGGATTTATCTAGATTGCTTTCAGGCTCTTGATTTTGGCTGTGCACAACAAGGATGTACAGCCCCTCCTGTCTCATGCTGTGATTTAGAGTTGTATTCTTGACTCATGGTGGCTTTGAGGATTTTGACATAGGTAAGTTTTCCAGACACTTAATTTTTAAATTTTCCCTTGTTGGAACCCAGGGGGTTCCTGTGGCATCTCAGAATGACCCAAACCCTGGTCAGGAGGCTTTTCAGCCTTGCCAGAGGTGTCGGAGAACCTGGATTGATACTGAGAATGCCTGTGGCTTTGATTTTAATCCATGAGATAAATTACTAATTTATAAGAAGAATTGCAAGTCACCAGAGTTTAAAGAGTAGAATAGTAATAATTATAGATGAAAAGGGAAAGATTTGGACCCATGTCCAGGGGGGTTTGAGATTCTGGACAGGGGGGTCTGGGAGTCAAGATGGAGAATTCTTACACGTGGCATGTTATCTCTTCTTCTTCGTCTTCCTAACTTCCATCTTCTTGGTGATGTTGGCACTTTTGGATTGGTTTGTCAGAGAGCTGGACAATGTAATGTAAGGGTCACGGATTGGAAATTAATGGTAAACATTGGATACGTAGTTGATAGTATAAAAGAATAGAGCTGACCCGGGGTGGGGGCAGAGCGGAGAGCAGATGGAGAGAGTAGACAGTGTGCATCGATCTCCCTTGCAGGACACAGTGTGCAGGACAGAGAGTGTGCAGGGCACAGTGTGTCTCAGAAAGTTTTGCTTTGTCGACCTCGGCAGGGCAGAGAAATCTACTTTTGATAAGGAACTAATAAACTGCCTTGAGAACACAAACTAAGGACTCCAGAGTGCTTCTTCAGCTCAGACAGCTGATGAGAAAAGGACTTTTTGTACACCGCGGGAGAACCTGGGACAGGGAAGTCTCCGGCATCCCTCTGTGTCTGTTTGAAAAAAATAAATCTTAAATAAGTCTTAAAACCCATTTGGATATTAAAACAGCTGGATTTTTATTTTCTCTCATCAAATAGCTTGTGCCCTACAAATAAAGCTTCAGCTTATCATGGGATGCCTATGGACTGGGGATAAGCTTGGCAACAGTATGGATGAAAAGAACAGGGAAGAATGTCTCATAATTTTATTAATGATTTGCTTTGATGTTTCAGAAAGAAACCAGATTTACTACACAGAAGAATTTAAAAAAGAAGCCAAAGGCTCAGGGGTAACTAGTGAAGTCATCCTCTTTTCTTCCTTCCATCAAACACCCTCTACTAAACTGGCTAGGATTCTTCCTAAGATGGTGGTTTGCAACCCTTCTCTGAATTGGACCTGTTTCCCCTCTGTGAGCTTGTTCTGCCTGCTGGGAATAGGAAATTGGGTGGAATGTCTCCTGCAGCTTTGGGGTAACAGCATGTTGTCTAGTGGGATGAAAAATACAATAACTTAAAAAAGGTTAATATTTGTCATCGATTAAAAAAATATTTTCTTCCATTCTTCTCACTGAACCTCAACTCTCACCCATCACTGAGAAGAACAGCCTGTTTGCATGCTCCTGCTGCCCTTCCGTTCCCTACTGCAGGATTTAGCAGCTGAAGATGTTTGCCAGTAGCAATATTTGGTGCAAAGGCTGCTATACTGTGTTTAATGGTGATGAACAGGAATTGACTCTGCCCTAATGTATTTGTCCAAAGAAGAAAAATGAAGAGAAGTGACATAAGGGACCTTGTATTTCCAAAATCAGCTCTGAGACACTGTGTACCCACCAAAGTACTATGAATACTCCCAGAAACTTAGCATGGGTTTCCATGTTGGAATGTGACAGGTGCCAGTCCTCTCCCATTAGCAGCACTGCCAATGTAGCTGCACCCTGGTACAGTGGCTGCTCCCTCTTACATGCAAGCATGCTTGTCCTTTTCCATTGGCACCGGGTCTGGGCCATGCTTTTCATGGACAAACTTTTTATTCTGCTTTCCCAGAGGTGGTGGTGGTGCTGCCTTGGTATCATTTCCATGGTGATTTCATTTTCGTGATACCTCCTTCTCAGGTACCTTGCCAAGGCTTTGCTTGGAGCTGGCTTCAGGCCAACCTTGATGGCACCCATCCCTTGCAGAATTAAGTTGCCGACATTGGAAAGGGAGAGCTACTGGGAAAGGTATAGCAGCTTGGTGATTTCATGAGGGGGATCTTGGAAAGGCACAGATCTTCCTTGCATGGGTGTCTGTGAGAAGTGCAGTAGGGGGAAGCACAACTGTCTCTTGTGGAAGAGTCCTGGCTCCTTGAGAGAGCTGTTAACTCACCTGCCTGACTCACCTTCTCTTGGCATCAGCAGCTACACCGGCTGCCCTGAGAGAAGCCAAGGACAAAGGGGCCCTGGTCCATTCTGCTGTCCTCAAGAAGTCTGCTGCCTGTTCTGCCTATACCAGGAACCAGCCCTGCATTGGATACACTTTGTCCGTGTGCTGGCATTCAGTGCAGCCCCTTCCAGGCAGCTACCCGTAAGAATGTCCTTGGATCCAGCTCCTCATTCATGAAGAGTGATACCCATCACAGACCAACAGCTGTGGCCAGGTAGGAAGCCCCTCCTGGGAGAAGGTATGGACAGTTATGGGTTTTTGCTTACCATTAAAGAGTTTCTTCATAATGAAGAATTATGTAAGTGGATGAGATTTTGTTCTTTTGGAGGCCAGGTCAGAACTTCATGCATCTGTCAGCCTGAGGAGACTAAAAGAACTTTTGCAACTCCCTCTCTCCTGCGTCTTCTGCAGGCTTGATCTTTACCCTTTGATCTCCGGATCTACAGCCCTGGAAAAACAACAGTTTCATTGGGTTGGGGCAGAGCCCTCACATCTTGCAGGCTGTAAATCTGACTATTGTGTTTGAGCATTGCCTGTGATGCTTCTTATCGAGATTATTGTTCCACCCTTTCCTGTTTGGTTTCTTTCACAATTCTTTTTGAATGGGCTCCCTGGTAAAGAGCCCATCATAAACAAACACATAGAACTTTGCACAATGCAAAATAACATTGATTTCCCAGTTTTCCTCCCCAGCGGTATAAAACATGCACCCCAAATATAAAATGAAAGAACCCCAAAAGGATGGAAATCATCCAAGAAAGTCATACCCTCGAATGGCAAACCACCACTGGCCAGCTGAGACCCACGCCCATCCAATTTCCAGCTTTCCCAGAGTTTTCACAAGTGGGAGAAGGCAGTGGTGTCTGCCCCCCCATCCCATTCCTAGCAGCACACCCGCTTCAGCCCTCAGTAAGGTCTCATGTTGATTCAGTGTCCTCTAGTGGCAAACCTGCGATACACACACGAGAGCAGTGGGGCGTCAGGACCCTCTGCCTGGCTTCGGGAGAATCAGGAGGATACGGCCTTGAAGTAAATATCTCGGGGAAAAGAGGTCTATTGCACACGTCATCCCAGCCACGGGTGCAATGTGTGGCAACGTGTCAGCCAAGTGTAGTCACGGTGCTACTGCCATCTGCTCCTGTCCTTGGAGTTAGACACTCCAAAAAAGGCTTCTGGAGGGTGCTGTCAGTAAAATACTTCAAGATATTCTTGTAGGTGAACAAACTGTCCAAAAATTTTCATGGTTCTTCATTATGTATGACTAGGATACTTTCTTAAGGTAGAGTTTACAGCTTCACTTAGGTGAAAGATACAGAGGCTAAGCTGTAACAGTGAGATGGAGCCCCCAGCTTCCCTGCCACTGGCTGGGAGCCAGTTCTGTGGTGCAGCAGCAGCAGCAGTGCTCAGGGTGCTATCAAAATAGCCCCAAAATTTCTCGTCTGTATCTCTGGAAATAGCACACTCATTCTTCATATTTTTAGCATGTTGGCATAAATTCTTCTTGTCACATTCACTAGCCTTTAAGTACTTAAAGCATCATAACAAAACTGCTTTTAAAGTGCTTTCATTGATCCCAAAAATTTTATTGCAATTTCTTGCTCTTTGTTTTTCCCCAACCTCTATTCCCATCCTAAGAAATTCTTCTGATCTCTGTTGTTGGAAGCTATTTCCCGATCTATGATTTAGTGTTTTCAAATCCATCTGATTCTGGGTATGTTTTCTGTCTGGAGACGGACTCTGGCTAAGTTCATTTCTAGTGGTGACATTAAGGCATGACTTGTTATTTTGGCATGCAGCACAAGTCAATAGAGAAATCAGATCAAATGGATCTCTGCATTAGACGAGCTTCCTGGAAAAGATGATGCACTTTTAGTTGTTATCACCACAAGCTCACAATTAAAAATATGTCATGACACTACCACTGAGGAATAATGAATCAGCTTCTCAGATAATGGAGTGTTTATCCATGCCAGAACACAACATTTTTAGTGGCTAAAATGCCCCAGAATATCTTGCTGTGCTGTAAAATCACGTATCAAACCTTCCCACAAATGTGAAATTGAGCACTGTCTAGTGTTTTCCTTAAACAGATGCAGAAAAGATTTTTTCTTCTCTCCCCTCCCTCCTCCTTCCCCTCCCACAAACCCCCGNTTTTCTTCTGTCCCTGAAGAGCAAAGAAGACTCTATAAAGTATCTGAGGCTTTTCAGATGGCACTGGTTCGCTGGTTTTATGCATTGTATTAGGACAAATCAGGACTGCAAAATGAACTTATTTCTACTTCTGTTTGCACAATGCTTTGCATCAGAGAAGCTTGTTTGAACATGTCCAATATACTTTTTTCTTTAATAATCCGCACTGTTTACATAAAATGCAGAGGCAGTTCCTGGAGGCCTTACAGGAGCCCAGACCTTGTCCCAACCTCACTAAGCACTGAGAACCTACTAAGTCACCCAGGACATCCTCTCTCCCTGGTCTCAGTGAAATTCCATTGTAAGGTGGAGCCACTTTGGAAAACAGGCTTAAGGACTTCAAAATTAAAAGCTGCTCTTGGGATCCATCTAGAAGGGAATCAGCAGCTGCTGTCCACTGGGAGAAACCCAGAACCTGACTCTTCACCCTCGTGAGGCAGGCAGAGGATTCGCTGAGGATGGCAGATGGTTTTACCTGAGATGGTAAATCACCTCTGGTTTTATCACCTGATTGGATGAAGCCACAGCTGTGTGCTGCTTCCTGCCACTTACAGATATGTTGGGAAAGATGCTGAGTTCATGTCTGACCATTGCCAGTGGCAGCAATCACTCTGTCCACCTCCCTGTCACAGTGAGCTGTAGAAGTAAACAGCCTGGCCCTTCTGCACCATGTCATTTCTGTGCGTTTCTCCCTTGCAATCCCTCAAACAGAGCATGGCAAACCCCAGCTTTGCCCATGTCACTAAAAGCCTGGTGCTGGTTCAGATGGTGCTCATGACATTACCTATGGTCCAGAAATGAATGGAAAAGCCAGGGCTCCCACTAGGAGAAGGCAGTGAGGTTGCTCTAGGGCTCCACTGGAGGTATTTTGCCTCAGATGCTCCTAGTCGCTGTTATACATGGTAGCCCAGGGAAGCTGGGAGCAGCTGCCTCTGTGTTAACTGAACTGGGCTGCTCCTCTGTGTCTGCAGAAATAATGCTCCTTGTAACTCTTGTCAGTTTTTGCTTTTTCCAGCATGTTCTTTAAACCACTCTATAGCTTCCTGCTCTTTCACCTAACTACTGTCTGGGCAAGAGGCAAGACATTTTGTGTCTGGCTGGAGACATTGCTAAATAGCCAAATAGGACAGAGGAAGAAGGCTTGATTTGAAACCTTTTGTCTGGTTAAGATTTGAATCTCTTCTGTCTCTAGATGCTGATTTTCATGCAACACTTTAAAAAAATAATTTTTGAGGACTATTAGGTCCTGTCAGATTGCCTTAAAACAAGCCAAAATTTGGTCCAGAAAACTGCAGGAAGAGCTGATGGAGAGAGAAAGAGAAAATACATAATCTTAATTTCTGTGGGAACCTAGGCTAACAGGAAGATTTTTATCCTATCAGTCCAATCTGAATAGTGAAAATATATAGCAGATAATGTGGTTTGTGGAGCTGCAGGCTGTGACTTCCAGCATGTCTTTATACCCTCATGCATCTCCACCATCTACTCCTTGTAACCACTCAACCAGACCTTCATCCTTGTGCCAGCAATGCTGTTCCCATGATCTTGCAGAGAACAGCAGAGTAGTTCTCTGGCCAGCTTTCACTCCCACTCACTTTGTGCATGGCAGGGTAGGTGGAAGCTCAATAGGGAAGTGAAGAAATATGTTTTGTGACTGCAGTGTCTAGATCCTACTTTTGTGTGCTCAAATTCTTTTGCTGCAGGATCAGAGTTCAAAAGCTGTCAAGGAACTTTCCAATGGATCCATTGTGAGAGATCCTCAGTGAATTGAGGCACCCTCACATGAATAGCACTGATGAACCATGGTTTTAATTTGACCTTTTGTTTCAGACAATCTACAAAATTTGCATTTATGTTCTGAAGAGTTATGATGTATAACAGCCTAACAGTCCTGTATGGTTTTATCTTTCCAAGTACCTTTTTTTTTCTTTTTTTTTTTTTTTCTACCTCCTGTATCCTAGAGAAGATGAACCAGAATTTGATGCCTTGGAAGAAATGGGAAGTTTTCATGCTGTTCTACTAGTGTGGTGTCACCTTTCTTCTTAGAGAGACAAGGTGATCTACTGATAATGCATATGCTTTCTTCAGAAAAGGGATTTGACCCTTCCCACAACTAGCTATTTAGTAAACAAAGGGATAAAGGTC
The DNA here is from genome assembly GCA_013400315.1 of Bombycilla garrulus. NCBI lineage: Eukaryota > Metazoa > Chordata > Aves > Passeriformes > Bombycillidae > Bombycilla > Bombycilla garrulus. Next base: position 217,933 of record VXBU01014522.1, read on the forward strand.
AGGGCTAATCATGCAACTGGTTAAAAAACCAGAAGGATCTGACTTGATAATACATAGATCTGTCTTGACTGATGGTTCAAAACTATTTGTCTTTGTAAGCTGGTGGAAGAGGGTGTGAAGAAAATCAGACATTAATCTTGCATATAATGTTTTTTCTATTTTAATATAAATACTGTGTAACTCACCAGTCAGACAGACCAAACTCAGCTACCCAACACAATGATACAACATCATATTAAATACTGCATAACCATGTGGAAAGAGCTGGAAATGATTTTTAATCACTCAGGAAATCAGTTGTCATTGTGGATAGCTCAGTGAAAACATCTGGTACATAGGATCAAAGGCAAATGCTATTTTGGGCTGGAGTAGAGTGCTATTGAAAGTAATACAATAACATAATGTTTCAATCAATAGTGTTTGGTAGGTTGTGCTCAGTTTCAAATGTAGAGGTACAGCCAAAGAAGCACGTTGGAAAGAACTAGATTTTCAGAGGTGGTGGTGCTGAAGAGAGAGGTGGACGCTGGGCCAACAGGGCAGCTGGGCTCTCCTCCTGATACTGCTGTTGGATTGTGGGATACTTTAATCAAGACACAATTTACTTATTTGCCATGAGGCAGGCAGTTGAAACTGCTTAGTTATGGCAGTAGTAGAGACTCCAGTACTAGAAATGTTTACCCCGGGGCTTGATTTTTTTTGTCTCCACAAGAATTCAGGGAGCCCTCTAGTCTGTGCTTACAGGAGAAGAAGGTACATAGCAATCCTTAGCCTTAAAATGTATCGGGATCAATTAAGAGAGCAAGGAGAACATAAGGAGAAAATGAGTGACAGTTTAGAGATCACATAAAAATGCTAGAAGCACATTTGAGGTAGAGGAAGAAGCATGCCGAGTAATTTCTCACTGAGGAAGATTGGTGAACTAATTTTTTTGCTGGGTAATAGACCCAGCAAAAAAGCTGTGTTTCTAGTTCATCCAAATTTATGTAGCCAAATTATGCAGGGTTAAAATCACCAGATATTTTGTCCATGTCTGAAAATTTTTTGCTGTCCTAGAAAGAAATGTGTCCCATGTGTCAAAACAGCACCTGTTTTCTTTCCTTTGACTACTCAACAAAGAATAAGATGAGTCTGAAATAATGCACATTGGGTTTTTTTCACCCAGATTTCTGGTTCCAACATAGTTTTACCCATGAGGGCTCTGTACATGCACTAGAACAGCAAACATTTTGATAAATTAATTGTCTTAACAGGGACTGACGAATTTTATCATGAAATAGTGGAGAAATTCAAGGCATAATCAATTTAAGATGGATGGAGTTTACTGAGGAGAGCAGGAGAATTCCAAGTTAAATCCATTGGGGAAATGTGATTATTAAAATTCAGCTGATTGATTTACAGAATCATAGAATCGCTAAGATCGTAGAAGATCTCTAAGAGAATAGGGTAAGAAGTTCTGTGTCTAGTGAAGTCAGATGTAGGATTACAAACAAGATGCAGGCATTTATGCTGCAACAAAGCAAATCCATGGGGATCTGGGGGCTATAATGGAGTGCAAACCAAATATCAGTCAGCCATATGCAGAGCCAAAGCAGGAGGCATAAGGAGGGACTGCCCTTCTTCTGTGCTTACTGAGCAGCACCAGGGAGCACTGAGGTAAGGTAGTTACTTATACTCCCATTCCCTGGACTTGTTCTATAACACTTATTCTGATATTTTAAAGTGATTCTGGAAGCTATAAACAATATCTGGAACATCAAATGCAGACAAAGTAGGTGGAGACCAAAGGTAGGCAAAAGAGAAACTCCTGAGGGTTTAGAAAACAGGTCCTGTGAAAAAGGCTGAGGACAATATGAAATTATTTGGGTTGAATGTTTTGTTTAAGGCAGCTGAGAAAAAAAAAATAAATCAAACATGGAGAGTGGCTATTTTAGTGAGCTATGCTGAATATTTATCTTGTGTAGCACATGCCTCAGAATCTCTTCTTGCAAAACCTGCTTCGTATTTGATGTCATCTGGCTGCCTAGGCCGTGCATTCCAGAATGGCATGCCACCTTGAAATAAGATCTTGCAAGTAGGACAGCTCTGATGCTGTTGATGTGACCACAGTGTTTGCTCCCAGAGAACTGCTATGGGGTTCTGGGTTTCAGACCTTGGGTGGAGGATGGTCAGGGCACATCCTGTGGTCCTTGGCAGAACGTGATATCTAGTACCTATGACAAGAAAATAAAAAAAGGGGATTTAACAGTGTTGTGCCATATTTTTGCATCAGGAAATGGAGACTCTTTGACAATGGATTCCTTCCTCGGCAAACAGAGACCAAGTGGGCTAACCTATGGGGCATTATCTTCAAAAGCTCTTCTTAGGCTCCTTTGTGCAGTAAAGTCTAATAATTCATGGGAAGGACATATAAAATGTTAACTACATGCTGTTTGAAGACTGTTCAACAATAGCCAGGCTGAAGCAGTCAATCATTCATGGTCTGGGAACCAGAAACCAGAAAAAATTGTGGCAGTAAAGGACAATGGGTCTTAAAGTGCTCAGTTCGTGATGTCAAAGATTTTATGACCACTGTGCTATTTGCTTGATCTTTGCTTTCTTCAACTCTTTTTTAAACATACCAGTAAGTATGCTCATTATTATATACAATCATTTGTATGTACCTGCAAAATCCTGCTCTCACAGCAAGCTTACTGGCTATAGTTACCCAGAGGCAGAACTACAGAATCAAGCCATCTAGGATTAGTCTTCCCTTGACTGTTTCATGCTACCCTGCAGCACCCATAAGGTTGAAGCTTGGCACATGAATACATACTGCTAACCAGCCCTCAGGTGTTGCAGCCTCACTTCAAGTCCTGGGACTCTACATCTTTACTTTCAAGTCCAAGAACAGGAAAAGGCTTATTTTAGCAGTTCCCAGCGGCTGTAAGCCATGGTTTCCAGTGCTCTCCAGTCTGAAAGGATTATCTCTGTCTGCACAGCCAAATACAAGTGCAAGTGAGGAAGAGCTCAGACAGTTTAGTGCAAGGCTGAATGGTGTTATTGTCTCAGATAGTGCCTTTTGAGGAGTAAAAATTGGTCAAACCAGGCAGGTTAGTCATTGGTGGTACCATCAAGTGGATGCACAATTTTTTTCCAGTCACACTGGGGATGGGCCATCGGAGGACCATGACCGAACAAGTTCCACATGCAGGCAAGAGTCACCAAAAAACCCCACAAAACCTTTAAGGTTGGAAAAAATCTCTTAAGATTATTGAGTTGAACATGTTGCAATGGTTGAATTTACAACTTTATTACCCACAGTGAGCAAAGCCAATGTGAGACCGGTGTAGCAAGTGCAATGTGCTATTATCAGGCCTTTTAAAAGCAGTTGCTGCCACATTTAGGTGTATTTAATAAACCTGGTTGAAATGTCCCCTCATTTTGCAAATGCCTATTTATAAAGAGAAATGACGGACCTCTGTATTCAGCAGCAAGGCATACAGGTCTGAAAAATCAGATGTGAAAGTCTGCAGAGGCAGGAATCTTCATTCTTTTTGCTTAAATTTGGTCTCAATTTCAGCATGAAAATTGTTAAGAGAGTAGTGACCACTCTATTTGCAAGGACAGCCCTCACCTGGGAACACCTGCTCTGCCACAACTTTCTGGCTTCAAGGACAAGCAGGTCACCCTTCAGCTGTGTGAAGAATCATTGATCTTCGGGTCACAGGCTGAACTGCAGCCTCAAGTTGTAGATAAAGCCATCAGCATGGTACTTAGCCTACTGGAGCCCAAGCCAGCCGGGACCTTTTAGCACAGCAGCAGTACAAATGTTAATGATAAATCAGTGAATGGTTGAGAGATTTGCCCTAAAAGGAAATCTCCCAGTTCTATTCTTTCCAGCTATGTTGTTTCTGGGAGGTTGCTGTGCTGTTTTCCTACCAAAAAAAAAGCCCCTTTTTTTCTCCTCAATGCAAGATGACAAGTCTTGAGGTCCCACTGCTCTGAATAATTAAGAACAGAAAGTCCTTTCCTACAATGTGACTTAGGCCTTGTGATCTGCTACGGTCTTCTGATTTCTGATTCTGACTTTAAATGACCAGATTTTTAATTCAATATGAGGCTGAATAAGTAGTTACTCATACATGCAACCTGATTTCATCAAATGGAGCTAGCTGAGCATGACTGCTTAGCTGCTGGTGTAAAGAGCTCATGACCTGCCTGCAGTGACGATATGGTCATTTTTAGCAACAGTACATTTTCCTTCCTTTTCAGATTTAGGGCAAATTTATTCCTGGACACGGGAAAGAAACACAGTATCCGGGGTTCCATGTGAAAGAGAGGAAGTGACTAACTGAACAAAAAGTGGGGGAAGAGTCCTCAGCTGAGCATGTCAAGCCCATGAATCAAGTTGTCTTTTTACCTTCTGGTGGCTTTTTTAGCCAGCGTGCCAATCCCATGATTCAAGTGGGTCTTAGGAGGCAGGAAAGTCTGACCTCTTGTAGCCCCTGAGGGATGCCACTGTGATTTTTCCAAAGCATCAGGTGTTTATTCCAGAGGACTGGCAAAATGCAAACCCCGGATTAGAGCTGCCATCCTTGAGCAACCACTACGGAATTGGTAAAACTTTGCTTCAATAAGAGCTGGATACAAACCAAAGATGGTCTCAGGATCTGACCAAGGAGGTCTTACCAATAATTCTTCCTCTTCTCAGTTTTAGAAATTGTTTTGTGGGTGTTTTCCTGCGTGTAGTTTTGCTGTTGCATAGTTCTGTGTTTCAGCCCAGAAATGGTAACTTTTACTAGTGGCTGAAATACCTCATCTGTTACCTCATCTGTTAAAGAGGTGTTAGATAATGATACTTAGGCAGTTAAAGAGCAATTCAGGACACTTTGGATTTCATATGAAGACAGATTTGTAGATGTTAAGCCTGTTGAACGAACTTATATTTGTGGCCCTAATTTGATTACAGAAGTAAGTTACAAGCAATCAGAAAGTATGGAAGGTAACACAAGCATTGTGCAGAACCTTGAGAGAGGCTGGGAGGCAACCTGAGAGAGACAAAACTAGTAACAGAGATATCTGGGAATTACTTGGTGTAAATCTCCCCTATTATCAAATTTCCCTGTGGCTTCCACAACCAGTAGAAATCTCTCTATCTATAGAAAAGCTTATGGACAGCTGCCAGTAGATGATGCCTGGAAATCAGGAATGAGACAGCTGGTGCTTGACCTTGCTTTATTTGATCCTGATATACAAAAAAAGCTGGAAATCTCAGGGCTCCCATGACTCCAGGGGGAATCACCCTTTCCAGCCCTGTAGAAAAGCCTTCTCAAGAAGATCTATAACCCACAAGTGAAATTTTCCATGTCCCCTGGAGACCTCCTCTAACTAGCTGTTGAATCATAGCCCCAAAGGGAGTTTCAAAGATGTTCATTGGTGGTGATTGATTTTTTTTCCAAAACTGTTACTAGAGTCTTAGAATAGGTCATGCAATTGCAGCCTGAGAAAATCTAACAACTATGCAACAGATCCAGAAAATTGCACTGCAAGACTTAAAAATGCTCAGCATATTGCCTGAGTGGCACAAGGATTTTCAGAGGTGCATTGATAATTAAAATAAACCTGGTACATTGATTAAAACTTGAAGGAAAAAGAGTGAGTTATACAAGAACTCCCTAAAGCTTTAATCCAGAGATAAGAACAAAACAAAACAAAAAATTCTACCTCCTCTTTATCCTCTTCTTTGCCCTCTGCTGCTGTGGCCCGTCCCTCAACCTAGCAAAAATAGCTCAGAAAATTTTAACACTTTGTACTAATTTCCAGAATTCCGGGGTCTCCCAGTAGAGGGAAGTATTGTTTCATTTCCTTTGGCTTTGAAAGGCTTTGCCAGGGGAAATAAGGCAAAAGGACAGAGAGATCAATAATATACAAAGAAGGAGATGGAAATGATAATTTAGACCTTAGTCTTGCAGGTACACGCCTTCTTGCATAAGAAGGAACGCAAAATAAATTAATGCATAAAAGCTGCAATATCAGGCTCTAAATCATTTAATATGCGTGTGAAGGATGTAGAAACTGTACCAAATAAAAATCCTGCAATGGAAGCTAAAAGCGCAAATTATTTTTTTTCTTGTTATTATCAGTGCTTTCCTGTATATTAGTCTGTAGCCTAAGCTTTTACATGTTTCCTTACTGCTGTTATGTCTGTCAGCTCTGATTATTCAGGGAAAAGTAGGGATAAAACCTCTGAGTCATACAGATACCATGGCTTCCCAAGGCAGCTCCACAAAAAGCCAGCTTGAATTTCTGCATGATGTTACTGGGTGAAATCATTCAGGGAGGGCTTCCCAATTCCTGTGTGTTGTCCTGTGGGTACTGGAAAGTAGCTAAGGTGGGATCAGGGTCATTGTTCCTGAGCTCCTGGAGCAGGAAGCAGGAAGGAGTCAGGCGTGGAGCCTGCTCAGTGTACCAACTCCTGATTCTGTGCTCTGGGGCTGTGGACATCATGCTTCCAGCTGGCTCAGTGGGAACAGAGCTGTGCCCAAACAAAATCGAACTGATCTGAGTGCCTCAACCACACTAAAAATATTAGGACTGGAGTGTAAACTCTGACAGGCATCCTTAATTATTCACACACTCCTTAGCTGATTTTCCCCTGTGCTAACTAACTCTCCTGCAGACCAAGACAGACAGAGACAATTCGGAGAGCATGGGCTGGAGGCAGAATGGATGTAGTCATCTTAGTCTCCGTTGAAAGTAAATTTGCCCATATGGACATGATCTATGTGGTATTGCATGGAGCAACACTGCCTGAGTAGAGACTCAGGATTTGTTCTTTCTGTCCTGTGACGTGTTATCTGCAGAGGGATTAAATTGCTGGCTGGTGAGGGAGAGCAGATGGAACAGATCATGTTGCAGAGCCTTTCTGCTCCTTAGCATGACCTCAGTGTGCTTTACGTGGCTTCACTTTTTCAGGTGCTGGTATCAGCGTGAGCTCCAGCACCATGAGCTGCTGCACTGGCCTGGTGCCCTGGGTAATCACCAAGGGCTGAACTTCTAAAGGATCCCATCTTCTGCTGCCCCATCTGCATACCTCTTAGGATGCCCTCCAAACTTATCTTACATGCACCTCATGGAAAGTCTCAGAGGTGACTGAGTGAATCCTCTTTCCTGTGGAACAAATGAGATGATCCTGTTATGGCTTTGAATATTTTCTCTCAGCATTTTAGATTCTGTGATGAATTTAGCAGTTCAATGCTATTTGCTAAACTTACTTTTCTTGGCAACACAGTGCTGCCATTTTCCCAGTAAAGGCAAAGACAGGATTTTTGTGCACTTGGATATGATTGCTTCATGCTCTGTTATCTTTTTTACTACTCATGGCAGCAATAATTAAAACTTCAATGACTGAAATTTTGTGCTTATGGACCATCCCAATTACATTTTTTTCCTGCCTATAAATACCATCTAAAATTGATCTTCCTTTTTACCTTTTTCTTGAAGTCAATGAGATAGATTCTGTCTTCCCCCTATAGAGCCAAGACAGATGCAACTTCTCTCTTCCAGTTTGTAAATATATTAACCTAGGGACTGGCCTCATATTTCCTCAGTTGTAATTGGGGAAGACACTTTTTTTCCCCATCTAGAATCTATTGTAGAAAATTTGTCACCCTTAAGTCAGATTTATTTCTGCTTTCCCACTTCTGCTGACTGCCAAATTGTCTCCCTAATTTTTGTAAGACTTTCTAAGCCTTCTGATATTTACATATTTGTGAAGAACTTTCTCACACACTTTCTGTAAACACCTCAGTGTTTTTGCATTCCTTCACAGAGGAAGAGAAAAATTGATGGACTGTTTGTCTGTCCAGTGTCTTTGGAGAGGTGGCACTGCCACCGTTCAATCCACTGTCACTTTTGAAAAACTATAAATACTGGAGTCAGAAAAAATAAACGTTCTTCTCCTCTCTTCTGATCACCTGAGCTGCGGTGTGTCTGTGTTCTTTCTTGTCCTATAGCAACACCAAATACCTCAGGAATCATGCGAAATTATTCTGCATGCAGCAGCTCATGATGGTTTCCTCAAAACATGAGTTGAAAAGTTGGACAGACAGCACTCCACTACTCTCTGCATGGTGGCATAGAGCAAATAGTGACTGTGTAGGATCTGTCTCCATTCTCAGCTCTTATTCAGTCATTTTGAGGATGATGTTTTAAAAGGCAGGAGTGAGTATGGCAGAAAATCCTCCTCAGTTTGTTAATGGTAGTTGAGAGGATTAGTATGTCATGCCTTGCAGGAACTCAAGAACCTGCTGTGCTCTTTACACAGTTATGAGCAACAGGGAAACAGCAATGTAGATATTATTATAAAATACACATTTTTCTTGAGCACATTGTGGGTTACTGAGTGCAGAGCTATTTTGCATTGCCAGAAATGTCAGAGAAGTCTTCTTTCCTCATACAGAACATCAAATGCAAGCAGAAGCAGTTTTGTTGGTTACAATAGACAGATTAACTCAGAGAACAGGTACCAATCTATTTGTTTTAGCATCAATTTTACTCATAACCTGCTAGTTAAAGTATATCAGACAGCTGCCTTCAGTAACCCTATATATGGTGACAGATGAGCATATGTTCACTGAAGAAAGAACTTCAGCTCTGTTGGGGGCTAGGTGTCCTTCCTTTTGTTCTTTCTTACCTGTAGAATCTTCTCCCATCAGTTGCGGGAAACCTGATTGCCAGTGCTTATGGGTGCCTGACCAGACAAAGAGTTTAGCCAGGCCCAGGGGGAAAGGGGGAGGGGGCAGGTAAAGAGAGGCCGGGGGCAGCTGCAAAATCGTCACTCTCGCTCTTTAGCGGGAGAGGAGGACGCTTGGAGCTGTGGTTGCTTAGAAAAACAAGTTTGCCATAGCCCAGACAGAGCTTCTGTTGCTGCTTCTCCTTCTTCCATGGGTCCCTCCGCACCCCCTGCCCTGCTGGGACGTCCTGCCGTACAGCCATCGCTGCGGAGCTGCTGACGCATCTCGCCTTGGCATTCCTGCCGTTCCAGCTCAGCATTTCCTCAGAGTCCTGCCGGAGCACCCGGGATCAGCTGCCCATAGGGGTTTGTGAAGCAAAGCTCCCCCTCCAGCCTTTTTCCGTCTCTGCGAGGGGTACCTGATTTTATTATGTTGTTAATACCACAGTTATTGTTGTTTTGTTTACCTTGTTATACACACTAGTAAATGACTGTTATTCCTACCCCTGAATCTTTCCCTGAGAGCCACTTAATTTCCAAATTATAATAGTTTGGAGGGAGGTGGTTTCCAAGGCAGGCTCCTGCTTTCCCTAGCAGATACCTGTCTTTCAACCTGAAACAAGCTCTTTGAAATAACACTTGTCTTCTGCCACATTACTGCCTTTTGCTAGAAATGCTGTCCCATGGCAGAGCCACTGGAAGGGATATTTGAGTGCTCATCCAGGGTTTCAGAGCACAATCTGCCTGCTGGGTTCAAGTTGCTCTGGTGAGCTCTGGAGAGGATGCCTATGCTGGGGCAGGTGATCTCGATGGCCAGCAAGCAGCTGTGTCTGCTGTCACTAGGTTCACTTCTCTTCCTTCTTGAAAGATTTAGTGTCTGACTATTAGCAGTTTATAAGTTTTTGCTAACGCTGGAAACTTGTCAGAGATATGTGGCTGCATGCTTTCTCCAGGCAGAAGTGTCAGCAGAATTATCAACAGGCACCAGTCAGTGCAAGTGTGTAGCTGTTTCTGATTCCTTTGATTAAAGGCTGTTGCTGGGTCTAACATGGAAGCATGCCAGTAAGCAATGCCAATTAGGAAAGGGCATTTAACACGAGAAAAGATCTAATCAGCGTCTAGTAAACAAAGACATCTTGCCTTGTGTGAGCAATACACTGGGCACACGGCTACAGCTTCCTCCAGCTGTGTGACCTTCATGATATGCAACGTTGTCCAATAATGTTTAGAATAGCCACCACATAAACTTGTCTTAAAAATGACATTGTTTTAGTCTGAAGCTCATCAGTGTGATGACAGACACTGTAAAAGAAAAGGCAAAATACAATTCCTTATATTGCATAAGTCTCAGGACTGGATTCTTGATTTTGTTTGCTGTCGGGTTTCATCCCTGCATTCCTTCTTTCTGCCTATCGTATGTAAAGATGTAACCATGGACAGATATGACAGAGGGCAACTGCTAAACGTTTTCTTAAAGATGGGACAAAATTTCATCTACTACTACTACTACTCCTCCTACTACTTTACACATTTCATTTCTGTCTGGGATTTACCTCACTGAGCTTAAAATCTATAAGAATTTTGGATGTAATTAAGCAGAATGCTTTCAAAGGACATGTTAATATTATCAGTAGATCAAGGGAAACTGAATCCAAATGTATAATTTCACATTCAACTCAACTCAAGTATCTGTGTGCAGGGTAAATGTAAATATAAGATGATTGTAACCCACATGTTAGAAGTATTGCACATTTGGTTCAGTACACCACATGCTTGGCATATCACACTTTGTCTTCGTGGTTTCAGTGAAAATCAGAAAACAGTGACACCCTGGGAGAAAGCCCAGTGGATTATGCTATAATTGATATTTTATACAGAGGTGACAGACTCTATGAATAAACCACATGCTTAGTGTGTTCATAATTGTTTTCCATTGCAAGTTAATACACGGGGATCCTTAAAACAGAAGAAGTGAAATTATTTCAGGAATATGTAGATTATGTTCCTTCCTGTTTTGGTTGCCACTTGTCTTTGGGTGCATATGAATCTTTCTATTTGCCTTTAATGGAGCAACCTCATGCCAGTCAGTGATAGATATATGTTGCATCAAGTCTGCATACCTTAGCAGAGATTATCTAGCTCTTCAGGGCAAACACTTAACCCCATATTTTCTAACTGATGTGCATTGTCATAGGAAGATGATATATTTTTATGAATACTTTTGTTTTCCTTAGTTCTGGAGGGTTTCAGTCAGAATGTTGGATTTCTCACAAACTATTTCCCATCACTTGTGTTAGTCCCAAGTGACCAGTAATTTGTACAATACATGGTGCGTTGGCCACCCCCATCTCATGGGATTGTGTCTGCTCTCTCACTGGCAAGCTGAAACTTTTAATGAAAACTTGAATGAGTCCCTTGGGGACTGGGCCTTTCTGCAAATATATATTTGTGTAAGTGTTGCTATAGCAATGTGTATTTGTGTATTATCTGTCACAGCTTGCAAGTCTCCCCAAAGCAGCAGCAATCATTCTGATGAATTCATTTGCACATCGGTGCTTTTCAGGTCATCTCCTTGCATAAGAATTGTCACATTTCTGTGTTCAGGAATGAGAAAAGTGAAACACATGGGTGATACTTAAGCAGATGTTGCAGAAAAGTTAATATTTCCCTACTTCCTCGCCTTCTGCCCTCCAGCTGAAAGAGAGAGGTTTTGTATCTCTGTTCTGAAATGGGTTGTTTTGGTTTTTTTGAGTCCAACAGGGCAAAAGAGTTGCCTTTATTACTTGCTGATTAAAGAACAGAAAATGCTGTGCCTGGCTCCATGGTGCCAGAAAGCAATGATCAGAAAATCTTGCAGGGCTTCTGCTCCTGGGATTTACAGTTTATTGCTAGTACCCATACACTGGCTTAGTTCATATTATTCAATGATGGTGAGGCATATGGTTAATAGAAAAGCCAAACATGGAATTGAAAAAAATCTCTGTCAGGGAAGTAGTCCAGTTTGACTGTAAGATAATTTTCTTATTCTCATTCTAGCGATTTGCTTGATGGTGTTTTCAGCAATAACCAATCAAAATATTCTATCAGGCTGTACTAAGTAGTGCAAAAAGCCTTTTCACATGTGCATGAAGCTGCAAGGTCTTTCTCTGATTGGCATTGAATCTGGAAGATGTCTGAGGACTGTGGCACTTAGTTGACTCCTATGTTTTAGCAAAACTTCCCTCTGCTACATAAATAAACTACCTCTGGTCATAGTTGTGCTTCAGAGTGGTTGGAGTACAGATTGAGGTGGTTTTAACTACATGCTCCCAATTTCTGAAGTTAAGGGTTGATCCCTCTGCTGTAGGTGGCACAGTGTGTATGGGAGGGAAATGGTTGCAGTCCCATCCGGAGGATAATGGGGATATATTTTTTTTATTTTACTGAAACACTGAACTTGTCCTTGTCTTTCTTTTGTAGCTGAAGCAGACAGAATATTCCCATTTAACCAAAAATATATGTTCATGGCTTTGGCCATGAACAGTCATATACTGCATGTAGGAAAATGAGTCATTCCAGACTATGTTGCCTGAGTCACCCCACTGGGAATGTGTTCGTCTGAAAGCAATTCAATGTATTTCACATAGTACTGTGAGGTCTTGGGCATTGGACACAATTTCAGGGAAACTTGTATTCTGAGTAATCTTATCTTTGATTTCCCAATAGCTCCTAAGAGCACAGCTGCTTTAATTGCCAACAGTTTCAGCCACGAATTGTGTGAACGTTAGCCCAGCTTGCTGTAGGTGAGGTTAGTAGCAGTATTCAGTGTCTTGCAGACTCCTAATGAGCAATACCAGGAACAACCACATTTCCTGCAACAGCGTAGGGTTTGACGTCAGATTTCCTGGAGAAAATGATGGGGAAATAGTTTTCTGTTGAGCTTGTATCTGCCCAGTTACTCACAGGTGTAAAAAGCACAAGTAATTAATACTTTTGTTTTCTGAGGCTGGATTGCTAAAAGGGCTAATTGCCATTTTGCAGAAGGTTTATAAGAAGAACTTTAGAGTGCAAAATAATTATTAAGAGCAAAGGGGTAAATTAACACAGCTCAGGCACCATCAGAAGATTTATATTAGTTCACTGCACGGTCCAGATAGATGTAAGTTATATCACTCTGTAGCTGAAGGAGGGAAGCAGGTGGCTCCTAACCCCTGAAATTGGGCTTTGAGAATGTAAGTAGGGCACCTATTTCTGTCCACTGGTGATATATTAGTCTGAAGTGCCTCTGAATGGCGAGCAGGTGTTACAAGCTAAGGGGAAGACCATTAAGTGACCGTAGGAAACAGTAACTAAGGTGAGGTATATGAAAAGGTGCCTCAGCAGCTGCTTCCTGGGGAAGTTTAGGAATGTCTTGTGCCCAGCCCTCTGATTTTGCTTAGGGCAGACCAAGTTAAAGGTGGAGATTCAAAGGAGAAGTATGAGCAGTTGTATCAACTCCTGCATGTGGAGTTTGTTTGGTTAGTCTGGCTGTGGCAATCTGGAAATTGGCCCAATTGCATGAGCTGCTAGTGAAAAAGCTAAACTCAGCCATCTTGGAAAGAAAGGGTGGGAAGAGTTGGATAGTCTGTGGTAGAAAAGACAGAAGTTCCACCCAGGTCAGAGAGTGAAAAGGAGGGTGATGCTGATGGCAGGCAGTCATAGCTTCCTTCCATCTGCAAGCTCCCCCCTGAGAGAAGGTACAGACTCCCCTTTTGGGGATAAAGAGGTAATAATTTATGTGTAGACTGAGGATAGGATAACTTTCCCAAGCCTCAGAAGAAATGGGCCAGAAGAGGTGCATGCTACATGTGAAGCTGAATGAATGCTGTAGACACTTTCCATTAGAGTGTGTGTAACTTTGAAATATCCACTTTAAAGTGTCCTGGAGAGCTGCAGCCAAGCAAGTATCATTTTATGTTTAATTTTGCTTGAGATAAACACCTTCTGTTTCACTGTTAGTAACAGCATAAGGTCATCTTCCTATTTTATGTAGCAAAATCAGGACATCATCTTGATTTCCAAAGTTATTCATCATTATGACATGTGTTGGGTTTGGAACGTGGTTCACCTGGTGGGCAAGGGGATTAGGCTCCACAGGACATAACTCCTGCCAGTGATAATGCTCTGCCAATGAAGGCAGCAGCTCTGCAGCACCATGAATGCCCTACCACCTCTTTGTCCAGGGGGTACTGAGGTATCTGTGACGTGTCCTTCATAGCTGGAAACAACATGTCTAACACGCTGTATTGGTTGTGAGCCAGTTAGCAAATCCAATTTTCTTCTTTGACTTAGTTAAGTGTTGGAAATGAACAGCTGGAGCCAATGTTGTTGGCTTCAAACGCTAGACTAACACTGTCCAATCTAGGTGTGGAATAGGAGGGTATCTGAGAAACCTTTCAGCTTCAAATATCTCATACTCTTAAGAAAACAGTTTTTATCACCCAGATTCAGCACAAGATTTTAAGTATTTTCAGGAAGCAGTGATTTAATTAACTAAAACCATACTTGTTTTTATTTTTTTTTGTACTAGACAAACACAATATGCCATGGAAGTATTGACAATCTTGCCACAACAGCACCAAGGCCGAGCTCCACAGAAGGAAATTCTGTGACCCTGAGCTCACCCTGGACCCTTGGCCAAAGCACTGGGGCTGTCCTTGCTGGGTGTGAGTGGGCTGGCCCTTGCCCATTGCCAGGAGAGGTGGAGGCCAAGAGCTGCAAGCCCCCTGGAGCCCACAGCACTTTGCCAGGCAGGTTAATGGAAAACAGACAGAGTTCTGCCAGAATTTTGTTGCAATTTCACAATTTCAGTAAAACTTCCACTGAAATTTGAAGTGAAATAAATGGAAATATTCCCTCTATAGAACCACCTAGACTTCTTAGTGAGTAATTGCTGACTACTATTTATTTACTATTATGCCAGCCATTGAGAACCAGCAGGGTTTAATGAAAATGAACACCAGATCCAGCTACTCTGACTTTCCTAGGCCTGCTGCCCTTCTTTAAGATAGATGCTATTGAATAGAGTCTTTGATTATTTATGGATTAGAGATAATTTTGCCCTCTAATGAATGTCCCATTTTCCGCTGCTTACTAAATCCAGAGCTGAAATATTCATTACTTTGGTTTCTGGTTTTTTCTATACCCCTTCTGCCATTCTTGACACATCCCTTTAATGACACACCTTTATGGCCACTAAAATTTCTAACATTTTCATTGATATTTTTTTTGTCCTTGAAGATGTACTTTTACTTTTCTTCAACTCCCCTCATTAATTTAATACAACCATAATTGTTTAATTAAAATAGCCTCCTGACACAAAAAAAAAACAAACAACCTCAAGCATCCTTAAGACAGAGTAGAGCTGAGGCTGCAGGGAATGAAGGCTGCCTAACTAGAAGGGAAGGAGAAATCAGAGTGGATGTTTGTGGAATAGGTGTTGAGCATGTGTCTGGGGCTGCAGTGCCTCCCTCATTAGTGGGGGATATGCAAATGCTGGCTGGCCATGGACATGGTTCTCACATGAGCTCATTGGTGCTGGAGCTTTGTGTAGACCAGTATATTTTGGGCTGTGACTATGCATCAGACAAGTATGTAACAGTGGGAAAAACCTGTGGCTGCACTGATAGGAAGTATTTATACATAGTGGTACCATGTGGTGCTCCTATACTATAGTTACCAATATAATGTATATACTCCCATACTATATTTAGTTGCTGTACTATATAGCCCAGCTAATCCAAAAATGAGGCATTTAGTATCTCAGAGATAACCTCACTTTTAACACCAGCCATTCACCATACCCGGTGACATCAGTGGAGCTCCATGAATAGATAAAACACAGGGAATGCCAAAGGGTTATTATATTAAGGGGCTGCCATCTTTCTCATCTGCAAATACATGGATATACAAATTTCTCTCTTAAAAGGGAATGAAGTTTTAGCAATACTTGTGTTAAGGCTATCACCTTGACTCTGCTTTGTTTTCAAACAAAAATTCTTCTGCTGCTAGACAAAAGCAGACGAAGAATAATCTGCAGTCTTCGAAAAATTCATTTATTATAAATTCATGGATGTTCTAATAATAAAAATTCTCACCAAGTCTATTGTCAACATTACAAAATGAATAAGAAACTCTAACATCCAGCATTCCTAGAAGTACTTATAATCAGTAAGCAATACTGCCCTTACTTCCAGAGTGTGCAGCAGCTTCATATTACTTTGAGCAATGTATTTTAACTCAAAAACTTCACATTTTACAGCCCCTCTACCTCTGGTTTTTTTTTTTTTTGGCCATAAAAGGCAGTGAGTTATGCCATTGTTCCATAGTTATGTTACTTTTCCTGAGGTCATCTATATATTTTAGGTGGACTATATGAATTCCTAAGTCTCTGTGATTCAGCTGTAGTCACAATATTTGTTCTTACTCTGAAGTAAAGATGTACTTACAATTTCACACATACAACTCTCACTATTAGTAGCAGGAAGAGAGGTATGGTGGTGTTATACTATTAATTCTAGTCCATGTTAAAGGTGTCTTCAGTAATAAAGCAGCACTATTTGTACTAGACTGCTTAAAATAGAGAAAAATATTATTGACACTGTTTCCTTAAAAAATGCAAAGCCAGACTTAGCATTCAGGAGGAAGTATTTCCCAGTATATTAAGGATACAGCAGTCAAGTGAGCACATAATACTGCTCAGAAAGGCAGAATTTGATATGGAATATATATTTTGTATTCCTTTCCAGTTAATCTGTAAGTGTATGCAATTTATACACACGCAGACACACAAATGAACAGAATTTTGCGTGAAGGCAAAGTGGGAGCAGAGACAACTTTCGAGTGCTTCACAGCCTTCTGAAACTCAACAGGTTTACAAGTCAGAAAATGAAAACTCCTGTTACATGAGCTTGCATTTGTGTTAGCATGATAAATCCAACAGTCACACTTTCCTACTCATTCCCTCTGCTAAGGAGTCAGCAAGGCCTCTCTGGCTGATTTTTCTTTGTGTATGCAGAGAGCATATGTAGCGAGTACTCCGCAACACAGCCCAATTCATTATTTGACTGTTAATTAAACATGAATATAGCATGGAATGCAACCCTTTTTCTTTCTGTCTTGCACAGCTGTATAGCATGATACACTTGAGACTCAGTAATGCCATCACCCTCCCATAACTTAGCTATACAGGATGTTGTTGAATGCTAATGTATGCATAGACAAGATGAGGTACAGCAATTGAGCAAGTAAGTAAAATTTGTGGTCTACAATAGTAACACAAAACTTTAAGACTTGTATTAATAAAAATTCTCAAGAGGAAAACATCTTGAAATTTATTATAACGTAAGTAGTAAACATATGAGTGTGTTTTTACACAGGTAGCAGTTAGGTCATGCTACAGGTATACTTCAACCACTGGTGAATAAAAATGAACCTTTTACAAACCTACCGATTCAATATATTTCCTTCAAAACAATATTAAGTGCGTGGCTATGAAAACAGAGTACATATAAAAAAATCAAAAATCATATACCACAGGGTAACATTTTTATGACTAGAGAAAAACAAAAAAATTATGTACATAAACACATATTTTTATATAAAGCAAATTACAGTTTCCTGCACTGAACATTTATCAAATACACAAGTACCCAACAATACCGGATAGGGTGCTTTGTCACACCTTGTGGTCTCCTCAAATTCCTGTGAGAGTGGAAGACAAGTTTTTATGGAGGATACAACTTGTTCAGTGATGTAAGCTCACACAATAATTAAAAATTAGAGAACAAAAAAATCCCTACAGCAGAAATTACTGATATTTCCAGCACAGGCATCTTTAAAAACAAAATGAGAATACTGTTCTTCAAGCATGTGCCCCAGCAGGGAATCTGTGTCAGAGAGCTTTATTCTGTACAACAGCTGGGTGACGAATCAGGGTAACAAATCTAACACTCAGCTTTATCCACTGGCTTGTCAAAGCCATTGTTTTTCTGACAGGCAGGTCAGTCTATCATCAGGCAGGGAGGAATCACCTTCCAGATCCCCACCAGAAACTGTACCCTTTCTCTTGGACCTGGGCAGCCGCTACCATGATCTTCAGATCAAAAACAGGGTGCTGGCTGGTTTTCAGGCCATTACCTTTCCAAGGCTCTAGAAACTGTGGTTACCATCATCATGGAAGATTTTGAAAGGGATGACATCAAGCTCTTTTTGAGGACTATGTACAAAGTTATCTTGGTTTTGAAAATACAAAGCATCCACACCACACTTTTCATTTCACCTGACCAGAAATGCTAAGATCAGATTCCTAATGCATAAATAACAATCCTTATTGACAAGAATGATGTAGACTCCATTGGGTTCTTACTACCTTACTAGACCTTACTAGAAACTGTCTTCAAAATACTGCAGTTACTAGCTAGGAATAACAATCCCATTTAGATGTTCCTCAGAGCATACAATACAAATATTTATGTTAAAAAATGCACTTCGTTGTCTTCACAGGTTAATGATGTCTTGAACTTGGGGAATTGTAAATCCAGTCCATTACAATAAGAGTCATACTCACAACCATGAAGATTATGCCAACTATGAGGAAAATTAGAGCCTGCAATTGGAAAATGAAATTTAATAAATAAAGCAAGTGACTGAGCAGGCAGTAGCTTACAGATTGACCCACTGAATCTGCATTAGTGTAATTCCCATGGCCTAAGTTTGGCTTATTCTATGTAACTAAAACCCAAGTTATGTTGTACAGTGATACATGAATCAAAGTTAGTCCTGTGTGAATTTCAGTCCAAGGGAGATGAATTTACACAGCTAGATCTGAAAACAACCCACTTTGGTAATGTCAACAACGATAAAAAATACAACAAAGAAGAAACTTTGTTTTTTTATCTTTAAAAATGGATAAATTTTCAGTCAATTATCATAATCTCTGACATTAATAACAACTTCAGAGCTAATCTGCATAATCCTTATGAGACAAACAGGTAAGCCCATGTCTCTTATCTGACAGTATTTCTGTATATATTCAAGTGATTCAAGTGCTGGTAGTCACCCTTTACTTTAGTGGAGCTTTAGTTTGCCACAATTTGTCCACACTTAATACTTTGTCTTGTGAAACAAAGAATAATATTGTATGTGATCTCAGTGCAGTGAAATTCTAGATGTGCCTAACACACAGGAACAGTAAGAGTGGTGAGCAAAGACACATGAAAAAATATTCACAGTCTCTCTACAATAGCAGCAACATTGTACATTTCTACAATAAAAGACATTGTAGAAATCACTTCATCATAATAAATTTCTTTTATACTTGAAGTACGTATCAGTTGAACTCACATGACGTTTGTGAATGTATATATTTAGATATATATATATGCCCATCTGTTTACATTATATGCCCACATATATATTTAATCAATAACTTTTCTAATTATATTTTCAAAGAACATTTCCTCAGTAATAGTTAAATGTGCAGGCAGTTATCAATGTTCATGATGAGAGAAAGCCCAGTGGATTATGCTATGGTGGTCCAGCATGACATATACACACATGCTGTGCATAAATGATAGACCTTCATATATATTTCCTATGACTGTGTGGATCTGTCTCAGAGGGGAGCTCACTATTACTTTTTTATCTCTGCAGTACAACTTCCTTCTTAACCTTGACCTCAAATCTTCCCATTAATCCACAGCAGGTCTTCCAGTGTGAACCAACAAATTATAGAGCGTCTTGGTGGTATTTATGTAAATATAAGTGCTAACTGGCGTTTAGATCAGATTTAGTAAGTCCCTTTTTCTTGTGGTTGAAGACACACTTTATCCTAAATACTTAGGTGAGTGTCAGGAGCAGTAGGGTACTATAGGCTTTGCCTTGAGAAGCCTCAGGTGAATCCCACTGCCCAACCTGTATTTGGAGTGAGACACTACCATTTAGGAGCAAGTGCCAGATGTTGCAGGTTAAATGTCTGAGTATTAATGAAGAGTGGAAATCACACACCCTCCCACCCTTCCTTTTGCAATTGCACCCAGTTCTCTTACCCCAATCTTCTGGGGAGACCTCAGGGGTTCCTTCTTAACAATTCGCAGGTAGAAGGCACCAGGGAGGATGAAAATCAACAATGTAGCGGAAGAGGCTCCTGGAAGAGAGAAAGCAGAGCTGAGAGCTGATTTGACAGAAAAGCAGAGTGGTGCACCTGTAAAAGAGAGCCTGTGGGGAGACAGCTGCCATTCTGAGCCCAACTGTACAAACTGCACTCCCTGTAGACAATATTCATGGAGAACTGTAGATATCCACTTATTTGGGTGCTCAGGGGCCCAAAGAGACACTTGTTACTGGGAGGGGTTTTCCAAAGTTGTGTGGCTGTCTGTGGTGGGGATGTCTGCATGTTGGCTGGTGAAGCAAGGACAAATAGACATTCCTAGGGTGGGATGACCCTGGAAAGCAGGTACCAAAAAGAGAGTGGATGATCTATGCCTAGAAGTGCCTACTCCTCTCTGCTCAGCAGAGTCTAGCATGAAGACCTGGGTATAAAAGGCAGGGAGGAGCAGACCAGCTGCAGAAACCCCATGGAGGTTTCTCAAGGGCATCTGCATCCCTGAGTCCTCAAGTACTTCAGAGCATGGAGGTTCTTCCAGGACCTCTTTGGTCAGAGGCCAAAAGTGACCAAAAGAAAGTGGCAGGGAGAGAACTGTTAATGTCAAAACAAATGTGTCACTTTTCTTTTTCTAGCGCAACAGTTTGGGAATTAATACATTTTTTCATGCTATAAGGGCTTGAAAACCAAAAGTGATTTCCCTCTCCAACACATATATTAAATTCCCTTTTGGTCAAAGTGGGAATTCCTTATCAGTTTTTATATTGGGATTATTGGATTCCTTGTGCCTCATACAAAGTAACAACGAAGTTGGGTAGCCTGTAGCCTTGTCTGCCAGCTGTTTGGGGATTCTTACGTTCCCTTTAACTTCAGATTGTGTTTATATTACTCTACTGTAAAACTCAAACAGAGATTGACCTTCAGTCCATGAATGTAAATATGTTGTAGAAAGGATAACAGAGTCAACAAAAAATATTTATGAAACCTACCGATAAATCCAAATATGTCTTTAATTGTTGGGACAAAAATTACAAGCAGATTGTTAAAAGCCAAAATTACTGCTGCAATCAGGAAATGTCTTATCCAGCTGAATGGCCTTTTGGGAAACAGCAACGTACTGATAGATGAACGGATCTGCAAGACAAAAAATATCAGGGAAAGTAAAACAACAATTAATTTATCTTCTCTTTCACTTGAAAAAATGATCTATATTAGTTACTTCTGCTGTGAGAAATTGATCGAAGAAATATGTTTTCAGTCTTTGATTCTCACAATGTTATCTCACTCTGATGCAGGGTTTTGAGAACTGGGTTCACAGTTTAATGCAGAAACTCAAATATTTGCAGTGTAGGAGAAAGTCAAATAAATAGGGTGTAAAATCAGGGACATGAAATCTGTTCAACTGAAAAAAGCTAATATCAGCAAAAAAAAATCCTCAAAGAACACCCCACTATAAGTACTAATCAGCAGGCAAAAAAAGCATGCGTGAAATGTGAATTGCCGTGTTCCTCAGCCTGATGAAAATCCCACAAGAATTCTGTCATTTACTTTTCTGAGAGAAAGAGGAAGCTTTTGTTTTACTTAATCATTAAATATATAAATATATATATCTGAAAAGGAAAGAATATTTTTCAATGGCACTTGGAAATTATAATCCTAAAACCTATTGCAGAGGATCCTTTTTTGTTTCACTGACTTTCTCACACATCATGGATTATTTTTGCTTTCAAAACATAAAAGATGGTAAGTAGAAAAAAGGTTAAAAGCAAATCCATTTGGTGGCTGGAGATAATGTTATTCTCAAGTACCACAATTAACTTAAAAGCTGATATTTAGAAATTGAACAAAAATATTTTTACACTCAAAAAATCACCAAATGCACTTCTGTTTGGTTGTTTTAAAGTAATATATAACTGCTTCTGGGTGAGTTTGGCAATGGAATATGGGGTTCTCTCCATGTAGTATACCAATTGAAAACACACCATGAGTTTTGTGTTTCATGTTTTTCAAGTTGATGTAAACCAATATTAGGAAGAGGGAGGCAGATTGAAAATATTTTTTCCAGTTTTTGAGTTGGTGTAAAACAGGTTCATTACACAGAAAAAACCACCTGCGTTCCTGTGAACTTATTGTCAGCATATTCTGCATTATTCCTTTTGTGACACAATCCTTAAAAAGAAGCTATCAAACTGAAGTTTTACAGTGACTAATGGTATATAGATCTGTATTTAATTAATTTTTCTGGCAATGCACTAACTTTTTTTTTTTTAAATAAAAGACTCTGACTACTTTAAGAAAATACATATGAGATGATTCACAAAAAATAGTTGATACAATTATACTGCTTATATGAAGTAATAAGATCTTCTAAGCTGGCTCTCCTGATAGAAATTGTAAAGCTCTTTGATATTCTGGTTTACAAGCAAATGGTATTTTCTCAGGAGTTCTTCTAATGGAACAATCAGTGCTGTGGTATGTAACTGCTAACTATTCAAATATAAATGTGAAAATGTAAAAATGTAAAAATACTACACCTGTCACACAGGCTTTTGCAATGTCCTTAGCTTGTTTTCACATGAAGACTGATCAATTTGTTAAGACTAATTAAAACATTTAGCCACTGGTTTGAACATGATGTTCAAGTCAGGGCACTGGAGCTCTCCAAGATAGAAGGACTTACCACTCTAAGTGCTTTATATCCAAACTTTTTTTTTTTTTTTTTTTAGTAGACAACATTGAACAGTGATCACTGCTCTTAGGCATTTGTCAGCAAGCCTGGAAACAATCCCTATGCAGAGTGTGTGTAGCATCCAGGACAACAGAGCAACAAGACCCCCAGGTTACTCAAATGGGAACACTGTGGTGTGATGCAGCTTGCTGGGAGCCCTCCAGCAGAATGATGCTGGGCTGGTACATGCTGTACTAATGACACACCAGCCTCTCAAAATCAAATGATGAGGATCAGCTGTTTTCTCCTCTGCTGCATGGCAGCTCAGGGAAGGCATGAGGCATGAGTCTTATACATTCAGGAGCCTGGAGTTCTGCTCCAGGAAGATTGATCCCTGAGGACAGTTGGTGCCTCTGCAGAGAAATTTGTTTAACTCTGCCTTTTTGTCCCTGCTACTGTGGCTATTGTGTTTTTCCCTGTGAAGAACACACAGAAGCTCCCAACTTTGCTCAGACAACTGACTATGCAGCTCTTTTACGACTCTTTTTTCTGGCATTTAGTTTCCTTACCTGCCCGTAGACTCAAGCCTGTAAGGTGAGCACAGGCCCCTCTCTCCTTTTACTTTGGCAGCTTAGTGTGAGAGTCCTGCACAATGCATGACCCGAGATTCATGTGTCTGTCATAAGTTTGGATGCTATAATAGGTGCCTGTGTCTCTATTAGGAAATCTCATAAGTGGGCTCAGTATATCTCCAAGATTTTAGTACTTAGCACTGCTCTGATAAATATAGTACAGAAAGAGCCAGAGACAGAGAAGTCATTCCAGATTTATTTATAAAGACTGATTTATTTCAGTCTTGCAAATTTTGCAACCCTAACTTCCCAAGATCCATGCTCTGTCAAATTGCATATGAGAAAACAGACCTCTCTAAATAAAAAGCTCGGGCTTACTTTTCTTCAGTGTTAAAATCTGTCTGTGCTGATCACATTCAGTCACGGCATATGGGTTAGGCCTGATTTCAGCTATGTTACTTACGGGGAAAAGGACAAGGGGCACGGTGAGGGTTACAGCCACCAGCACTGCCAGGCGAACTGACAGCAAAAGAGTGTCGAAGGTGTACACTTTAGTGTATGTATGAAGTAGTTCATCTTCAACTTCTCCTATGAAAAGGAAACAGAAAGGGGTTACATCACTTAAGCAGTAGCTTGCACATTTAAAAGGATCTTTATACTGCAGCCAGATAAGAGATAAGATTAACTTTAGCCCAGCTTCTGTCATTAGATAGCAGTTATGGCTAGACATGAAAGAGGAATTTTCCCACTGTGACTGATACAAGTCCACCATTCATAGATGATGAGGGTAATACAGCTCTGAGGTGATGCTTTGTAGTCCAGTATCTTTGAGATGACTTTGAGAAAGTCATTAAGTGGATGTAGAACCTCAAGTAAAAATAATTTCTGTGATATGAAATAACTCACTGAATTGGTAACAGCTCCTTTTGACCTCCACCCAGATGTCCCAGCTCTCAGACAGAGCCCTCTTGCCCCAGTGATAGGGAGCAGATTGTGCTGTATCATTCACTTCTATGCTGTATGGAGGAGCTAACAGGGTAAAAAGAGGTGGCGTTTGCACAAACTGGTGTGCTAATAGAGGGACTACTCAATTTGCCTATCAGTTAATCTAACTCATCCAGATTTTTTCTTACACTAGAGTGATTTGCACCTGTTTTTCAGCATAGATGAAACTGAACTAGTGGCGTCAGAGCCAGATTGGATAGCACTTAATAGTGTCATGTAAAACTGTTGAGCACTAGAGTATTTTTAGTACTCTTGGCTTTTGCCAATAGTCAAATTTACAGCAGCTTCTTGTCTGAGTTCACAAAGTCAAAGGAAACAAAACTAGTCCCCCCAGTAGGTGCCTCTGAGTCTCTCACTGTGAGGAACTTGTGGTCTGACAGTTGGATAGGTCCCACAGTTCATTCAGAATGTTACACATTGTGTACAATAATTGAATGCTGCTTAAACTTGGATATAGGCCCCCAGAAAATGCATTAATACTTGAGTCAATGGGATAGAATCAGCTCTCCTGCATTAAAAAGTGAGGGGAAACTCTGCAGAGAACAGGACTTTGACTTACCATAGAAGGTAAGATATCCAAAGAGGGCAGCCAGAAGATACATAATAAGCATGCCAGTGATGGAGATATTTGAGACATTCTGCATCCGCTTTCGTGAGCGACTGAAGTATGAAAGAAAGAGAATAACAGTCCTATAAAGCCTCTATTTGTACAAGAAGTGCTCTGAAGTGTCTTAGGTCTCTGACATACCCTTACTGGATAGTAAGTTCATAGCAACTATATTTGTTACATAGAGCTCTTGAGGCTTTACAACTCTGTGCAGAGCATCACAGATTTATAAAATGTGTTGAAACTGCATTTCTAGTGCTTTCTCTGTGGCAACATAAAAATGTGTCACATTATTTTCCATATCATTATTTATTAAATGTCAATCTCAAATGGTGTATTTTAGGTAAAAAAAAAATAGAGGGATTAAAATTATAGGCCTGTTAATAATAATAGACAAGAGTTTTCAGCCATCTTTATATGAACATACCCTTATATCTACATAAGGCTGTTCTGCAGGTTCAAGAACCCCTTGCAGATCACATCCTTTCTTCATAAATTCTTTGGTTAAAGAAAATCTTCATCTTATAGGACCTGCAAACATTTTCCCAAGTCATATGAGAATTTTTATTGTTTCTGAGGTTAAACCTACTGAAATATGAGGTAATGGTTCTTAGCCTCCTTGAGTCTTGCAGCACACCCTCCTGTAATGCAATTTTTGCTGTTTGCCTTTTATTAGCCCTTCCCAACTATCAGCTCTGTATTGTTTTAAGCAAGTGTATTTGAATTTTGATATTTGTTGAGCAAAACAGGCTGAGTGAAGAGCCTGTCTAAGATACCCAAACCGATGGCATCCTGAGAAATTTTAAGAGTAAGCAGCAACGGACACAGACACAGAACACATTTAGGTGTTATTAGAAACCAGAATTATCTGTTTCAGTGCAACCACGTTCCCCAGTTTTTTCTATTCTGTCGAAGGAAGCTGTCCAGATTCCTCCTTTACTAAGTAATATTGATCAATGCAGTGGTTCTCTGTCACCAATATCTGACTGAAAGATCAAAGCAAAGTCAAAATCTGCTTACTATGGAAAGCAACAAATCATTATCATGTTGGTGTTTACACACCAGCAGTCAAGGGACAAGATGTAGAAAGTGTTCTGTATCTATGGTTAACTGGAAGTATTGGACAAAATTTAAGAACCTTACTCTTTGAGTTCACTGTATATTGGTAGCACCTCAGGGTGGCATACGAATGCAAATGCCAGGATGGGTATTGCATAGGCAGTCTGTAAAATAAAGCTCCCATTAGTAACAACGGTCACGGCTGTACCTCTGACTTTTGGCAGGCAGCAGTTTAGCTGTGGTACAAGTGGTGGAAGACAAATTCTACAGAATCTCCCTTACCCGTGAATTGAATACGAAGTATTTTGGCTGGCACTTGTCACTATTGTCGCTGTGCGCTTCGTATTCTACACCGCTTTTTGGGGAGGTATCTTTTGGCTCCTCAAGGTTTGGGAAGTGCCCAGCTGTGTTGTCCATCATGAAATTCACACCAGAACTGAGTGACTCATTTGATAACATGACCAGGTGCATTGGTACTGTGCTATTGGTGGCAGTCCAGTTTTCAACCCTGTGGTCCATGATGGGAAGAGGACAGGGTATTTGGGATTTCTTGAAGATTACCTACAAAATAGTAGACACTGTTATCAGAAAAGTGCCACTATAGGAGATTACACATCAGTGATATTCCAACAGAAGTATAAACAGACACTGAGAAAGAGAGGAAGCAAGAAACCAAATGGTACCAATTCTGCTTCTTCTGCAAATATTTGTTGTCGCTCCGCCTCTGCTGTTTTCCTGCTTTAATTTTTTACTCTCAAGTATTTTTTTAAACTGTTTTTTTTTTTATTCTGACTTCATTCAGCAATAGGTTTTGAGTTGATTCAGTTGCAAGGGCTATTCTAACACCCACGTTAAATTGTCTTGTTGTCGCTCCGCCTCTGCTGTTTTCCTGCTTTAATTTTTTACTCTCAAGTATTTTTTTAAACTGTTTTTTTTTTTATTCTGACTTCATTCAGCAATAGGTTTTGAGTTGATTCAGTTGCAAGGGCTATTCTAACACCCACGTTAAATTGTCATGGTATGAAGTATAAAAGTATTTAAGGTTTATAGAGTCTATATTTGGCTGGAGACAATACCCAAGCGGTCACCTACCACACTGACAAAGAAAACCATACAGGTCAGCGAAAACCCACTCGTATAACCAAGATAACCTGTGCAGCAAGAAAAACAAAACAAAATAGAACAAAACAGTTCAGTTACATATAAATTCACAATCCTAACAGGCCTAAGAAATGAGCTTAAGCAGGGCATTAAGCTTACCTAAGCTTTTTAGAAGGGAGAGAGGAAGAATAACCACAACTGTTACAAGTATGACGAGGTAGTTCCCATTAAGGTACCATTCTCTAAAGAGAAAAAATAAAAATAAAAACAATCATCATTGACATCAAAGTGAAAAATTTCATCTCAGGTTCAGGCTGGGAAAAGGCACCTACCCAGAATTCTCCTCAAGTTTCATAAATGCTCTGATGACTTCAGGAAGTTCATATTTAATAATAAAGAGGTAGCTTGACATTGCTGGAAAAAAAAAAAAAACCCAAACAAAACAAACACCTTCAGAGAGAACTGAAGTTCCAAATAAAGGGAAAAGTTTTGCTAAAGTAGAGAAATGAGTTTTGTTTAAATAACAGTGTGACTAAATAAATCAATAAATCATTTATATTGTTATGAACATATTCTGAATGACATCTAGCATTCTGTATTAGAACACAATACAGTTACCACATAATTAATAGCATACTTAAATCACTCTTAATTTTTCTTTTTTTTTGTTATATATGTTTTTTTCTTCCAATGGATGCTGCCCATCCCCATTCAGTAGTAACTTTAGTTCTTACTTCCTCTAGATCTCTTCAGCTACGTTATCCTTCCTACTTTCAATTTCTTTCTTCTAGTATCTTCTCTATATTTAAAGAAATCAACCAGTTGTCAAGATTCCTGATGCAAGAGTGGACTTCTATACATCTCATTTAAAATGTAGTGCCAGAAATAAATGCTTTTTTCATTTGCTTTACATTTGTCAAAGAGAGGTCTCCGGAATCCTATGGATCAATCTAGACAAGAACTAGAGGAACAGCTCTTTCTCTTTAATAGGGAAGCATACTTCATTTCTGAATTCAATCAGTTTGATATCCAGGCTTGAGGAAGGATAGGAATACCACAGAATAACATCTTTTATGAACAAAATAAAAAAGACTTTTGCAGTACAGAGATGTGAACTACTTCTGTTTGAGTAGCAAAGTTGCTATAACAAGACAGCATTGATCTATTGATGCAGATTTGCAAAACAGTAAGTTACAATAGAGAAATCACCAAAAAAAACCTGCATAAATTTGACTTATGGCACATTTAATTTAAATTTCAGTTGCCTCTCCTTAAGGAATCTGTAAAAAATTACAAGCTCCCTTTTACTTTCAGACCTGGTACTCTTCAGCCTCCTAAAAAGCTTCTTCCAGGATAGTAAAGGAAAAAGGCTTTGTTGAATGAATATATACTTTATCACTACTGTTTATATTGGTAAGTCTCCTGTTCTGAGAGCATGGAGGTTACTTGATAGATATTTCACAGGAAGTATCTTTGTGGGTGAGTACATTCAAAAACTACTTTAAATGCACATTTTAGGAATATCACAACCCAACTGTTATTTGGGTTCAGCTGAATTCACCTGAAAAATGAACAATTGAAGAGCCTTTTATGGAGAAGTCAGAACCCTGTGCTGTTCCTTTTAGGTCAGACTAATCTTTTCTAAGTTGAAGCAGATGATTCAACTAGATGCTAAGAACAGTCTGAGCCATACTCAATAAAGAGAATGGCCAGTTCCTTGAGGACTGTCAGTCAGGCCACTTTAGCCATCATTGAATCCTCTTCACTGGCCATGGAGAGATACCAGGCAACGTATGTTTTGTATGACCAGACCAAGTGTATGGTCTTTCACCATACACTGAAGTAGCAGGTAGCTGAAAGAAGGGAGATGAATTCCTCAAATCCTTCATTTTTACAATACAGTTTATGCTGTATCTGGCTCATCTCTGATGCCATTTAGCCAGACAGAGGAGAGAAAGAAATCACTTGTGTTCTGTAGGAAGAGCATTAGAAGCTAGAAAACTTTCATCTCTTACCTCCAACATTCTGCATTGTGACTGAAATGAAAACACCACACTTCCCAGGCCAGCCAAATGCCTTTGCTCCCAGCTTTTCATATATTAATGATCCTGAAAAAAGAACCCAAACACAACCAAAACCAAAACCAAAAAAAGAAATGTGAGCCCCTAAATTGGACATACTTGATAAATTGCATTCCAAGGTAAAATACATGCATGCAATACGAACTCTCTGTCAATCGCAGCCTCCTACCTCCTTCTTTTGATATCTTCAGTAAAAGGTGGACCGAGTAGAGTGACAAAATTGCTACGCTGAGCAGCAAAATTCTGCAAGACAAAGCAGAAATCAGAATCCCAAGCAGGACCTCAGAGACACAGTTGATTTGAACATACACTTGCTTGTTATCATGAAGTTCAACATGTAGTTTTCAGCAAGTTTGTTCTTTGGTCTCCCAGTGCTAAATGCAAAGCTGTAGCTTACTTGTGAGTACAGTTGCACCTTGTACACTGTAAAAGTCCCTGAAGACTTGTTTAAGTCCAGTATGTGCCAGTTCTGTGCTAGTCCACAAGTACAGAATCTTATATCTTAACAAGGTCACACTAAAGTAGACAGATTTCTGTGCAAGAATCTGGTCTTTAGACTCTCACCTGCCCACTGACCTGTCATTTTCAAACCTCTCCTTAATCAGAGCTGTCAAAAAACCCCACAAAAATTAAACCCAAAACTATATTGTGATTGGGACACTTCAATGCTACCTCTTGGCTGGTCACTACTTTTGACTCCTGCAACATCACTGTGCAGCGGTGGTTAGTTGCTGGCTGTGTAAGTATATTAGAAACCTTGCATAATGTTAAAACATGGCATAACACTGGAAAACCTGTTCTTGGAGCACTGTTAGCTTGCAGCCAGTCTTGTAGTCTTAGTCTGCTTGAAGGTACCAGTACCTGAATTCAATAGTTCTGATTACTGCCATGTTCCTTCCACACAATAGGTGCATCCTATGTGATTTCAGCTATCTGCCTCTTGTAAACTGCTTGTGAAAAATGTAGCTTCGTGTGACATTTTTGGGGCACAGCACTGTGGACAGCATATTTTATTACCATAACCATCCTGTCATCAGCCTGTCCAAGTGTTGGTGAGGAAGAGAATGTGATGATAAGATGATGAGAGAGATAGAAAATATAGATGCACTTTATCCCATGGCTGAATAGGAGGTTGTGCCCACATCTTTCACTCCACTGAACACGTGCTCTAGATATAGGAGACACTGACAGCCAGGTTCATAAGTGAGTTACATTCTTGGAGAAAACACTGGCCCTTGGGCTGGGTGATGACTGCCAGACCATCGTAATTTCCTCTGAAGTTTCCCTCTTCAGGAGAGACAGACAATGCTACCACTTCCATGTGGGTAGGATTGTCTCCTGCTGCAGGCTCATTCAATGTGGTAAGGGGGATCATGTCAACAGTACATCCTGCTGAGGCGGCATCCTCCTTGATCCGGGGCACCCATACAGCTGCTATTCAGAGACATGATCTCTGTGTCCTGACACATGAGGTGGGGTAAACCAAAGTCCTGGTTGATAAATCCTGCTGGGCAGCTGAAGTGTTGCTCTGGTACAGGCTCTGTGCCACTGTAAACCTCCCCTATGGGAAGGATGCAATTGGAACTTTTGGGGAGCTTCTGAGTTTTATGACCCTTCTATTTGCCTTCACCCTGTAGAACATCTTCCAGCATGAAAGCACTTGAGCAACATGAGAACAGTAAATTACAAAAATTTAGATGATGCTGCCAGCATTATTAAATTAGAATTAATATCCAATAGTTTCCATTTAGTATATGAGATTTTTCTGTCCTACTAACATCACGATCTATGAAAACAGAGGAACTTCAAGGAAGTGGATAACTGCTGTGAGGGTAACAATATCTACACACAAGTTTATCCTTTTAAATAAAACTCCTTCATCTACCAGAAGGGAGAATGTTCTCATGCAGGAAATATGGAAATAGCATAGTAAAGAAAGTGAGCTGTGGGGGGAGATGCCTTTGTTTTCTGCTTTAGAATTACTCCCTACTTTAGCACTGCCAACAGAGCTAATGTAATTAGGCTTGTATCAGAATTTTTAGTCACCAGTCAGTATGAACAGAATTTCAAAATAAAGGTATTATAAAGGTAATATTTTTTTCCCTGTTAGTGAGGCTTAATATATCACAGTTTTCTTTCCATGGATCATTTATTGCCATACCAGTTAGTACAAGCGCTCAGAGAAAGTTGGAGGAGAGAAAAAATCCTACCTTTTTCTGACCCTGTTACAATATAAGTTTTAGAACTGGCTTCCATTTTTTGCTCTGCAAATACTATATCTACACCAGTTGAATGTAGGTGTTATGAAGCACTTGTACAGAACAGCATTCGAATCTACAATTAATTTTCAGATAAAAAATTATATTGGCAAAACAGGAGATGTTTCTTAGCAACTGGAAGCTACACGTAACATTTCAAATGCTGTTGCTGTCATGGTTACAGAGATCCCACAAGCAAGAAGCTCTATAAAAACATGCTGGATTTCAGTAATGTCAAAAAATGGCTTATTGTCACACAGTAATATCATGGTTAATTCCACTTTCACAGGAGTGAAAATTAAGCCTAAAATTAAGGCTTCAGCTAAAATTAAAATCAGTTATTTAAAAACTCCCCAAATTTATTTTAGATTGTTTGTCTCATGGGAGTTTGTCTCATTAAAAGGAGCCAGATGTTAGCCATTGATTAAAAAACTTTCCATGGCTATATGTTACTGTCTATCAAAACCCATTCTGTGTTGATATTGTTTGTCAGTCACAGACCAATGCTGTCCTTTGTGCACATTGGGTACAGACAGACTTGCAACAACATTAAATCCGTGAATGCCTTTGCACGCAAAACATGATGCCATTTCAGACGATATCAAATATTCTTCCATTTCTACATAGTGCCTTGATAATTGGAGTAATGCAAAACATACTTATGGGCGATTTAATTCCCCTGTTGGATTCCTATACTGAACTGGCAAAATAGCTCTTGTTATTTCAGGACCAGCATGCTGTTCTCTCCTTCTGTTTTTTGACTGCACAGTATCAATTCACAGTTGTGTTCCTAACACAAAGGAGGTCTAAAATATTTAAAAAATAAAAGGATTTTCAGCAGTGGATGGTTCCTTGTGGTGAAGCTGAAATGTTTTCATTACAGAGAATCTTACAAGAATATTCAGCTAACAAACCAGGCATAACATACCTCCCTAACCATAAAAACTTTAGCTCCAGTCACCTGCTTATATTGCATTAGCTTATTTTTCTACATACTTACATGAAAAGGATAATTCCTGTGTTGGCCATGGCATAGGAGAGCCCTAAGATGCCGCTGCCCATAATGGCATTGCTGAGGTTGAATGAAGACATTCCAAAGGAAGTTCTACCTGCATGCTGATGGGTGCAAGAACAGAAAATGGCAATTCATTTGCATTTTACTGAGCATGACTGGCTAATTATCCTCATTGCTGGTAATCCCTGTACTGCTCCCTTGATCCCTGGAGTTGGAGCTTTTTCAGGGTTCCCAAGCCCAGAGGCACTTGCCACCATAAGGAGACTCCAGCCCAAAGACAGCTGTGCTGGTAGTGTTTGCCTCTTCCCATTGTCTCAGTCAGGAGCAGGCCTACATTCCTGAGAGGCAACTCAGGTGACACAGTTACACTGGCCAGCCTCTGTGGATACACGTGCTGTTATCAAATAAATTCCTCAATTATTGATTTTAAAACAGTCAAATATTTAAAAAAAATGAATACAACAGATTATTAATTTTGTCTTCAAGTAGAACGTGCTTTTTTTCTTTGGGGAACTAAAAATGTGTCTGGGGAAAGAAAGAAGGGAGCTCTGTGTGCCTAGGGCTGGAAGCAGAAGAATGGAAGAGAACAAAACCTAGGAGAGAGTGGATGATACGTGAGTGAGTTACAACTGACACCAAAAGGCAAAGAAAAAGGGAACATGACTCTTAATTTTAGTAAACAATCACAAATAATATTTTTGATTTTGTGTGATCATTCCTTAACAAAATCTGTAACCCAGCTGATAAAATAATACCTTTCAATTAATCAAATTCACTAAAAATTGAGTAACATTAAATCCTGAGCAGAGAGATACCCACATGCACTCCCCAGGAACTGATGCTGTGCTTCCACTTGCATGTGGAGTTGTCTAGGGAGTTGGAGGTGTGCTGACCGTATAATGCTCAGCATCATAAAGCCAAAATAATAATGTCCATTCTTTAAAGCAATGCAGCTGAATGTAGATTCATTTACATTGATGCTGGAAACTAGAAATGAAAGCATGTTTGCACTAAGGCACAGATCTACCTGGCTGTAGGAACAACAAAGTCCTTCTGAGCCCAAGGTCCTGTCAGGAAAATGGGTGCAAACTCACCCTGTCTGCACATCTCAGCTGAGATTACATGGAGAAATTACTGAAGTTCAAGTGTGATCTGAGCAATTTTTCTGATTACTTGTGAAGGAAAGACTCAGTTTTACTTGTAAGACAACAGAAAGGGTTTGCTGCGCTAACTGATAGAAAATGTATTTATTGTTTGAAACCCAGGATTATGCTGGCTAGGCTCCAGAATAATTTTGCTCACTGACACTTTTAGAAAAAAATCAGGTCAATAAGATCTACCTTATTATTATTCATTCACTCATTCAATAAAAATGAAAAAAAAAAAAACCTTACATATTCTTCATTATAGTCTTCCAATTTCTTTTTATCCAGATATCCATTTGTAAGGAACTTCTGACTTTCTGCATCATCACTAGCAAAGGGACTGAACACAAAGAAATATAAGAAAACTTTAGATAAAGCTTATGACACACAATTTATTATAGTAGTGCCTTTTGTCATCAGTGGAAACATTCCTTTGACATTGCTATGAATATTTAAAAATCCTTCAGAAAAAAGCTCTGTTCTCTAGTAAAGTTCTCATGTCCAATGGCATGTTTAGTAGACCTTTGCTTTGATTTGGAATTTAGTTTTTGAGTCAGTAATCTTCAAATTACATTTGATTGCATTTGTTGGAAAGCAGATCTGTACTGCCAGTCACAGGCTAAAGCTGAGCACACGCTTCACGCCTGGGAAACAAAGGGCCTTGAAACTGCTCTGCTGGAGATGTGTGCTGGAGGGTGCAGCAAGCTGAGCGCTGGAGACTGATGGCTGGTTTTGAGATGTCTTTTTCCAGCCACACAGGCGCTAGTGCTATCGTGGGTTCTGCTGGAATGTCTGAGGGTGGGTTATCCCTGCTGCCCTCCATACCTTGTCCTGGGGAGCATTCCCCTTTAGTGTGCTCAGGCTGAGCTGCTTTGAGAGTGTATTCATTTACACAAGTACCATCCGACTAAAGTAGCTGGAAATTGCCAAGGGGTACTTTGTGTTGGGAGCCTGCAGATGTCAGTCCAGGTGGTGGCAGGCAAGGGGGGACCTGGGCTGCCTTGCTGTTCTGGGCACACTTGTCCTCCAGAGCACAGAGCAGGGAGGGTCAGTGCTGTGGGAAAGCTTCCCAGATGCCATTAGTGAAGACTGTTTATTGATTACTGCCTTCTATCCTTAACAGAACAGATAAATGCTTACCTCGTAATTGCTGCCTTTTCCAAATCAGCTGGCTCTGTGTAGTTGTCTTCAAGGCTTTCC
Organism: Bombycilla garrulus; assembly: GCA_013400315.1. Taxonomy (NCBI): domain Eukaryota; kingdom Metazoa; phylum Chordata; class Aves; order Passeriformes; family Bombycillidae; genus Bombycilla; species Bombycilla garrulus. Next base: position 252,479 of record VXBU01014522.1, read on the forward strand.
CCGCTGTTGCTCTGGTCATCAGGTTCAATGTTGACTTTTTGTAGCTCCATGCGATCCATTAGAGCGGTCAGCGCTTTCCAGCACACACACTTGCTTCCTCAGGGTAAACAGCACTGCGCCGTCTGCTTGCAGGTCCTCTCTATCATGCAGGGACTGCCAGAACACTCTGTTCTGCAAACAAAACACAACAGAACTCATTAGAGTTTTCTTCAAATTAGATAAACCAGTGTGAATTGTTTGGTTTGTGTTTGATCTTTGTAATAGCATTAAGAGGGGAAACTGTTGCAGACTGGGAAAATTCTGGGAGAGCATAAAAGTCTCTTTATATGCCTGCACTTGCTTCTCCTGTCTCCCTTCAAATGGTAAAGGGTGCAGAGGCCAGCAGATGCACAGTGGATATCCAGCATCTGGAAAAAATACAAAGCCAGCAGAAAATAATTTCCTGAACTGCTGTTTTTGAGTTTCTAGGGGTGGGTGATGCAGAAATGCTTTCTGATAAAAACAGGAGTATAGCTGGCTTTTCCATTTGTTGTAAGATTAATGTCACAGGTTTAAATGTTTTGTAGATTTGTCCCTTTCATTGGGATCTGACAGAGGTGATCATCTCTGTATGATCATTTTTTGATACTTAGGAGGTGCAATTCCGATAGGCCAGTTTCTGTTTTTAAGCAGACTGGTGTTTAATTCTTACTTGACCTTCACTGGAAGCTCCGTCTCACACAGGATTATTACGTGGATATTTTTACCCCATGATAAGAAGTCTTGCCTTTTAAAAATCATATGAATAAATGCTCAACTCTTTATATCTTGTATGAGCCAAATGAAACTGTATGATCCAAATTTACAAAGAGAACTTCACCTCTGGGATTTCAGCAGCTGTGTGCTACAGACTCATCTGTAGATACACATGTGAATTAACTTCTTTATGATCAGATTCAAGAGGAAAACACTGTGCAAGAAATGTTGCAGTTCTGCAATCCTTCTCCCTTCCCAAAGACATTCCTTGATGCATTCTGTATTTCCATTCCACAGCTGAGGGGACACTAGTGAAGGGAGTGAGCAGAGATCAGAGAGCACACACTTGGGGCCAGTTACAGTTCCTGGCCATTTACCTGCTGCCTTGCTGTCAGGCACACTGGACAGATTCATGACAGTTTTCATAAATATGACATGCCAAGTGCAGCTCAGCACTCTATAATAACAATATCAGAAAACACTGCAACAGATAATTTCTAAGTCTGGCTCTTTGCAACACAAAATCTGCAAATATTCAATAGCCTTTCTCCTGCATTTGCATTTATAGGTGTATAGGTCCAGCTCAATGAGCAGACCTTTGCTATCCTCTGATATTGATCATATGCAGTTCTTGAGAATGTCTACAAGCATATCTGTACTGGCAAAATGTTGGAGTGCATGTGTTTAAAATGCAAATATAAACTTTAAATACCAACCCTGGATGTTAAAACTGACTCCAGGCCAGAAATTAATGTCAAATTCCTTACTTCTTACTAAAAGCACTCACCCAGACCAGACAGCTGAAAAGGAGAAGCAATATCACAGTTCATTAGGAAATTTCCTACCAGAGAGAGTGGCTGACTTTAATTCTTTCTGCTGCCTCACGGAGTGTGTGTGTGTGAGGAGATGAGTGACTCAGGCATCAGGGCAGAGCTGCTGGCACTCACATTCCAGTGCCTGGGGATTCTGCTCACTCAGGATATTAATAACTCCATGAGATAAGAAACCAATAACACTCCCTCCTCACCCCTCCACCCCCAACAGAGCCCTAACAACTGTGGTTTCATTCACAGAACTGTCTTCAAAGGCAGACGCTGCCCTGTCTGAGAAGGAGAGTTTTTCCAATTCTTGATGCTTATTTTTAATCTGTGGTGTAAAAGTCAGGCAAACAAATCTCACTGTGCTTATCCCTGTTCTGGTAAAGGGTAAAACCTCCCCTGTGTGCACTGCCTAACTGTTGTTGGAGAAATGTCTTTTCCAGAAGTCCAAAAAATACAGATCTTCAAAGAGATGGGAAATGGAGGAAAAGTAAGCAAAAAAAGTTGCCGGGAGTTGAGCCGCACAAAGATTAGGCTGAGGATGAAAGCTTGTGCAGCACAGCAAACAATTTTGAAAAATTGACTGAAAATACATGTTACAGCATAAGAATCATCTGGACATTGCCCTGCCAAACATTTACACAAGTCATCTGATTTATGGGGGTCATCTGAAGAGCTGTGGAATTACTGAGTAAAGTAGTGATTTTCTATTTTATTTTATTGTTTTTAATCTGTGAATTCCTAAAAGTCTTCTGGGGAAAATACAAAGCCTCAGGTGGCAAAATTAAGTCTGTTGAGAAGCTGCTTTCTTGCAGTTGTAACATTTTAGGGAGATGTCGGTAGAACTCTAGAGGTTTGCAAACAATGTGCAGAAAACCTTTGGCATAAATGTGGGGAAAGTGAGACCCATAAAACAGGCCTGCTATTAGACTTGAATCCTGCAGACACTAATAACTGTGATTATGACCAATGGTGCCTTTGAACTTTCATAGAACTTGGCAGAGCTGGTCCTTAGTTGGTGGCAACACAAATCTTTAGGTTCCTAGCACTGCAGATCCTGAGGGGTTTGGGAGATGTACAGGCACCAGTGCCATGTTCTCCCCACAAGTAACATAGAAGAAGTAGAGCTGTCACTTCTTCACCTGAGGAGGACATGGGGTGACTCTGTACCTTTGGAGTCGTTACTCAGCCTGCAAGATGTTTAGATAAAAGGAAATGTGCTGACATGAGACACTCAGTTGCACCCCTTCAGGGGTTTGTGCTGGCTGGATTACTGCTCCTGGGTGGAAGACCAGGAACCATGGCAAGGATGGTGTGAAAGGACAGCCACCAAGGCTGGGCACGCCTGGGCCCTGCCAGAAGCTTAGCCTGTAATATTGGAGGAGAAACACCAAAGCTCATCTGCTTTAGCTTCCCTGGGATTTAATGCTTTCTGCTTCAGGGCTATGATTTGGGTGCCTAAATATACAAGAGAAATCTCTTAGATTTCCAGTGGTCCTCAAACTTGCATTCAATACAATGATGCTTTGCTGCCTCTTGTAGCATTTGGCTGAACAGAAAAGATTTTTCTTAAAGTATGGTATTAAAATGGAAATACTCTTTGCAAAATAAATTCACCTATCATTAGAGGGCAGTTATTTATCTCTATAAAGCTAATTTTCCTCTTCAAGTATAGGGTACTGTTCTGCATAATTTGTTAAGTAATGGTTTTCAGCAATGATTTGGAAAATGATGGAATCTGATTTCACAATGTTATTGATTTCTGTCCAGTCTGCAGTTGGAACGTTAGGCGAATGGACAACCACTGGGCAAATAATGCTGGGTCATAGATATGATTAACACTTTCATGAGTTTTGCAATACCAATATTTGCAATCTCTGCCATGGTATCCAGTTTAGCAGATTTTGCCAGATTCTTGATCTTTATGACTTTATAAGATTATTGTCTATGTGGCTGTTCCAAAATGAAATAAGTGTTGCAGCTGTGAAATAAACAATTAAAATGTAAAGCCTGCTTTCCCAAATTAAATTTTTAAAGAAATATTAGCTAAGTAACTCAAGAGCCTGGAAAAATGTTCTCAGAAGATAGCCAAGGGCTGCAAAGGGAAGCAATCATTAATTCCTTAATTGACTGGGAAATTCTGAATACTTTCGCTGCTTCAATGGTTGCTTAGGTTTTGATTTTCTGTACAAAAGAGAAGACTAAATTTCATTCCTGAAGAAATACTAAAGATGTTTTCCAGTGCAAATGACCGTGTCAGTAAATCTTAAGGAGCCTATCCTTCACATTGCACTTATATTTACAGACTAATTAAATTTATAGCTCCCAGTTTTTGAAGATGTGGCCAGTGCCTAAAATATATTGATAAAATTTTATATATAAAAAAAAAAGTTTACCTCTGAGTTGAGCAGGTTCCTTTCCTCACTTGCTAGACAGGTTATATCTTTTAGGAATTGCACCTGTAAGAAAAAGTTTACTCATATGCAACGTAGAGCAGTTGAACAGTGATTTAAAGACAAATGGGAGTGTATGGGATGAACCAATCAACAGCTGCTACACCCAACAACTCCCTTTGACAAACTTGCGTCAGCTCTTTAAAAAAAAAAAAGGGAAAAAAAAGAGAAAAGGTAAATCAGTTTATTGGAGCACACTGAGGGCAAACATCTCAGTTACTGGAGCTATTTGCTCTCTGAGCTTAGCTCTATTTCAAAATTCTTATCCTCAGAACATGCCACCCAAGCTTGATCACATTTTGATTTGACAGTCTGGATTTTTGAATAACGCACATGCATTACACTCACATAATAAAGAGCCTGGAAAATAAGTTCTGGGAGAAATACCTATTTGCTCCCACACTGCTCTTATCTCTGTGACAACGGAGCTACATCTTGCACTGCCTGTCTGAACTTGGTCCGAAGTGTGTGCTTTCAAGGGGGCTGTTTGACCTGCGCCTTAGTTTCCCAGTTGAAATATTTAATGTAATTTAAGCTGAGGAGATCCATGTCCAGTGACAAATATTATTCATTTAATGGCAATATAGGCCTGTGGAGAAGTATTTAATTATCTGTGATGTGCCTGAAATACTGCAGAATTTACTGTAGAATTTTATCCAATTACATAAATACCATAATTAAAACCCACAACTAACCCTCCAGCCCTCCCAGCCATGTACGCTTTGTGATTAAAGCCCTCAGACTGGCCTGATTGTGAAGGCAGGAGGGCAAGTGAGGGGATGTAATTTTTAATTCTCAGAGTTTCCTGTGGAGCACTCAGACTGCTTTAGCTCAGTCTGGGTGACAACCTGTGGGAACCCAACCCTGCTCCGCTGTGACCAGGCCTTCTGCTTGCTTGCTGCCAGCACTGGCTATGGTGTGCTGGTTTCAGAGTTCTACCCCCAGTAAGATATCTGAGGTCCAATATAAACTCAGAAAAATAGTTTAACAAAAACAAGCAAATAAGCTCAGTCTCCCTCAGTTCTGCATTTCCATGAAAAGACAACTGATTGTAAGGCCAGTCATGCCATACAATGCCAGAAGTAGTGCAAACCAAAGATTAAGAGGTGCAAGGTTTTGAGCCAGAGGTCCTATCTTAATTTAAACCCAGCTGGAAAAATGAACAAATTTTTGGGGCTAGACTGGTTGAATGGACTTTAGAGTATGAAAGCTCCCTGTGTTTTCCATTTCATCAGTTGATCTAATGAGGGAAACAGGCTTTCCCTCTAAGGCATATTACCAAGAATAGGTGTCCTTAATGTATTAAGGCAGTTCTCAGCAGAAGTTTGGCACCAAGGTGTCCTATGGCATTGCTAGGGTGAAGGAGCAGAGCTGCCAGGGGAGCTGGGGGAGGCAGCTGTGCTCTGCTTGAGCCTGTTTGCTTGGCACACTTGACAGGGCTGTGGGTGTGGGCAGCCTCCTTGTTGCCTTGTTGCTCATGTGGTTGTTTCATGTAACAATAGGGGAGAGAAAAACATTTCTTTAAACAAAGGAAAATAAGACTGCAAACCATAAAGAAAACAGCAGGGAGATTTGGGGACAGATGTGCTAACAAATCAGCAACAGCTGTGAAAATTACTTCTGATGCATTTTTTTTAACCTGATTAAATAAATAATAATCAAGATTAGAGGTAATTTCCTTTTCAAATACCACAAATATCCACGTAGATCTCTGATTCCCACAGAGCCTAAGCAGTGTGGGACAATTCTCTCTGGAGCCACACCATGGTAGTTGGCTGGATCTTTCCTCAGTTCATGGGGGGATGGAGTCATCAGAGTTGATGGTGCTCAGCAGTGCCCCTGTCCCAGCACCTGATGCCTCAAAGATGCCAGGCAAGATGTGCAGGCAGATGGAGCTGGCAGAAACCATTCACATGCCTGTAGGCATTTTTTTTCTGCAGAGAAGAGCCAGCTAACACAATTTTAACACAGGTTTTTTTGACTCTGCCAGTTTTTTTCTGCCTATTCCTAAGTGGAAAATCACTGCTTAATTTTCATCAGAAAATTCTTCTTTCAGCAGAGTACAAATGTCAGTATCCAATCTTCACGCTGAAGGGAGGCACATGCTAATTCAAGATCCTTACTATTTTGTCTTCAGCTTGCCTGTGTTCAATTTCACTATTTGTAAAGAAAATGTTGAATTTGCTAGTATTGCTTGAGGTCATGCAAGAGTTCAAAGAAGAAAAATACATTTTCTCTTTGTTTTCCAACAAAGATCAGCAGTAAATTCTTGATTAGAATGTTGGAAGCAGTGAACAAAAGAAAACACAACCCTGTGATATCCACCCTTGCCTCTTGTAGCTGGAACTAACTTTCTGTGTGACAAATCTCTGCCACAGAGTCATGTCTCTGTCTTTGCAGTCAGAATAGCTCCACTTACATTCAAAAAGGGTCCAAGTGTGCCCTCGGTTACTTTTCCACCAAAAGCTACTAAATAAAGCTCTTTGGTAATTTGTGGGATCACACTACAAGCTCTGTTAGTCACCTCTGCCTATGGAGCACCCTGAAGCCCAGCAGGGAGTGTTTGCCCCTCCAAGACCCCTGTTTACCCTTTCTGTGAAAAAGCCATAATAACTGCAGTTAAAATTATGATATTTGGTAGATGTTATTTTTTTTATCTTCTGGTACCTTTTAGCTACCTTATGTCTCATAGAGAAAACTCCTGTTGCAGTAATACCCGCCATCACTAACAGGAGAAATTTCCAGGCATGGCAGATCTGAGGACTGAGGCCATATTTCCTGAACAAAGAAAGCAGGAAAAATCTGCTGTAGCTATAAGTGTGTGTTTCCAAAGTCTTCTAGAGTTTGAAGGGTGTTTCCAGATCAGAGGTTTTTGGGAGAACTGGCAATGGTGGCAATGCCATTAAAAAAGGCTCAATTTTTCTTTGCCCCCCAGACACAACCTCCCACATTTGCCACACCATCAGGTTCATTTTTCTGAAAACTGTAATGCTCTTTAGAGAGCAAAACATCTCAGCTTTTGCTCAGAGCCCTTATCTGAGCCGAAGAGCAATCAAGAGTTGGTCTGGTTTTATAAAATGGAGAGTACCAGAGCTTGGTACTTGAGGTCCCCCAAACATGGGGATCACTGGGACACTGTTGGGGGAAGTCCAGCATGTTCTGCTGCCTGCCTCTGCCCCAGATTTTTTGGTCAGCCTCCAGGATCTGGGCTTGGGCAACGCAGGTCAGGGTTGTGGTGCTGCCCTTGTGGCTGCTTACATTGCTGTGCCTGGAGCTTAGGTTGAAAAAAAAAGGTTTTACAGCATGAAATAAGATTGTACTGAGCATGCTGGAGATGTTTTTACCAAAATACTAAGCACATTTTTTTTCTGTATTTTGGCCTTGTTTTTATGGAGCTTGAGGTCATGTTAAATGCCTTAACATTTTCCTGTTTTTTAATAATTGCTGCTCTCTGACTCAAGCTACTTTCCTCTTGACATAAGAGCCTTTGTCTGTGTTTGCTTCTTGCTTAAATATTATCTTCTGAAGGTGAAGGAGACTTTGTTGTAGCTCTGTGTTTAGTTTTCACTCTGTATTCATTGTCATTGGCACTGAGACAGTGTGCAGGGCAAACCAAAGTGTATTTTGTAGCTTTGTTGTGGCTGTCTGCTCCACACTTATACACTACAAGTAGAAGTAATCCTGGTGATGATAAAACAGCTGCATTTAAAGCACCTGACCCTACATACCCATGTACACACAGGTCCAAACCCCCACCTTAAAAGGGTTAGGAAGCTTTTTGCAGGGATCTTTTCAGTATTTATTGTCTATGTTTTACCCTTAGAAGTACCCATTAAAGTTTAGGGATTTTTTTCTCAGCTTTTTAAAGCTTAAGGCCAAGAAGGGACATGATACCTCCTGCATCTCAAGCAACCTGAATTCTCACTTAGATCCTGCAAATTCAAGGTGTTGCATGATTTCAGCTAAACAGAAGCCTTTGAATTTTTCAAAAATAGAAAAGTTTGGGAACGACATGTTTGTTTAAGCTGGGGAAAGATAAAGGGAAGTACAAGAGCAAGCTACAGCTACTTGAAGGGTAGTTACAAACATTACGGAGGCAGACTCTTCTCAGTTGCACCAGGAAGCCCAGACATGGGGCAGAAGCCACTGGAGTGTGAGATGTTCAGACTGAACATGAGGAGAAAGGTAGTGCAAATTTGGAAAAGGCTGGTGAGGGATCAGAGGCTGCAGAGCCACTGTCCTTGAAGGTTTTTGAGGCTTTACAAGGCAAAGTTGTGTCCAAGATGCCCTTGTGCTCGTGTCAGCTGCTCCTTGTGGGGGAAGCTGGACCAACTGCTCTCCACAAGTCTCTTACAACCAGTGTTTTGATGAGTCTGTGAAACTGCTTAGTGCCATAGACATGGACACAAAGATATTAAAGATGGTGTCATGGGTTTATTTATCAAATTTCGATTTCCCTGTCAGGGAACCAAGAATGTCATGGTTTGACACCGGCCAAGGGCCAGTGCACCCATGAAAAAAAATTTTTCTCCATTTCTACTGTGAGATAGGACCAAAAAAGGAGCACAACTGCCCAAACGTAAGGTATAGAGAAGAAACTTTATTAATTAACACTAAAAGGAAGAAAAAAACCAGAAACCAGAATGAAACTTCCAAAACATCCATCCTCCCCTCACCTGCTGTTCACTCTCCCACTGACAACATGAAAAGACAAAACCTAGGATTTTCAGTCAATCCACCCCTTGAACAATCATTTCCCCAATCCATCAGGAAGAGCAGGAGTCTCTCCCGCCTTGCCATAGAACCTCCACAAGAATACCAGTCCTCTTGTGGACACACAGTTCACAAATGGCCTGCCCGTGGATTTGCCATTGNTGCAAGAGAAGTCCATGCCAACCTGGCCCACTCCTTTATTCTTTCTTCCCACTTTGGATTCCTTCCTGTCTTTTCCTTGACATCAGGTCTCAGGTCCTGTCTTTTATCTCCTTCGAGTTGCTCCTCTATCAGTTGAGTAGGATGCATGCCTCAAAAAGGTCCATCTGGGCAAGAAACAGTTAAAATCTCATCTTCTGGGACTTCTGCCAGTGGCTTCTGCTGATTAACAGCTCTTCTGATAAGGTGTCCTTGAGCTGCCTTGGAGAAATGGGAAGCTAAGATTTTCAGCTCCAGTGCCAGGGAGGGGGAAATTCTTCTCTTCTGGCAGGCTGGGGCCAGCCCATCCTTCCGTTCCCCCCGCTCCCTGCCAGGACAGTTCCTTCCAGAGGGACTCTCTCCCGGCCCAGCCCAGGCTGGCACAAGCTCCCTCACACAACATGGGGGGTGGGGGGAACTGGGCTGGGGCAAGCTCTTCCTTTCCATCCTCCCTACCACCTACTGGGACAGCTCCCTCGGGAGGGACTCTCTCTCTCTCCTGGCCCGGCCCTGCCTCCCCCTCCCGTAGGCCTCCATGGGGCGGGGCGGGGGAAGCCGGGTTGAGGCTGCAGCCTGTTCAAGGCCGGAAAGAAAAAAAAGAGCAATTCCTAAGCAGTCCTGTGCCAAATGCATATCCTACTGAGATGCATTTCACTTTTGATTGGCTCATTTCCCTGTCTGTCTTTAAAACCGGCCCACAATTGGTGTTGGACTGGGCCCAGGGGAAATTCACAGGCACACCTCACTTCCAGGGGAGGCTGTTTCCTGCCTAACAAAATGTCGATCAATCTCAAACCAGCACAGATGGTCTCAAAAATACTGATGGCAGGAATGCAATTAGGTGAGACATGGCCAGACATTAGGCAAACAACACACCCTGTGCCAGAAACAAGTTATAAAAAGGACTTACTGAGGAATTCAATAGTCTGTTGACTTCTTGAAGAGATTTGCTGAAGAAAGTGGGTACATTTTGGCTTAAGTAGACTTTTTGTCTTTACATATACACTGTAAATACCCACAAAAGAACTCAAGGTGCTCTTTTAAAATATTAATATTTGTAAATTTTGCAAATAAACCCCAGAGGATAGTTGGTAAATGTATTAAGTTATGTGTAGCAGAATAACTGGCATGTTCTGAAAAAGATTACAACATCCTGTGTTTCCTTTCCAAAACCAGAATTTCTTCTTATCCCCCAGTTTATTTCAGTCTCTCTAGCAATAATGATCTTCACAGGGCAAATATGAAAAGCTGCATTTGCAATTGGCTACAGTGGACTAAGAGGAAGAGCTAATAAAGAATATTAAACAAAGCTTGTGATTAATTTTATGAAATAGAATTCCTAATAACAGACACAAGTTTCAGAGTCATTCCTATAATTTGCTATATATTAACTGCTTTTCTACTGTACTTTTTGACTTATAATTGTTGCATTATAATGTTAAGTATGACTACAGACAGCACAGGATATTTCCTTTGTGACATTACTACCTCTCCCTCTTGCAATGATTCCTTCCACTGAAGTGTGTATTTATGGCTGCCCAGCATTTTTAAGTATAAAGGAAAACTGGAGGTTCATAACATCTAACAAAAGGCAACTCACTGCAAAGACTAAGAGTGGAAGCAATTTACCTCAGTGTCTGTATAATCTCAATACAGAGAGAGAGGAACATCTCTGAAAATGATTCAAACCCTAGAAGGGGCTTATGGTCACTAGCTAGCTTCTTTAATGCACTGCAGACTGCTGCTTACAATATGAGTTTAGGCTTTGGGAAGGGTATAAGGTATTACTCATACTATTTCAAAGAAGGACTTTCTACACAATTTTTTTTTGGGTCTCCTTTCTATTTTAATGATGTCAGGAACAGAGGAAAAATATCCTCTAGATTTTAACCCCATGTCTTCTGTTATTCTACTTTTTCACCTAAAAATTACTTCAGTGGTGCCATTTTCCCCCTCCATTATTTTCAGAATACATTTGGGAACATCTTGCACTGTCAGGGCAATTATTCCTGGCTTCAAGCATTGTCTGAGCAAAGGCGGGGACTACCTGAATATTTTCACCACAAGCCTGTGTCTATTGTTTGGTCCAAAAATGTCTACGTGTGCTAGAAAGAACATATTGTCCATGCTCTACATAGAATGAAGCTGAGCAAACAAAAGCTGCATGGCAAAAGAGTGATGAATTCACTAGGTAGTGGACTGATGCTTCTGAATATTATGGAGTATAAAGCTATGATTTTATGTGTTTTTAAATATAATAGCTGAGTAATATTGAGCTATTATATCCATTTCTGTGCTGATATGAGAAGTCTTATTGCAATTTATCCAGTCTTTTTTCACACTGCCTTTTGCTAAGTGTAGAGAACTGCATTTTCAGCTGACTACAGAGTACCTGTGGTTTCTCACAACTGCTGCTGTGTTCTGCCGAAATGAGAGCAATGATTCAGGCTCTAAAACATACCATGGGCTGACACCTGTGACTTGGGCAGTGAGAGTTGCTGAGACTCAGGAGCTCTAGGAGCATCATGTTAGGTAGGCATGGCTTTGGAACCTCTGCTTCTTTTAAGATCTGGAAAACATGCAGGTCCAGAAAGAAAAGGAGTTTAACTTAGTTTAGTATTTTGGTCTCCATCCTTACTTTTGGAGGCTAATTTTTGCAGCAGCTGCAATGACTTGCTAAATCCTGAACAATTAATCAGAACTGGCCCAGCCACCCTCTCATGGAGGCCCTTCAGCTGGAAGTAAGGAAGGGTTTCCAGCAGGATTACATACTAGGCTGGGCTGGTTATAGATCTCTCTTCGCTGGGGCCCAGTGGCTGTCCCATTGCGTGACCAGACGTGTCCACTATAGCTTGTATCTGCAGTTATCTCCTGGGAGATGAACACACTCCCAGTCACACAGAGAGAAGAGCTCCCTGTTTGTCATTTTATAGCGAACACGTAGAACCTATACATTCATTTTTGTTCATGTTTAGTGAGCTAGAGGAGCCTACATTTGTTTAGTAGTGTATGGTTCTCAGATGTCTTTGTATGTGCCAGCATGATGTGCTTGGATGGAAGGCCTGGCCATCATGACTCCTAACCCCACAGTCACAGAGTGGAGGCCTGGAAGACTTCTCATGAAACCGTCTGGATTGTATTAGCTGGAGTAGAGCCAGCTGGTCAAAGGTGTGGAAGAGATTATTCCCCTCCATCAGGCAATTTTGAGTTTTGCTCCCCCAAGGAGGAATACAACAAGCTGGTGGTGGAGTGCAGGGCAAACAAGGAAAGGTTGAAGGAGTTAGCCTGTAGAAAAAAGGGTAAATTACTGCTGTCTACAGAAACCTAATGTAAATATGGAGAAGAGAGGCAGGTTCTCCTTGGAAGCAGAGAGGCACAAGTTTTATAAAACATGTAAAGAAAGCTGCTGATAACTAATTTTCTCCCTTAATACTACAGTTCTGTTTATAAAAGTAACAAGATGTTAATGTAAACTAGATGCAATTAAAACCAGCCTGAGAAAACAATCAGATTCCTCTTTCATTAGTAGACTTTGTGGGAGACCAGTATTGCTATTTGTGGTGTCTGAAGAGTATATAATTCTTTGCATCACTTAACAACATTTCTCAGACTCTGAAAGCAGAGTCAGCTCTTTAGAAGCAGTCACAATGAGATATCATTCTTAAAAAGGTTTATCTTCACACCAGGGTAAAAGCCCACCTTTGGAGATATATGGGTGTTGTCACCTTACAAAATTTTTACATTTATTAAAATCAATGAAAGAGAGGTGAAACCAATACATTTCTGGCCCGGCACAGTCTGAGCCCATTTCCCTCTTCTGGCAGTGAGATGGATAGGCTGTACTCGCAGAGTACTCCCTAGGGGTCCTGCAGTTTGTCCAGGGGAAAAAAAAATCTTGATTCCTGATTCTGCTGCAGACTTTTCCTCATTGGACACACCTCTAAGCCAACATTCATGGAGAGCTTAGGCACCAGAGTGGCAGCCGGTACTCACACACCACTGTGCTAGGCACTGACATTTTCCCCAGGGAGAGAGTGCCTTGTCTGGCATGGCCACTACCTGGGCAGGGCTAAGCAGCTCAATACCTGGGCAACTCAGGCCCTGTAAAGTTTCTTCACTGCTCAATCCACCCAATCTGTTCAAAAGACTCCAAGCACACACCTACTGGTGTGGGATGTGACAGCCTAACAAAGCTTCTGTTCTCCTCTGTTGCACTCCTTAGGGTTCCATGGGCTGACTTCGAGCATGGGCAGTGGCGGTGCATGTCTGTCCAAAACATACCTTCCACATAAACTCACAACAGCTCAGAATCAGGTGTTGCAATAGCCTTGGTGAATTTAATCCACTCTGCTCCACAGTCTTCCACAGTCTGCAAAACTGGACACGTAGTACATCTCGTTTTATTTGGACATCATAGGGATAAGTATATTCCAGGCTAAACAGCAAAGGAGCATGCAAAGTCCTCAGGAAAAGCTGTCTGCCATTTATCAACTATTTAATGAAGTAAAACAGCCACATGAAACAAAAGGAAACACAAAAAAGGTTAAAAACATATTCTATGTAGCACATGCTTGTTCCTACAATTTTTTCTTTTGAAACTTCATACCTAGAAAAACTTTTTCTCTATCAGTTCCACATACTTCTTTTGATAGTATACTGCACCCCATGGTAGTGACTTTCTATTATGCTTTATAGTTTCTAAGAAAAAAATTTAAACCACCAGATGACTTATAACTATGATTCATGTTATTGTTATTGCTCATTATTATCATTTGTCATATGAGACAATGCCTGGCTATGCACTTTTTCTCTTTTGAAAGAGAAATTTGGCTCAGCTCTGAAGGCTCCAAATTCTGTTTATTATACTAGCTGAAACTTGTTTATTACTCTGTCATGCTTTTATATCCCGCCTGCTACCTTGTGCAAAACATACTTTTACACTGACCAAATTGTGAAAATTCTGCAAGGCTTTGCTCTCTCTGTTCAAGCCATTGATCCACCAAGTTTAGCAGCCTCATGTGGTGGTAGCCTGTATCTGACCCAGCAGTGTCCTCCCCCTCTCAGTACCACACCTAATCCTGAGAGGCTTTTCGTGGGGAAGTGCCCTCAAGACTTCCAGTCCTAAGATTTCCAGAGTTTTAAGCTCTATTCATTCCTCAAAAAATGTGAATTAAAAGGAGTCATGTACTACCTGCCTGTTATGGTATAATAGTGTTTGACTGAGAGGAGAAGCCACAGGAGATGTATATATAATAGCTAAAAATAGCAGTGATAAAGCAACAGTAATGACAACCCTATTTTCATGTTGCAGCGGCAGTGAGTTTCTGTATAACTTTGACCAAGAGGCTTTTAAGGCGTTTTGGCCAAAGCCTTTTGAACCCCTGGTCTACACTGACTCCCCAGCTTGATGGCTTGGAAATCTGTCAAGTGATATTCTGAAAGCAAATAACAGTAAAAGAAAGTTATCTTATGAGAACTCACTTTTGCTACCTCCTTGATTCTGTACCACTTCTGAAAGACTAACAACCTCTACCTTTGGACGTCTAGGAATGTGATTGTTTCCTCCTGATTTCTCCTATTGGATCTAATAAGTTACATTACGTCTCCCTCAAAAACTTATGTCATCAGGTTTGCCCGTTTGACTCAATAACCAGAGCGATATTGATAGAAACACGCAAAAGATTCATGGTTGCATGAAAACCTCCCAGACACTTTGCTCGGCTTTGCAATGATGTCAATATTTATTTTCACTGTCACAGACACAGAAAGATTACACAGATACAGCCAGGATACTGCACTTGCAGTTTGTATAGGGTTACATGCAGCACTCTCCCTCTGGCTTTGAATTTAAGAGATCTTGCAACAGAACTGGTGTCAATGAGATGAATTTTTCATTCAGCCCGAGCACTGTTGGGAGAGGAAGGGAACTACTGGCTGACGTATCTGAATTCCTGTTTCTTGCTCCACAGATTCCAGCTGGGTTTGAGCCTCATAGGAGTGATACTAATTCTGTAGTCCCACAACTCCCTTAAGTCAACATAAGCACGTCCTGATGCTAAAAGAGGCAGTGCCAGCTTCCCACTGACCCAATCAGTGTTTTCACTGCTTTTGCTTCCCCAGTGACTGCAAATAGTTATATATACATATGGGAGGTGAAAGAAAAAAAAAAAAACAAAAAAAAAAGATTAGTTTTAACCCAGAGTGTTGTCCTGCTCCCACTCACCATGTGTCTGCATGAACATCTGGTAGATGGGAGAGAGAGATGCAAATGGCAATTAATAGGCAGAGGACTGGAAGGTAAGCCAGGACTGGTTATTACAGTTTAAATGAATTCTGGAACTAGCAAGAAAATTGCAGCACTTGTACAATGTCCCCTCATGGCTAAACAGGAGTGGAGGGATGCAAAAGCGCAAGACAGACATCCCTGGTCCATTATGTCTGGATTAGGTAGATAAGATGAAACAAATTTCCTGACTCAGAAAATGCCATCAGACTTGTTTAAGCTAGGCTAAATGTATCTAAAGAACCTGTTACTTACAAAGTGCTTCCCACTACCTAAGATGACATCCAAAATCAAGTAGTGGTAGTTTCTAATATAACGTAGCTTAGTCAAGATGCTCTTTTAAATCAAAGCCATTGTCTCATCTTTTTTTTGAAAGGAAAATCACTTGCCTCATAAAAAATTTTTATGTTTCAGAAAATTGTATTAAGAATAATGTTTCTTAATAATGACTCTTATAATGGCATTACTTAAAACAATTAAATCAATTAGTTCAATAAAATTCTTCAACTGAACTGCAATATTTTGACACTATGACTGATTCAGTTTACTGCCTTTGCAATTAGTGAAAGATTGGTTCCTTTAGCAATTGCACTGATTAGTCCACAGCAAGAACATTTTCCATTACTCATCCCCCACTGCTATCAAAGGGCCTTTCCTATGGGCTTTTAGTTCTCTCTTTGATCCTAAATTAACAGTTTATTGAAGTCCTTGCTCACTAGAACTCTTGGAGAAAACAGATTTTGTATTTTACCTATGCTAAAACTTCATCAAAATAAGAAAATCCGGGAAATAACTAGGCACAAAGGCACAGGCACCTAATACTCTTGGTTTAATAAAAAAATAGTAGTTGTGGCTGTTCAAGAAAAGTAAGAGTTAATGCTAAAAATCTGTGATAAAAAAACCTCCAACTGTTTATTAAAAAACAGCATAAAGAATCTTTTCATAGCCCAATAATCAAGGTTCTGTCAAAGTGAGATAATTGTCAATCAAACTTTAAATTCAAACACAGTTGCTAAAAATCAGAGACAAGAAGCCAGACATTTCACTCCACTTTGAGCACTAACTCAAAAGTGAGTACAGAGGCTTGGCAGTAGCTGAGACTACTGTAGTTCTGTACAGTTGTAGAAGTGCTCAGAAAAAAATCTCTAATTTAGAGAGTTTTGTCTTTCTGAAGTTGAAAACAAATGTATCTACCATGCTGGTTAAAATGGTACTTAATGAGAAAAATCTGTAAGTACATGAACTTTTTCTTTTAAATGAAAACTCCCAAAGTACTGAAGGTGGCTCTTGATTTCCTGTACACAATTAATATTTCTTTTAATCAAATCCTATTAGTAAAGCTTTTTCCTGGCTCAACCGATTGAATGAACCTGGCAGGGAAGATTGTGAGCCCAGTGCAATGAGCAGGCACCATTCCTGCAAAGACTCATCATTCTTTGCTCTGCTCTTGCCTGTTGAAAATAACCAGAAATTAAATATACAGGTATTGCTAAAACAGAGCTGTATTATATATCTATTTTTTCACCATTAGTTTCCATTTCTTTTTTTTTTCCCCTCAAGTGTTAAAAATTGTTTAACATGCTATAAATTTTGTTGCTTACTCTGCTTGACTCTGTTTACTAGATTTTTAAGTAAAATCTGGAAAACAACAATTCTCACAGTAAATTAATGTTCTGCTTATATGTGCTGGATATTCATACACCACTATTGTTCATTATACTATTTTGCAAATGTGCACAAATATCGACTAGTAATTTCATAAATCTGAAAACCACAATTCCCAGGTGATGACCATGACCCTAGAAAAAGCCTAGAGAAAACAACCTCTTTCCGAGACATACCTTGCAATAGATGTTTGTTTAACTGGAAATCCACAAGAGCAGCTGCCCAGTGCAATGGTACATATTTGCTTCTGAATCCTTTCTCAAAGACACTATTTAAACATGTTGATGAACTGAGCTGGATTTTTCCCCACCTCCATTCCAGCAGAATAAGGAGACTCAGAAGATAAAATTTGTTTTGTTATTGCAAGTAGTGCTATGTGGTAAGTGAGAAATTTACTTTCTATAGTCCCATGTAATTATGAAGGTGGGAAATGTCCACTTCCTGTACAGATGTAGTCTGTGTGTACTGCTCAGTGATATTTCTATTTGAAGATGAACATACTTCTGTTTCTAGAAATGTTTGTTTATAGAGCTCCTTGTCCATATTTGGCTTGATGCTAAAGATCTGATGCTCCAGCTTCACCACTTTGGCAAGAGGAAAAAATTATTTCTTGTATTGAGACTGTAACTCCAAGCTATAAGCTTTGTTTCAGTCTGGTTCTGATTTATGTTAAGCTGTAAACAGCTGATATTTATAACATGGGTTTTATGATGTGTGCAGCTGGACTAGCTATCACTAAGTTTCATGCAGCATCCTGAATAGGAACAGTGATGACAGAGATTTTTCAAATGCCCCAGTTCTGTGCTAAGTTTGATTCTTTTGCCTAAAGGGGAAAATTTGTGCCTTCTGAGCCAGTTATGCTTTACACTTTCTTCATGGACTTTGTTTTAGCCTTTCCTCTGCCATTTTCTGGGTAGGAATCCCTTCACCAAGTGAGCAACTTTAATTGGCAGAAGAAATTTCTAAGTGCTCCTTCTCTCTTAGAACTGTTTCTGCAACCATTCTATCTCCAAAACCAAAGGAATGACCATAGCTGAGGTGGTGTCACTCCTCTTCTCCTCCATCACTGGCCAGAGATGTAAATTGTCAGAAAGGACTTGACCAATGGCCTTTCTTCTCCTGTGGGCAGCATTTATGCATGTGAAAAACTTCAATCTCGCAGGGAGAAATATCTGCTCTGAGGGTACACTAAGGGATAAAAAAATAAACGTTCTCAGAGTAGGAATGATATTTTCCATAGCAGAATAGAAACAAAAAGGTAAAGACGAGTCATGCTTTTAAGATGTGTGAAGTCCTGTGAGACCTGTTTCAAACAAAACTAAAAATGTCCATCAGCCACTTACTCTTTTGTTTGCTCTGTGTTTTCACTTGCTTTGGAGTTTGTACGCAATGAATCATAAAGTAAAAACATGGGCTGAATCCTGAGATATTTATTCAGGCTAAAGTCTTATTACTGGCAAAGGTCTGTCTGAGTGGCCTTGTCATCCCCTAGTTTTTTCACTGTAGAAAGGAAATATGCTAAAAAATCATAATCTTGCAGCATCCAACAAATTTACTTCTCTCAGTTTCAATAATCAGAACATTACTCACTAATCTGCTCTAAAAGCGGAAGGGTAAAGCCGTGCTTTCTAACATGAGCCTGGTGGTGAGCTTGAGGAACACAGGTTTATTCGTTTGATGTCAATATATGGTTTCATAGTGGAATTTTCTGGTTCTGGCTAACTTACCCCATCTTTTCTCATCCCTGCAATGACTTTAACAGTAACTTCTGAAAAATTACTTTTAAATTTTCAGATCCAATTTCTGAATAAATTAAAGGAAAAAAAGAGAAAATGATATGTATTAGGATAACAGGTACTTTGTAAATGAAGATAATTTTAGATTTCTACAAAAATAAGATGTTATACCTGTTGTTTCAATGTTTTGAATTTTTCTATTTACTTTGAAGAAAACTTTGCCTTGAAGCAAAATGATGGTTTAATATTGTATAGAGAAATTGTCCATGGTGGCTATGAAATCCAAACTGAATCATCAAGACCAGATGATAATCCTGACTATTACCACTCCTGTTTTCAAGACCCATCAATGGTAGTGATGTGAGAAACGTTTTAAGACCGAATTTTCAGTTCTGATGAGAAGGAAAGTGTGACAATAATTTTCGCCCTATTTCACAATGATTTTATGAAAATCAGTTAGTGTTTGTAGAATTTTTTGTTTGGCTAACATGCTGTGTGAACATTCATCTTTTAATTGGATAACTGAACTTAATGCAATATTCTTAAACATTCTTTATATGTTTCTTAATTACATAACTCTTATATTTTTTTATTTCTTCCTTCAAACTCTGAACTCTTTAGCATGATATGATTTAGAATCTGTTATTTTACACAAGGTTGTGTTTTCCATGATAGGAAAATGAAATTTGAAATATTGACAAGGTGATGAAATTTTCTCTTCTCTGTTACACAAGTGAATAATGATGAAAATCATCATACTGTGGTTTTGATTTTTTTGCTTTCTTGTGCTAATAGTTCACAGCTGTAGATGAAAATCATGTCAAATTATGTACCGAAGGTGGCTGTTCCACAACTTCCAAGATCTGGAATCTGTGTTTCTAACTTTACCTGAAATTTTCTGTCTTAAGAATAAAGAAAGTAACATCAAGAAATTTTAGTCACCAATGACTGTCACTAAGAAGTTCTGGATTTAACACTAAGCAAAAGCAATGAATATGTATTGATAAACTTAAAACAATTTATTGTGACTCAGAAAAGTGATACATACAACAAATGCCATCATGCTGGTTCAAATTTTTAACCATGGACCGAGATTTTTTTTTAATCTCTTCCACATGTTCTAGTCTTTACTTTTATCATCTCAAGGTTATACTTCTAAAGGTAATGGCCATGAGGAAGCCAGAGGTGTCTACTGTTTCAACATGTACTAATGCCTGTGAGAGGCTCACCTGGAACAGAGGCTAGACAATGTTAAAAAAATAAAATAGGCATTTAATAAAAGGCCTTTGAAGGATACAACTTGGGCAGCACAAGAGCCTGGTCATCGCTCTACCCATGGTGGACAACTGGTCACGAGTTTTCACACTTTTATAAGTTTTGGTCCATTTACGTATTGGGGTTAATTGTCCAGTTTCAGCCCAGGTTATGAAGTCACATCCTCCTGGCTTGCTCCCTTCAATTCGCCGTTGTTTATGCTTTTTGGGCCTGAGCTGCAACAGTTGTCCTTGGTTCTTAAGCTGGAAAAAGATTGTTTTGTCTAACCACCCTGTGAAGAGAACTTACTGATGCTTAGTATGAAGTTCAGAATCACACACCAAGGTAGTAAAAAATCTAAAAAATATGAAAGCTAATACTTGAGGACATGCTGACCACTTAAGGGATGGTGGAAGGTGGCTCTTAACATGTTGCTCTGGTGAACCAGGCAGTTTTCTCTTGGTTTTCTCCAGAGATCTCAGATGCTGTTTTCTGAGATCTGTTTATTTGAAAGACTCATTTGTGTCTTATACATGAGATGGACAGAGCTACCAGGCTTTATGCTGCTGACATTACATGAGTATTCACCTTTGGGATGTGAAAATTATCCAGTAAAATCCTTAAATGTAGAACTTATTACATTCATTCAGTCCTCCTTTGCTCTGGTTCTTTAATGCACAAGCAAAGGAAAGAGAAAGAAGTAACATGCTGACTTATTGTTTTAGAAGGATTTCTTTGTACATTGATTAATACAACTGAAGGTAATTGGTATGGAAAATGTGAATACAGCATCCCAACAAGAGAAGAAAAGATTAATTACTAGTCTTAGTGATAATTCTTTTGAAATGTGGGTAAGCTGGTTCCCTTGTCATGTTCTAATCATAGGCACATACCACAAGAAAAGTAAAACTCACTATGTTCTACTATTCCTTTGTTTATGTTATTGGGCAATATTTTCTAAATATTTTAGTGCTGCTGCTTTTGACCCTAATACTGCTATGTCAGATATTGGCTTATCTTTAGAATGAAGGCCTTGCAGCATAAGATTGAAATGACATTTCTCATCTTCTAGTGCTGTAGTATTTGATTTTGTAGAGCTTGAGGTCTATCCTATGCAGGAACTGAGCAACAAGCTGGGCAGTAACATCCAAACACTGTAGCATTTAAAACTTGGAGCCCAAAGCCTAAAACACCATTGATATTATTTCAACAATATCTATGACTGTATTTAACATGAAGGGCCCTAATTTAAGCGTGTAAAGGACCAAACTTCTATGGTTTATGCCAGGGCAACAGCTAAAACCTATCATACCTCGCTTTTTCTATTGGAGTAAATTCTCAAAAAACCCTTCCCTTCTCATTACCAGCTGATGACATACATTTATGATCCGAGTTTCTCCATCCAACCATATTCTTCCTGACTTTTGAGGAAGATGTGTTTGTTCAGCCACACTGTTTATCCACTCCAGAAATGACCATCCACTCTTACTGGCTGACATGAAGCACAGAAGAAAGTGTTTCACTTAAAAGCACAGTTTTTACAAGGTCAACATGAAAGCACACGTGCAAGTCCCAGGATAATAATCAGAACTTATGGACAAGTTGGATAAACTTATTTAGTTTTTTATGGTAAATTTTGACTTTTCCACCCAAGTCCTTAAAACCTAGGATTTGAGTAAGCACATATGTCTTTAGAAATATTTTTGTAGCACTTCTTTTGCTTCAAAAATATTATTACCTATTGTAAGAGATTTTTTTCAAATATAGACTTTTCCCACAAAAACTTGTTAAAAATGCCTAAGAAAGGAAAACATTTAATCAGGTAAACCTAAAAATGTATACAAGAATCATCCTGACATACACAGGGTAGCTCATAGAGAAAAATATTCTCAGAAACTTACCCTTTTTCAAAGCAAATGATTAAGACAGTAAATAGGTGCCAAAAAGATAAAAATATTCAATTACTTCCAACCAAGCACTCATTTCTTAAATGATAGGCTGGAAAGTGACTCAAATAATTGCTCAAAAAGAATGCACTGGAGTCTACAGGTTATGTTTCTAATCCATTTAGTTAAATTGAATAATTAAATGAACTAAGGACCTAGTTCTCCTTTATAGAAGTATTTTTATGTGACTCTGGCAATACAGATGGGCTGTAAAACAAGTCCTGCAATTAATGCCTGACTGAATGACCACTGGTACCGACTGGAACAGTGTAATGAAAACTAACCTCCGAATTTTCCTAAAGATTTTTCTAAATGAGAAATCCCATATCTGTAGTCAAAATTACTAACTACTAAAAAATAGAAACAAATGCATTGATCTTTTATTTTTATGACAGAATGGTATTGATGCTGTGCTAAAAATACACTGGAAGAATACAAAGGGTTTCTGTACACTTGGTTTAGGAATAGCTTTGTTTTTAGGCCAAGTCATAACAGGAAAACAAGTATTTTTCATAGAAATGCTGACATAACTTTGCTAATAGCACCTTTAACAGAAGTTGTTATAATGTGTATTTACTCAGGTACAGGATTAAATAAGAGATGTGAACTCACCATAGCAACCCCTGCATCACATTGCAGATATGCTGCTTCTAAGATACGGCAAATGTTTCTGAAGAAATACACATGGATATGAGGTAAACATCTATCAATTCCAAATTGTGTTTCAAGAACACTTTGCCATACAATATAACAAAAAATCAGCATAACTCAATGCTCTGTAAATTAATGTATTATTGGATGGTATTTTCATTGTGTTATGACTTTTGGCTCAAAACATAAGTTTGGATAATTCCCCAATTCACTTTAGCAAAAATAGTGACAAAGAGAGTATTGAGCTTCTGGTAAATATTTCTGTGAATCCTTACACTCTCTAGGAATCTAGGAAACTCACCTGTCTGTTTTGAACCACCTCCTACTGATGTTCTGAGATCTACTAATTTTCACCATAAGTTATTCAGCAGAATTTTGTGAATACAGTTAAAGTTGGAAGTAAATTTTCTTCTAAACAGATTTTTCCCACTTTTAGATACTTTATCGTTTCCTATTCATTATCTCTCTGCATCTTGAATTTTATCAGCTACTGTATGTCCTTTCAATTTATCTTTATTCAGGTTGGCTTATCTTGTTTTGCATAAAAAAAACCTGTCATTGTATTTGCAAACTTATTGTGTGTTTGTTTGTTTGCTTTTCCCTAAGTGTTATCAATTTCCCCTTCAAGCCACTCAGGCAGTGCCTAAGGTGAGATCCTGATTATATCCATTGGGTTGCTATATCTCCTGAAATATAATTTTTGCTGCTGTATCTTTCTTATACTTTACCCAACAATTCCTGGCAGAATTTACCCCTGCAAGGAGAACAAAGTGATCATATTGCTTTTGTTTTTTTCTTGATATTAAGCAACCCTATTGTCTTTTCCCAGATTTCTCTTGTAGAGGAGGAACACCTATTTTCTCACATTGCCTGAGACAACTGATAAAGAAGACAACAAGTATTCTTGACTGCCACATGAAGTTGTTCTCCATACATTCTTTCATTGCTGTTCAAGGTTTTGTCTCTGTGGTACAGAAATGCAGGAACCCCAAATAAATGTTGAATATTTTTGGTGGCAAAGGCAGAGGTTTAATTGAAACCTCAAAGCATTTTATTAAGCCCAAAAACCTCATTGTCAATCTGCATACCTACATTTTATCAGAAGGAAATGTTTTTTTTTTTATTCTTACAAACAAGTTTGTTCATTGAAGATGTTAAAAAATCTGTTTAAAAATCTACTGATAAAAATGCATCCCCTCATATGCAACTTATTTTTATTTCAATACCACTTCCCCTTTGGTTTACTGTATTTTGTTCACAGAGAGTTATTTATACTTGAGGTAACAGATGATGTACAGTGACTAAATGATTGGTCCCTACTGTTTCTGTGCACTGGGGACATGCCCTGGCCCCAGGTAATGTGGTTATGATGGGGTTCAAGGGCTCACCTTTCCAATGAGTTAATTGTAACTCTGTGCTGGCAGAGACTGTCACAGGATATTTGAGCTCTTCCTTAGTTTCTTTATATCTGTAGTCCTCCTAGGTCGGTTTTTTTTGCCTTGTTTGGGGTTGGTTTTTTGTTTGGAATTTTTTTCCTGGTTGATTGATTCAAGATACACCCACCACAAGTTTACAAGCTTCCAAAATGAGGAATTGCTGGTTGTAGTCCTCAGATGACTGAAATGATAATAATAATATGGCCAAAATATGTTTATTATAAAGCAATATCATTATAGATTACTTCTCATGATCCAGGTTTACACACTTACTTCAGTTTAACTGATAGAAACAGGCTAGTCACCACGGCACTGAGTTTCTTATATTAGCTTGAGAACCTTGTTATTACCTATCACAGGGTTACAACCACACTTGCACTTGCTATTGTAAATCCCGATCGCTAAACCCTTCACAAACTGTGTCAAAATGAGTCAACTATCTGCCTACATGGCTCTCCAAACAAACATGAGCAAAGTATACCATTTTCTGAAATTAGTGACAGTCATGGGTGTGATGTGGCCAGCATCATGTTCAGCTGCCTTTGAGACCCTGAATTCAACAGGGTCTATTTATAACAATTTCTATTTATTGAAAATGGACTTTGGCATCAGGAAAGACCAGATCTTGGTCTTAGGACTCTGGATTCACTAGGGAGAGCCCAGTCTGTCTCCCACGCCCTATCTTTTCCCTGTTCAAAACAACAGCCACCTAAGGAGCTGTGGAAATAGTGCATGACTTGCTGCTATACATGTTGTTTTAGATATTCACTGGGTGAACCCATCCATTAAAAATAAAATCATATCCCCTCATCTCATTATCTTTCCCTCACAAGAATGTATTTCATCTTTGACTTTTCCCCCATCTGCCTTACTCCTGATGGAAGCAATCTATTCCACACATTGCAAGCTGGTGTTAAAATTATTGTTTTATAGTGATTAATGTTTTGTTTTTCTTAAAACTGAATTTCTTAATTTTTTAATAGGAAGAAAAATCATCAGCTTTTTAAAAATGAAATTTCAGCATTACATGGCTCGGACAGTGGGATTATTACTTGCTGTATCTGTGTTTTTGCATAGTATTTTCAATTGAAATATTTAAAAATGAATGTTTCTTTCTCTTTTGCAGTGAATATTTCTGTTTGACATCACATAGTAATTCCCATCAATGGTGCTTGCAATGAGCGAGCATTAAGGATTGATATAATATTATGTGGCTCACTGCTAGTCCTCACACCACCCAAAGGAATGGGACACCCTGAGAGAAAAGATATAGAAAATGACTAAAAATTACTAAGTCTTTCTCCCAGATCTGTACAAATGGTCCCTTTTTAACATTGAACTCCATAATCAAATCTGCCAATTCACATTTCTTCCATTATTATTTTTCTTTAAAATTAGTTTGGCTTTTGTTGTGTGGCTTGTTTTTTGGATTTTTTCAGTTTTTTTTTTTTTTTCTTTTTTCTTTTTTTTTCTTTTTTCTTATAGGGTTGGTTTGTTTGTTTGTTTGCAGCTATTTGATTTAAGGGAACAAAGAAATAAAAAAATCCTCAGGTATTTTTCTTACTGGAAGAAGTCTGTGTAGGTTCTTTTATTATCTTTTTCCTTGCCACTGCAAGAAAATTTCCACAGATTATCATTACAAATATATTTTACAATGAAGAAATGAGTAACACAACACAAACACATCCATTTTCTTAATTGACGAGCTACAGCTTTTTGGCTGAAACAAGCAATAATATTATTTATAACTCAAATTACATTCCACAAACTATGCTCTCATCTATAAAGAGACTATAAATGGCATGGTAGGGTTTAATATATTTTTATTATTTTTTTTTTCTCCAATGACTTTCCTGTTGACCCCTCTTTTAATTTACAAATAAAACCTTGATTTTCTTGACTGCCAGCACTGAAAATCTACCCTGGGATCCAAGATCAAGCTGTGTCCTTTCTGCTTTATGCCAAAATAGACTCTGCTTCACCTCCTCAGTGCTGAGGTGGCTCTGCAGGGCTGGCAAGAATGTAAAGAAACGACAGTAGTTTTGCCAGTAAAAAGATAAAGTGACCAAATCCTCTCAGAAGTAGGAAGATACCAATTTTCAAGTCAGCTTTATAGAAAACAGCTGTTCTTTTAAACAAGCGCTCATAGGAGGGTTTGAGTGAGGCATCTCATTGCTTGCTGTTCCTGCACAGCCTTTTCTCTTTTGGTCTTTCCAGTTCAGCCTGTAGATCAATCCAGCTGAGGTATTTGGGGCTGTGGCTGCACAGCCTTTTTCCCTGTAAGCAGTGCTGGACTCAGGTGTTTCTGCCCTGTTCTGCCCTTATGGGTTGTGTTGATGCTGAGACAGTTGTGTGCATTGGGTGGAGGGGTGTCCTGTGGAGGGCCCAAGCTTGTCTCTTTCAAGCCAGGTCCTAACAGACTCTGCAAACAGTTGGGCTGTCATAGATATATGCTCACCCTTCTGCTGCTGTATTTATGAGTATCAGATGAAATCTAGGAAGTTGGTTTCCTAATTATTTTAAGTCCTGGTGAAGGGTGAACACCCATCCAGTTTTTTGAAATTAGTTATAAAACCTTCCAAAATTCTTTTGAAGTCAATCTTGAGTATCATAGTTGGCAAATACATGTTCTCGGTGGAAGTCTGATGATATAAAATCCTTTTGGACATAGCACAAAAACTTTGAGATGTTCAGCTTCCATTGGGAAGTGAGTGTCTCTGCAGAGGTCAGGAACTCACTTTACTCAAACACAGGGATCAAGCCCTCTGTGCTGTGAACCCTATCATGGGAGAAGGGCTCACTCCTTGCAAGGACAGGAGTTTACCCAGGGCAGAGAAATGTGGGTAAAACAGAGAGGGTGCAAGGCCTGACAGCAGTCAAAAAAGGTTCCAACAGGGTGTCAAAGGTGCCACTGCTCCAGTGGTTTTTCAGAAGCTGAAATTATTCCTACTGTCAACCAGGAATACTGAGGCACATGATAGGTGAGAAACACTCTCAGGAAACTGGTAACAGGTGAGGTCAGGCAAAGACAGAATTGTGTCCAAAGGCACAGATGAAGCCCCCTTCCCTGTCTGCAGTGAATCTTAGCACTGTTGGCAGAACACAGGCTCAGCTGCTCAATCCTATAATTCACTGTGTTTTACTTCTCATTTATTAAAGAGTAGTGAGAAGGTAATGATATATAACAGACCGCTGCCCCTGGAGTTCTTTCATGCTGTGGATCACAAAATCCCAGATTCCATCTCTGAGAAAGAATCAGCTACAGTACTGGTGGTTCTAAGGGACCATTAAAGTTCATGATGACCTGCTGATGTCTGGATTGTCAGCTGCCCAGTACTGTCTGCCTCTTCCACTGGCTGTCCCCGGCCACCCCATGCCACCAGCTGCGCTGAGAGCCCTGAACTCATCATGCAGTGCTGCCGCAACTCTTCTGGAGAGCCTGATGAGTATTGAGAAGCAAAGCTGAAAAATTATTTCTACTTTATAACAGGACAGATTTAACAGGAGAAGAAGCACTGAGCCATGGGGAATGTGCACTGGCATTTACATTTCCTTCTGTAGATACATCCTGTGTGAAATGTGAATTTCTTCGTTGTCCTCCTGTGTTTGATGAAAGAGATATTTAGTTGAACTTTATTTTTTATCTTAAATGTAATTTGGCTCACTGGATAGACACTGACATGTAGACTAAGAGAAAAGGAATATAATTACAACAGCAAATTAGAATAACTTGCACACAAACCAGAAGAGATTTACGCAGAATTGCTTCTAGAAGAAATTGCTTTGTGCTTGGTTTGGCTTAATAAAACTTAAGTTTTATTTTTGATGTCATTTTTAGGCTACTTCTGCAAATATATAGTTGAGTTCTAATTTCAAAAATCACAGAAATCTGAATATTCACTTTTTTTCTGCCCAAGGAGTAAAAATCTAAATGTGGCAGAAAATGTACACTGAGCCTCAGTAAATCTTTTGTACCAGCCACCACTAAAAAGGTAATTATTTTTTATTTAATTTATTTAATTCATGAAACCAAAGACATTCACAGTTAAGACATTGTCTCTTTTTTCTCTTAGCTCAATACAATTTGTTTATGTATTACAGCATCTGCTGTAGATTATGTAAGACCTGTTGCAAGAACTTTTGACATTTGGTGAATAAAGGACAAAGTCTCTAGTCTTTAGTTTTGAATTTTTAGGGTTTAGTGGATTCTTCTGTAACCCTGTCCTAGGTCTTACTGCTCCAGATGGTTCAACTGGAAATCATGTCTCTCTCTGGTTAATGGAGAAACTCCCGTCACTGCATGCCTTGAGGTTGCAACCTTGCATGTAGAAATGTAATCAAAGGACATTCTGTGGGAAAAAGTGCTAAATTCACACATTAACTGACAAATTTCTTTTTGAATTAGATGAACTGCTAGACTGCATTATCAGAAACAACCTTTGCATTTTATGAGCTATCAGTGACTTAAATTAGAAGAATGACCCTCTGAATCATAATTCTATCCTTAGCTCAATTTTTAATATTCAGAATACATGGACGTCCATTTTGACAGCAATCAGAAAGTTTAATCTTGTTAATTTCATTTCATTCAGATGAATATTCTCACTGGGGTTAATGAAGCTCTTGTAAGAATGATATGAACAGGGTTACTTCTTGCCTATATAATGTTAAATCATTTTATTAAATCCCATTTTTCCCTTCAAGGCTGCTGACAAGAAAAATTAACCAAGACTCACAACTATCCAGCTATGATCCAGTACAAACCACATATATTCTCAAGGAAAAAAATAAAAGGAATTTTCTTTAAGCAGAAGTATACTTTTAATATGAGAGTGAAGACAGAGTAATACTGCTGGATTACCATAATTAACTAGGCCATCTTTCAAAAATCCCCAAACCCAAATATGCAGACAAATTGCCTTCAGAAATTAACTGGATTCTGCATAAAAATATTTTGTATTTTACTTGCAGATGTACACTTTACCTGAGGACAAATGTGTTTGCTCATTAAATTAAATCATGCTATGACATACCAGAAAATATGCAGAAAAATGGATTAAAGGGCACATGGATACCCTAATCAAGGCACTTCTTGTCTTCATAGCTCTAGAACTGGCCATTGAAACACTTATGGCCATCACATGGGTGAAATGCACTTTGAGAATACAGGCAATATGCACTCAATTACTGCTCTTTCTTTTATGTATATAAAATTGAGAGGAGATAAGTGTTTTTAACCAGTAGGGATACATTTGCATACAGAAAACTGCATCAAGCAAATGCTGATGTCTCCACACTGGCGAGCATTTTTAGCAAGGATTGTACCTGCGAGCATGAATGTTTGACAATACCTACAGACAATCACAGTGATGATTAATAGTTAACAAAGAGCAAGTAAAGTCTTATAGTATTCAATCAGCTCCAAATCTCCTACATATTAAAATACATAAAATCCTATATAATGTTGCCTCAGTAGGAAACTGGCATGTAAGGACACAAAATGTTAACTTATCCCATGGACAAAGCTGGGCTCCAGGCAGTGCAATGGGAGGGGAAGAGCTTTTCCACGTGGCTTCGGCTTGACCTGTGCAGGCAGATCAGTAAACATGGGGTAAGGACCACATAATTTATTTTCAACAAATCACCAATAGCCATGTCTAGAAAAATAAATTAAGGTTATGCAACTTTTGGTATTTTCTACCTCTTGATTTCTTAATTGCTAAATAGCTATTACACTTTGCTCATTTGTTTAAGTAGTATTTACAGTTTTACTTTTGTGGTTATTCCTATCTTTTGAAATAAAAAATCAAAGAAATATAAGTCAATAACAAGAGTTTAAGTATTTTGGCACTTTCAAATTAGTTTATTTTTGGAAAAGCATGGCTTCATTAATCTGAGTCTACATAAAAACCTACCACTTTTTTAACTCAAACCTTCCAGGACATTTCACCTTCAGAGCCAAAATGGAGATGTTTTGAAAGAGGAAAAGCTTATGAGGCTACTGATATGTGGTAATACAGCAAAAAAGAGATAAGAAACTGTCACAGTGTTCTAAGTCATTGTGTTCCAGCAGCTGCATCATCATCCCTCCATTTGGCAAATCAGCATGTCTTTTTTTCCAGGAGTCTCTTAGATCCCTTCTTTCCTTCCTCAGTCCTTCCTTTCCGGCCTCTTGTGTTTTACCCTTTAAAAATATATGTGCACCACAGGATAAGTGAGAGAATAGCATGACTTGGCAGGAAAAGTAAGAGAGATGGATATCTAGAATAAAAAATAAAAAGGTGCAATAAGAAAATGGTGGAGCAGATTGTGGAAGACAGTCAGGCTGCTTGTAAGTACAGGCGGATACTGGGATGAGACTAAAACAGAATATTTAATGTATGCCTGTAGTAATTATAAATATTAATATCACTGTATAATGGCTGTTAAAAGCATAAAACTAAGGAAATAAAAAATGATAGAATTCATACAAACCATTATGACAATTTAAATCCTTGTTATTAGTGTTTACTTATGTCTTAGGTTAGAATAATGAACCTTTAATTGCAGGCAAGCAATTTTATGTAAGAATAAATCAGAACTTGGACACAGTGATAGCATTTATCCAACAATGCCCTTGATTTTGGCACTCACTCAGCATTCTCTATATTATGTTTTAATGCAGAACATCTGAAGCACACTGTTAATAAAGCTGTTAGGTACAACTCATACAGAATGAAATGTTCCCCATTTTCTCCCCTTTTTTTTCCTTTCAACTCACACAGGCCTTATTTTTATAGAATGGCTTCTCTTTTTTGATCTCCAAACTAAGGGAATAATGGAGCCAAACAAAATAAAACACACATGCAGCAAGCACAGTTGATTTCTGAGACTGGAAAGGTGAAATGCAGAATGACTTCTTGTTCCAGGAATGTTTTGTTAAGTGTGGAGAAACATTGTTTTCTAAAGGAACTACACATATTAATTGTTCTTAAACAGTGTAATATCAAAAGACTGATGACTGTATTTTAATTGCTGGAGATCCTAATATTAGTCTAGAATAGAGTAAGAAGTATCTATGTTATTTATTCTAGTTTCAGTGTATATTAAACAAAATGTGACCTGTCCTGAACTTGAGATTCCTTGAGGAGTAATATAAAATGTTTTTAAACATGCTAATAGGACAGAAAAAAAACCCCACCCTTGTGTCAACACTCAGACTCCTGATTGTCTCAGGCAGCCCTGGCCAGAGGTCCATAGCCAGCAAACGCCCCTTCACACACTACCAGAGCCCTGGCTCAGCACCCAATGTGGTCTGGGCTGCAGCCTGAGGTGTTTTCTTACTATTTAAAAGCAGATTTTTTGGTTCTTGCAAGGCACTGGTGCGTTCCTGGGAGATATGCTTGCCAGTGACCAAGGTGCTGCTGGGCAGATCCAGTGTAGGAAACAAGGTTTACTGCAGCTAAGTTAAAATCTCTACCATAATTACTAATGTTTGCCTGATTTAGAAGATGGAAAACCATAAGGTAAATAACAAGGTTATTGGTGTTACAAAGTCAAGGGAAGAGGATTATAGTGACATTCCAAAAAATACCAATCTGAAGAGAATGAAGAAGTTCTTACTTTTTGTATGAGCAGGGAAAATAAATAAGAGGAAAATTAGGCAATGTTATCTGAAATAATTTCTGATGCTAGTATTTTAAAATGTCCGGAACCCCAAACCCAAGCTTTCAAGCCACCATCCCAACATCCAAAAAACTATGCAGACTTTGCAAATAAATTGCAAAGGCTCTGGCAAGAATTTAGTACCAAACACAGAAACAAGATCTGTCTACTTACTTATCTAGCCATCTACAATGCTTTATTATGTATATATATATATATA